>VXBJ01003943.1:481546-580272 GCA_013400055.1 Nycticryphes semicollaris
ACGGCGGCTCGGGACGGGCCGGGCTGATGGCCGCCATGCCGGGCGGGTGAGGTCAGTTCCGGGGTGGGGCCACGGCGGTGCGGTGAGGGGCGAACAAAAGGAGCCGGTGTGAGGGAGGGCGGGGGCCAGGTGGGTGCCGGCGGCGGGGCGCTGCGGCCCGGCTCGCGCTGCGCTCCCTTCAGCGACCCACGGCGCCGGACGGGCAGGTGAGGGTTGCGGGAGGACGCGTCCTCCGGGTGTGGCGGCGGTGAGGGGAGCGAGACCGGACCTCACGGTAGGGAGGGTTGCTGTGGGGGGGGTCTGGGGCTGGCCGTAGCGGGGATCGCAGCCCTGAGGGGAGGGCAGCGAGCTGGACTGCTCCCCTGGCGCCGCCCGGGAGGATTTGCTGACTAATTCGGCAGTAATTCGTTTCCTCTGTGTCCTCGCCGTCCCTGCCCTGTCATGCTCTGACGGGGAGCCGCGGCTGGGGGTAAGTGGGTGCCCCCTACGCCTGAGGGGCGAGGCAGGGCCGTCCCGTGTGTGTAGACGGGGTGTCTCCTCCGAGGGACCGCGTTTCCCCGGTGAGGGGGAGAAGTCCTGTATTTGTGACCTGGCAGCGACACTGCGGATGGAAGCTGGTTGGTTTTTTAAATTTATTTCTGTCATATAGAGGATGTCTTCTCGCTTTCTGGAAGCCTGAGGTGGTGTGACGGGCCTGTGGGAGGACGGGGCTGATGCCCCCCGAGTGCCCTGGCCGGTGCTGGGGCCGTTGCCTGAGAGGAGATGAGGGGAGTGCTCTCCCTTAAACCTTTCCTTTGCAGCAGTCCGTCATCCATACAACAGAGTAACTTTGATTATAAAGGAATTGCTTCAAAATCTGTCAGCTTTGCTAATAACTTCAGGATCAGGAAGAATGTATTCTTGAACACCTTCACCAGAATTTTTA
The DNA here is from genome assembly GCA_013400055.1 of Nycticryphes semicollaris. Classification (NCBI taxonomy): domain Eukaryota; kingdom Metazoa; phylum Chordata; class Aves; order Charadriiformes; family Rostratulidae; genus Nycticryphes; species Nycticryphes semicollaris. The sequence goes on from VXBJ01003943.1 coordinate 482,472, forward strand.
AGTATTTCTTTTCCTGATGTTAAAACTGAAAGGGAACAGACAAAATGCTTTCTGAAGTTCTGCAGTCCTCTCCTCCATAGCCAGGAGGCTGGATGCTTGAGATGTCTCTCAAAGCCTGGGGTCTGCTCCTTTCTCTGTTTTCCCATGCCCTGCACTGACATGCAGGAAGCAAGAAAAAATAAAAAGCTGTTGTAAATTCTTGTTGACAGTACTAAACTGCTGCCACTTTAAAACGGTTCATGTTATTGATAAGTGTTGAGAGGAGAGGGGACAGTTGCTTGTATCCAGAGTTGTTAGGAAGTTGATCTATATTTTCAGATATTCTTATAAAAAACCTCAAACTTTTTGGACTAGGAAGTAGTCCTTTAGTACTGTAAAGGCATTGATTTTTTTTTTCTTAATTTTTTTTTTTTCCCCATCTAAAAAACTTGCTCTTTCTTCCAGGAGGTTAATCTGTCTCTACCAGTTTAGGCTTAGTTATAATCTCAATGTTCACTGTTTCCTCTGGCTAGGTCTGTAACGCCTGCCTTTTAGTAACTTCTGTTTGAGTTGCAGATGTGGGACACTCCATCTGAAGAGTTTTGCTTAGCTCTTGCCATTTTTCTAGGCATCAGTGTGTCTTTTTCTGATTCCCAATAACCCTCCGAGTTGTTCTTGCTTCTAAGATGTCCTTTACCAAGGTTTTATATAACATGGTCCCTCTGTGAACTCCCTCCCTTCTTCTTTGCTGATAATCTCTGTTTTGTTTCAGGGAAGCTGTTCCCATGGCGTGTGGGGAATGCAACGCTTCAGCACCCGCTCAGGATCTAGCACACAAGAATATCATCCACTTCCAGCACAGAGAACTGAAGTGCAGATAGCATAACCCAGCTGCAGGGTAAGGGCTATGGGCCAGCTCTGAGGTGATAAAGGAAAACCAAATAATAAAAAAGACCAGGATACTACTTAAACATAGTTGCAAAGCACAGGGCAGTGATGACTGATAAGAAGCAAGGGGGAAAGGTGGTTGATCAGAGGCTGATATGGGGAGAATGGTGGTATGCTAATTAAGTTCTGTGAGCCCTTAGTCAGCTTGAAGAAGAAAAAAAGAGTAAAGGAACTGCATGTTTTCCAAAGTGAAATACAGCTGTTACACTTATTCACCCATACACCTAACTCCTAGCCACATAAACCCCGACTTCTCATTGCACTAAACAGGAAATAATTGAAGGTTATCCAGCTAAAGGTTTGGTGACTGCTGCCTGAAAGGAATGCAGTTGAGAAGTAGCAAAAACTGTTCAATTTGGTAGGTGCTCTTCCTCTTTCCTGCAGGGTGATGTTTGTATTGCTGTATTAGCCATCTCCTAGGCAATTGTTTGCAGTGTCCTGGCTAGTCACCCACGTGGGCGTCAATTAGGCAATGACAGAAACTAGTTACAAGAAACTCCGTGCTTCCTTGGTTCTTTGTTAGGATAGTGGTGAAAGATATTGCAGAATTCAGTGCTTATCTTCAATCAGATAGCCAATTGCTGAACAGATTGGCCGTGTTCTGAGCAGTGAGATGTGCAGTGTCCTGCTTCTAGAATACAAGTATCCCTAAGACTTGTCTGATGACCTGCTTAGTGTTCCAGCAGCTCACTGATTCGTTTTTCATACAGGTCCTCTCACAGTATGTGGAAACCCTGACTTTATTCATGTAGGTCAAAGACAATGTGCATAAATATTTCCTTAAAATATGCCAGAAGCCCTGTGTTAAAAGCTAACATTTCCATGTTTGAAATACGGAGTGCTTGAAGCCTTCCAGTAATGACTTACTGAATGCTTGGAGTTGATTACATTCTAGTAAACGCTGCAGGCATTCAGAAATGTGGTCTGTGGCTTGGGGCTCTCGGATACTTTTTTTCTTCTAAATAAGTGCTGGAGGTCAAATGTATAAGTTAGTGTGCTGTGTGATTTGGAGCAGGCTTATTTAGAGGTCTTCATGAAATTCTTTCACATTCTAAAAGAAGGTCTTGGTTCAGCAGGGCTACTTGAAAAGGAAGTGAAGCTCACTTTTGGTCTTCTAGGCACCGGTTAGGCTCAATTTAAAACAGAGGTGCAATGTCAGGTGAGTGTTGGTGGAGCACAGAGGAGAAGGGTTCAGGAGTTTTGTGGGGAGTTTCTTAACTGGGGGAGGAATGCATAGCTATTGTTTTCATAATGATTAAAAATTAACATATTCACCTGCGGTGTGGAGAGCCTCCTTTGTGGTGTGGTTTTGTTTGTTTTGGTTTTTTTTCTTCCCAAGAATAGCCTCAGTTCAGGATATGGATACTACACTGAACAGGCGTTTAACAGTCTACATGCTTCCAAGCAGCTTTTTCACTAAACTGTTGATGTGGTCCATGTATTTTATATTGCAACTTGAAATCCAGTTTGTAAAGCTGGATTATTCGTGCCCCTCCTGCTGCTGTGAAACTGCATTTGAAACTAAAAGCTATTCAGCCATGACCTCCCTGCTGAAATAGCAGAGCTTCCTTTTACTCACATACTAATCATCGTTAATATTTGCTATAGAATTACCTTGGCAATTCACAAAGCTCTTCTTCTGAGACAAATTTGCAAGCTGCTTCTCTAGCTACAGTCTACCTTTGTAAAGTTGTGTGTAATGGGCGAGTTAATAGGCTCTGCTTCAGAGTCCTGGTTTGATCAGGTCTTGGTGAGCAAAGGTTAGATCGTCTGTCCCTTATTAATCATCTGATGGAGTCAGAAAATGTGCCGAACTCTAAGTCATGGTCACTGTTTTGGAGTTCATGGTCCTGAAGGTAAGGCTTACAGGATACAGTGAGTAAGTGAAGAGGTGATATGTGCTTGTTCCTCTTCTTTCCCTCAGACTGAGGCTAAACATTGTGCTGATACCTGGTGTCTGTTTATCTTGCTTTGCTCTTATCTGTGTCTTCTCTCATCTTAACTGGCTCATCTCTTTGAGCCTGAAAACAGCTGTGGCAACACCCATGGATTTGTGCATGTTGTGACAGTCTGTCAACAATTAATACTATCCTTGCTTAAAAGTTCTTACTTACTTTGAATCTAGCCTCTTGATTTCTTAATCTGTTGCTAGATATGTCAATGCTCTGCTCTGTCCACCGTTTCTGTATTTGGCTGAAAACATCTGGCTACCTTTTCTCGTCAGCTGTCTCCTGCAGCTGATGGGGTGCTTGAAGCTGTACTGGTTGTTACAAATTAATACTGTTGCTGTCTGTTTATCTTAAGGAGTTACTAACAGAATTAATTCTATCACTGGCATTAGTCAGTGTAAGGGAGTGTTTCATAGTGTCCTGTTGAACTAAGGTAGTTGTGCTTTTCCGAGGCAAGGTCCAATGCCTTGTCCTTGAAGCATCTTTTTTACGGCAAAGAGAATTAATTTTGGATAGGAAGCCTGTGACCATGTACAGTCATAATTTATAAGCTGACACAGCCATTTTTCTCTGCTTTGCACCAGCGCTCTAAGTCATCTGATAGTACTTAAATGTACATAGCTGTATGATGCCAACACAAAGACCCTGCTCCAAGTGCCAGTGATGCTGATAACTTCAGACTGTGTTCAATTCCGTGCTGCTGGGGCAAAATACTGTCAGAAGTCAGAAAATGTGGCAGGCCAAGCCAGGTCTCCGGTACGGATTGTTCTGATAGTGCAGATGTTCTTCCCTGTACTTGTTAGGACAGGCTTGCTTGTGTGATAGTGCAACAGCTCCTGTTCACCATACTTTTAAGAAAATAATATAAGTCCTGCATCTGACAGGAAGAATCAACTAAGGGGCAGCTGGAAAGATGGTAAAGTGCTATCCATAGTGTATGTGGATTATCCTTTTTTACAGTAAAGGTGTTGTGACCCAGTTGGTTCACTTCATCCTGCTGTGTCTTGTGGCTTGGGTGCGGCTGAATGTTGCGTGCAGCTGCTGGAGGCTTGTGTGAAAATCAATTTACCTTGCTCTCAGCATTGAGTTCACTGGCTGTTCCATGAAGTGAAGGGCATTAAGTTCTGGCAGCTGCTGTTTCCACTACTCTGTCACCTGGTCTGAATGATAAATGACCCTTAAACATCACATATTCACTTCTCCATCTTGGAAGACGTTTTGTCTCACTGGAGAGACTTAATTTTTCAATGTAGAAAAGGCCTGATGTAGGAATAACAGTTTGTTGGTTGGGGTTTTGGCATCTGTCTTCACTTCTGTTTATTTCTAAACAGCAAAGGACAAAAATTACTTGAGTTGCTCCATCTCATGTCTTGGACTTTTCCAGTTGACCACGTGGCTGTCTTTGTGCTTGGAAGGTTTTCTGAGGGATGCCTGAAAGCATCTCTGTTTCAGCCTCCTTTTTTTTATATTTGGGGCCTAATAAACATGGAAGAGGAAACATGTAAATTTCAAGTCCCATTTCTGACCAGTAAAGCTCTAAAGCTCTTACATTTCCTGGTATTTGAACAAAGAGCTCTGTGTCATGCCTTTCTTTAGGATTTCAGGTGGCAGCATGCTGGGGAGGGAAGCTCTGCTCCGTTGAAAACTTAACGTAACATGTTATAGCTCGTCTATAATCAAGGCTATAGTTTTAACAGCATCAAGGTTTTTCTTTCCCTTATCTATGTCTGATGCTGTTGGCATATGAACAATTCCCTCTTTCTCTGGGCTTTGGAGAGATAAGAAATTCTTTCAGTGGTGCTTGAATTCTGCTTTACGGTCCACCTTGTACAAGGAAATCCATGGAGAAGAATATTGACAGTGGTAACTAAAGAGTTGTAAGATCCATCATACAACATATCCATGTCTGTTTATCTAAAACTGTATTGTGAGGTTCTCTCACTGTGAAGCTGCACGCTGCTAAAGGTCCTATCCCTGATTTCAGGGAGGTCCTGAAAGTAAGGGCTGAAAACTTAAATTCTTGTGGATGTCATGAGATCTTGTACGTAGTCCTATTTTGCCAATAGCTCCATTAGGAACAGAATGGCCAACAGAAAGGAGGAGGAAAGAGGAGCCTGCATAAAGTATTCAGCAACTGATGAGTCAAGCTGACAAACTCGCCAGTGAAACAGAACAGTGATGTTGTTTCTGTTCACTTTGTCCTAGCTGGATCTGGGGGCCAGCAGTCACAGGCAGGAATTTGAAGCGCTGCTCAGCCAGGTATCTGTCAACAATAAGTCAATTTTCACTTGCTTAGGTTGGATGATTTTGGATAGAGGAATTGACCAAATCGGAGGATGGTTGCCTCTGCAGAGATTGCTTGGTTAATGTCTTGAACTTGTTAAATGTCACAGTGGTCCTGGGGTTTGTGGAAAGCATTTATGCTGTCAGCTCTGTCAGTCTTTATCCGGTAAGGTACACGCTGCTTTATGATGTCTCTGTCAGCCAGATACGTTTAATCTTGTTTCTGCCTGGTTTTACTATTTAGGTGTGGTGTGCTCAGAATGTCCCTGCTCCTCTAATGTGAGTGATTATCTTTCTCCTCCAGGTGTGCCTAGTAAAACATAGGATTAGTACTTGGTGATGCTTATGGTTGGCTGAAGACTGGGTAGGTTTGGCAGCTCGTTATGTAAGTCTGAAACTGCTCTCTCTTTTGTTGTATCAGCCTGTTCAGCGTTTATGGTGAGGCTGAGCTGCACACAGCAGAGAGGTGCCAAGCAGGCTGAGGCAGGGATGGTTGTCTGGCAAAAGGAGTCTAGGAGAGGATGCAAACTTGGATCCAGGTAAATCTGCAGGCGCCGAAGGGGTATGTAGTATCTAAATATGGAATGTGCAAAGATTTCGGAAGCATATTTATTTAGGCTGGATTGATCTTGCTGTTTGATAATCAGGCTTTACAATATGCATCTTTCCCTGTACCATCTCAGGTGCTGCTGCTATAAACTTCATGTGGTTGTTCTATATTGGATATGTGTTGTAGTGCTCAAAGTAGTGCTCTGTTGGTGTACCTGAAACCCTCAAAGTTAAAGTCATTTCTTGGGGGTGAGGGACTGCTCAGGGGCTGTATGGTAGCTAGGAAAGCATTGTGGAATGCAAAAGCTGAAACACCTGAGACACATGTAAGATTTATTTTTCCTCTGTGTGCAATACCTAAAGCCTGCCTATTTAATTACACCCTTGGAAAACTTACTTCCTTGTGCTTCTGGTGAGTTGACAGGAGTTTAGGCAGAGATGTTCCTATCTATTAGCTTGTGCAAGCTTAGTGAAATCAACTCTCCTTTAAATTTGAATAAAGCACTCTCAAAATCTCAGTGTTGATGCCTTCCAAGTGGCAGAATTAAGCACACTGTAAGCAAATCACCTGTTTCTGAGCTCTAGGTAGAAAGTTCTGCAACTTGAGATATATATGGAGGAGCTCAGATCCTGCTTTGCCAAGTCTGCTCTGACACAGATCTGCCTTCCCAGTTATGACTGTTCCTGTCTATAAACTCCTTTACTCAGTTCATGTGTTCTGTGCTCAGCCTTCAGTGAGGCTACATGACAGAAGGGACCTAGCAAATGCAGTTTCTTCACAGTAAACACTTTTCCTGCTGACAAAGCACACTGGAGTTTGACTTCTGAAAAGAGCAGAAGCTTGAAATCTCTGTGGTCTGTCTGCTGGGCCTGGGGAGCTTGGTCTGGTCTTGGTCGCAAGGAGGTGACTGTAATTTTGGCCAGCTGCATTCATGTGAGTCCTAGTCTTGTGTCAGAATAATATTCTCCATCTAAATAATTTTGTTCTGCTGCTTGTGTATTTGTTGTGAGTCTGTGTTCCAGCTGCCTGCTTGGTTTCTAGGTAGTGGTTGGAGTTGCAGTCCCTATGGGAAGAATCCTAATGTGCAGCCAAGTGTCAAGTGTCAATTGTCCCTTGAGAGTCTGATTTCTCGCAGTTAGTCTGCTGTTGTCGTCGCCCCAGCAGTGAAGCTGCTTGCTCTAATCCAGAAGGGAGAGTGTTGCAACAAGAATCGCATTCTAAAATGATTACAAAACAGAGTCCATAAAATAAAGATGACATCTGCATCTTGATGCAGAGCTGTCTTTCAGGAACTAGAAATGGATTGCATGCATGGGAAATCTGGGTGAGGAGGGAGGCAACTTTCCCACCTACTTTCTCAAGTTTCTGGTGCAGGGCTTTCCCTTTCACTGCAGATGGTGGGAGTAAGATAAGACATGGCAAATTCCAGCTTCTGTAAAGGTGGCCCCTAGTTTTATTGTTGTTCTTCTGGGACTTGAACAGGGACTCCATTGCTGCCAGGAGGAGCAGGGACTTCTGTGAATGTCCTTTTCTTCCTCCGGTGACCCTGTCATTGTTACTTGAAGGTAGGAGATTTCCTGCTCCACCCTACCAGGGTTTAATTGCTGAGGGTGAGCTGTAACAGACTATCATGGGACACTCAGATTTTATTTTTTTATCTGTCTTGTAGGTACACAATGTAAAGGGAGATTTCCTACCCCACATAACTGATAAACAGAATTAGGGAGCCTGCTTTGATAATTTCTCATTGGTTTCCTTCCTTGATATCTTGAGATACAAATCAAAAGTGACCACAAGGTTAATTTCTTGTGAGAAGAAACTGGGCATCTCCTGGACAGGGCAGAACTAGCAACCCAGCACTGCAGCTTCTCTGAAGATGCCTTAGCCATGAGACTCAATTCCTGAGAAGAGATCTTCCTTGTTTCATAAGCCTACTAGGGGTAGCTATGAAAGCCCTGACAATTCCTGCAGAAGTTTCCCTACCAAGAGTGGTGCATATATATACATTTATGGTTTTTCTCGGTGTGGGGCAGGAGGAGTAAGGAGTTGTTTAAATAATGAGCTGTTTTTATGAACAATATTAGTGTTCACACTGCATGCTCCTGAAAAGAAAGGATGAATAGAATCTTATAAACATTTATGGAGAGCAAGGGATGATATGTCACTATTTGTGTTACCTCTTAGATGTAGTTTAAGAGGAGTAACTACAGAAGCTTTCCATCACATCTGGCCAGAGTGTTTAAGAAAGATGTGTACTTGCTGGGTGACTGCCATTAGAATCTTGTGGAGCCTTAGCATGGGTGTGTAGTGAGACCTTTGGCTCTCAAAGACCCCACAGGGTTATGAGTCTGGTAGAACTGAAGCTGTGCTCACCTGCAAGCTTAGCTGGGTTTCAGAAGCCAAGTCATGTCAAAGTTAGCTGTTCCTGCAGATAACTGCAGTAGTTTTTGATGTTCCCTTTTTGCAAAGCTTTCCAGGCTTTCTCTTATTTGAGCTGTAGAAGTGCAGGACTCTGCTCCCTCAGTCTGATTACCGCAGAGGGTGACAAGGAGGGCATTTGTCCTCTTGTCTTGTTTGTTTTTCCGTGCGGTAGGGTGGTGTGTCAGCAGTCTTGCCCTGGCTCTCAGACTTCCAGTAGCTGAACTTCCTGGTTTCTCTATGAATTGTTGGGCTTTCCTAGCCTGGGGTAATAGGGGGTCATAACAAAAAAAAAAAGCTAACTAACCAAACAAAAAGGCGGGGAGGGCAAGAATATCAGGTATATATTCTGTTTTGGTGCTTCTGAGGAAGGAGGGAATGGATGCGTAAGGAGCCTGGGAGAGTGTAACACTTCTGCCAGTAGTGATTAAAGGCCTCTGTCAGAGCTATAGATTCTCTTGTAGAAAATACAGATATAAAATGGGTTTTGGCTGGATTTTCTTGTCTGTGGAGACAAACTGATGAGACACATCACCAGCAACTGTTTCAGAGAGCTGTTTTAACTATTGGCTTTGAGGTGTTATGGCCTGCAGTGGGTGTAGAGAAGACTTTTGTACCCTGTTTTATCCTGGAATTGGTATTTCTGTAGTATGCACAGATAGCTCTCCTCAAATACGTTTTGCAGATAGACTCTCTTCTCCTTGCAGTGAATGTATTCTGAGGAAGAAGCTGAGGCATGGCTGAAATGCCTTGCCTAGGGACCTTGCAGCAGGTTAGCAGCAGGACACAGAGGGGGGGCTCTGAACACCTTGTCACTCCTTTAATTCTAGCTGCTCAAAGATGTTTGGTTTTGCCTGTTCTTCCCTCTCCCTGTGAATGTGTAATCCTCTTGCCCTAATCTGCTCAATGCAGTCTGTTCTGCAGAGACATACCAGCCACTTTGCTAGTGCTCCACAGCCTAACAGTTTCTTCTTGACAGTACTGTTTATGGCTGTTTTCATCCCTTGTTTCTGCGTCCTTTGCCAGGATTGCCTGAGTTTACTGGTTGATAACTTAATAGATTTGCTGTTCTGCCTTGTTCTGCTAATCTTCTAAAATGGGTATTGCCATTTTGTCTCAAAATTCCCCACTCAAAAAAAAAAAAAAAAAAAAAAAAAAAAAAACACCAACAAAAAACCCAAAAACCCAAATGTGCATGTATTTAGCCTGATCTGTTTTTTGTGATGGACTAATGTAGTATTGGAACTGGATGGGCAGAACTGCAAATGCTTCTTTAGGGATGGCTGCCATCTTTCAGTCTTTCTACTACCAACCTTCCCAAGTAGCTCTAAGTCAAAGCTGGCATTTTACCCTTTATTGTTGTAAGCGGCGAATCAGGGAATAGAGTTTCTGTATTTAGTGTCTCTAGGGAATGTGATGCTTTTTGAGTTCATGTTAGGAATGGCTTCCTTTGCAGTTCTATGCTGGAAATTAATTTTAAATGCAAACTTGGATTCTACCCAAGCAGGTGATGTGGACACTCCACTTGTCAAAGAAAGCTTTCTCTCAGCCAGTGCTATATAGAAATCTGCTTATTGACAGGAGGTAGTGGGAACAAACTTGAACATAAGAAGTTCCATCTAAACATGAGGAGGAACTTCCTTACTTTGAGGGTGGCAGAGGCCTGGAAGAGGTGGTGGAGTCTCGTCTCTGGAGACGTTCAACACCCAGCTGGACAAGTTCCTGTGCAACCTGCTCTGGGTGGACCTGCTTTGGCAGGGGGGTTGGACTGGATGATCTCCAGAGGTTCCCTTCCATCCCTGTATCACTCTGTAACCCTGCGGTCCTTCAGGACTTGCTGGGACTGTCTGTACAAATGACATCTTATGGACTGGGGAAACATGATTGAATTCATGAGAGTTTCAAAATGACTGAAAGATTAGTGCTTGTCCTACTCCTGAGCTTTCTCAGCAAGTACAATGTGATACTGATGCTTTTTCACCATCGTTAGAACAAATTACAGTGACTTTGTGTTCTTTATTTGTGTTGCCTGACAGAGAGGGGAGCTTTGTGAGCTCAGTTATTTACGGATCAGTCAGACTTCTGGGCTTTTTATGGCTTTTTGAAGAACATGCTTGAAGTTTCATCTGAGGACAGAATAAGCACGGCCATAAGGCCTCTGCTTCCCAGAACTTTTTGATTTCCTTTGACATTTAAATCCCAGCTGAGATGAACTCTAGGTGGAAGTGATGGGTCAGGGAAGTGAATTCTCTTAAATACGTTTCCCCTTTCTCTGCTTCTGAAGTAAATAAGACAGAGCAGCTGTTGCATGATTTGAGTACTGTCTATCAGAGGGCAAGGAACTAATCTTTCCTTGGAGAATTAAGGCAAAGAGGGGAAGCCAAATCTATTTACATGAAGGAAAAATCATGATATCAGACTACTTTGTTTTTTCCCAACTTGCTTTACTAATGCAGTGTTGAGTTGCATCAGCAAAGGGGTTCTAGAAATATAACTGTACTGTATATAAATCCTCTTCCTTGCCCCTGTAGTTTGAGAACCACAGAAATGCTGAATTATTATTTTCTAGCTCTGTAAAAACAGTAGCAAACGACTATGCTCTCTGTGTGGATTTTATCACTTCTAACAGTGCTAGCAAGTTCCTTCATCCCTGAAATAAAATCCCTAGATAAAACAGTAAACTTCCATGTACTGGTCTGGCCGGGGTAGTTTAAGTCTGTTCTGGGAGCTTTCTTTAATTGTGAATGTCTTACCACACAGACTGCTAATGTTAAGTACCAGTTCTGATGTAACAATTCATCTATTGGAAAGATGGCAGAGGACTAACTTCAGTCTCAGCTGTACCAAATTACTCACAGGAAGCCTCATTTTTTTGTCTCAAAGCGACTTGAGGAGGGGCCTTGGCTAATTCCAGTCTTGCTCTGCCAGTGCTTAAAACATGAGTTTCCTGATGCTCTCTTGCAAAGCAGCACAAAACCATTTAAGCTAGTAATGCTTGCTTCTGGTTTCCTTTCAGGTGAATCATGATTCCAGTCACTGAATTGCGCTACTTTGCTGATACTCAGCCAGCATATCGCATCCTGAAGCCATGGTGGGACGTCTTCACAGACTACATTTCCATAGTGATGCTGATGATTGCAGTGTTTGGAGGAACGCTTCAGGTCACCCAGGACAAAATGATTTGCTTGCCCTGTAAATGGGTTACCAAAGACTCTTGCAATGACTCTGTCAGAGGTTGGACAGCTGCAACCCCAGAGCGTACCTACTATAATTCTAGTCTTGTTCCCTCTGCTGATACAGGGCCTACAGGGATCCGTTATGATTTGGACCGGCACCAGTATAATTATGTGGATGCAGTATGTTATGAGAACCGTCTTCACTGGTTTGCCAAGTATTTTCCTTACCTGGTGCTGCTACATACTCTCATCTTCCTGGCTTGTAGCAACTTCTGGTTCAAATTCCCAAGGACCAGCTCCAAGCTGGAGCATTTTGTGTCTATTTTGCTTAAGTGTTTTGATTCTCCATGGACAACGAGGGCATTATCTGAGACAGTGGTGGAAGAGAGTGATACCAAGCCAGCATTTGGGAAGATGAATGGCTCCATGGACAAGAAATCATCTACAGTTAGTGAGGATGTGGAAGCCACTGTTCCCATGCTGCAGAGAACAAAGTCTCGAATTGAGCAAGGGATTGTGGACCGGTCCGAGACTGGTGTCTTGGACAAAAAAGAAGGTGAACAAGCCAAAGCACTGTTTGAGAAAGTGAAGAAGTTCCGCACGCATGTGGAAGAGGGAGATATAGTTTATCGCCTGTACATGAGGCAGACCATCATCAAAGTGATCAAGTTCATTCTGATCATTTGCTATACTGTTTACTATGTCAACAACATAACGTTTGACGTTGACTGCAAAGTGGACATTGAGAGCTTGACTGGCTACAGGATGTACCGCTGTGCTCATCCTTTGGCCACTCTCTTCAAAATCTTGGCATCTTTCTACATCAGTTTGGTGATATTCTATGGCTTGATCTGCATGTACACACTCTGGTGGATGCTGAGGCGATCACTCAAGAAATACTCCTTTGAGTCCATCCGGGAGGAGAGCAGTTATAGTGACATTCCTGATGTGAAAAATGACTTTGCTTTCATGCTCCATCTGATCGATCAGTACGACCCCCTGTACTCGAAGCGCTTTGCTGTCTTTCTGTCCGAGGTGAGTGAGAATAAGCTGAGACAGCTGAACCTCAACAATGAGTGGACTCTGGAGAAGCTGCGCCAGAGGATCACAAAGAACTCACAAGAGAAGCTGGAACTGCATCTTTTCATGCTGAGTGGCATTCCTGACACAGTTTTTGACCTCATTGAGTTGGAGGTCTTGAAACTGGAGCTTATCCCCGATGTCACTATTCCCCCAAGCATTGCTCAGCTCACCAGCCTTAAGGAACTGTGGCTCTACCACACAGCTGCCAAAATTGAGGCTCCAGCACTTGCCTTCTTAAGGGAGAACTTGAAATCTCTCCACATCAAGTTCACAGACATCAAGGAGATTCCTCTTTGGATTTATAGCCTGAAGACATTAGAGGAGCTTCATCTAACAGGGAATTTGAGTGCTGAAAACAACCGGTACATTGTGATAGATGGATTGAGGGAGCTGAAGAGGCTGAAGGTGTTAAGATTGAAGAGTAACCTCACCAAGCTGCCACAGGTGGTGACAGATGTTGGTGTGCACCTTCAGAAGCTTTCCATCAACAACGAGGGCACCAAACTCATTGTTCTTAACAGCCTTAAGAAAATGGTGAACTTGACAGAGCTTGAGCTGATCCGTTGTGACTTGGAACGCATTCCTCACTCTATCTTTAGCCTCCACAATCTGCAGGAGATAGACCTGAAGGACAATAACCTAAAGACCATTGAGGAAATCATCAGCTTCCAACACTTACATCGTCTCACTTGCCTTAAACTGTGGTACAACCACATTGCCTACATCCCCATGCAAATAGGTAACCTAACCAATTTAGAACGCCTTTACCTGAATCGTAACAAGATAGAAAAGATCCCCACCCAGCTCTTCTATTGCCGAAAACTTCGGTATTTGGATCTCAGCCACAACAACCTGACTTTCATCCCACCAGACATTGGGCTTCTTCAAAACCTGCAGAACCTGGCTGTAACAGCCAACAGGGTGAGTGAGCAAGGAGCAGAGTGTTCCTTCGGGCTTATGTTATCTGTGTGATTACACACGCTACAATGGCGTGTGAAATACTTGTGGCACTGGCATTCTATTTAAATTCTCAAGCTTTTGTTTCTCTCTGAGGGGCTTATCTAAGGTGAGACATTGCAAATGACTGCAGGGGCGGGCCTTTCTTAGAGCAGCCCTTGTTCTGTGGCGTTTCCTCTCACCAGTGAAACTGCTTGTGAGTGGCAGTTAGAGGCTGTTTAGAAACCCCGCCTGTTATTTCTCTGCAGCTGGAAGCTTGTAGTCTCTATCTTGAAACCAGTTTGGGGTTTAAAATGGGGATCTGAGAAACTGTAGCCTTAATCTAGAAGTATGTACTTCATCCATGTACGTACACCATGGCAGCAGCGTCTAGGACATGCATGTGTGTGGCTTACAGATTTCCTTGTAGTACTTTGCATTTCCAGGGAATACTCTGCAGTTGGGTCTTATGAGTATGCACTTCTTGTGAGAAACTGGATATGGACAGGCTTAAGAAAAACGCTTTTTAAGATCTCATGTTTAAAATTCGGTGTTTTGTTCCACAAAGTTGACTTTGGAGAGAGTAAAGCAATCTTCTGCAGTGTCCTTACTCAGGGCAGTGACCTAAACCAGGTTTATCTGATGGCAGTCAGTTAGATGTGAAAGTGTGAGCTGTGGCAATTCCTTGACTTTCAGAGGGGAGAAAAACATGATGGCACCTTGCTCTGCCTTGGTAAAATGGCTGTGGGTTTTCTTCTGTAATCCCAGATGGGTTAAGCCTAAACCTTAACGAAGTTTTAAGTGCTGGGCAGGTTAGAGGGGATGACTTAGTGTGCTACGCTGCCTGACTACCACAAGTTATTTCTTGGCTTGTGTTGGAGGGCATTTATTTATTTGCTTAAAGCAAACCAGACTGGTGGTTTTTTTCCTGAATAGTTGTTCTTATGTTTGGGATTAAGGAGACTCCGTGTCCCATGTATCACAAAGATCAGTCTGTGCAGTCAGGGACTGATGTGCTGAGCTGAATAACTTGTTGAAGCTTTCATTCATTCCATCTGCAAATTCCCAAGAGGCTTTTTTTCTCTCAGAGTTTATTACCACCTGGAGTTGCAAAAGGCTCTAACATAACTACAGACTGCAGACAGATCTAATTAGTGGCTCTGAGTTCTTCTGGGAACATGCAGTAGAATTATCCTGGAGCAGTGTTAGTTTTCACTGTGTCTCAAGATCCTTCCTGCTATTGGCAAGATGTATTCATAACTGAACACTGTCAAATTGCCTGTGAGAAGCAGCAGCAGCTTTGGTACTGTTTGGCTTTTCATAGGGAAAACGCTCTCAAATAAAGTATTTAATTCCTAATGCAGTTCAGGAATCATAAAACTCCAGCCAGCATTTTGAAGTTAGTTTCTGAAAGTTCAAGGCTGTCGTGCCACTGAAGATTTTAAGGGCAGACAGCAGCAGCCATTTGGCTGCCCCAGTTTAACAGCTGCAAGCTGTTTTTTCCCAGCACTAACAGACTGGGTGGCTGTGCATCTGGTTGTATGGGTGGCTTAAGCTCTGGTAAACTTCATGGTATGCACACATTGCTTCCTATTAAAAGCTTTTCTTGGGGAAAGCAGGCTGATATGGACACTTTCTGAGGATGGTGTTAAGCAAAGGTGAGGGAGTTTTAAAGGTTCTTAAGATGCTGTTCAGAACTCAGATAATTCTGCACCTTTTGTCTTCTGGCAGCCTTCCTAGCACAGCTTCCTGAGGGTTAATCTGCAGTGTATCCTCTGCAGTCTTGGGGTGGAGCCTCTCTTGGATGAAAAGGAGTTAAGAGGCAGCTCCATTTTCTGCAGTGCAGTGTGGCACCACCCATTTCTCCCTGAAAAAAAACCACTAATGGCACAGGAAGGCTAGAGCAGCCTTCCCTCCGGTGTGTTCTGAAGCAAAAGGTGGTGAGGACCCAGTGAAACAGCTGAGCTGTTTGTGTTCTCTGCAGGTGCTTGGGCAAGGTCACAGTTACCCTGTGGTTTTGCCAGCCTGGTTACTTACAGTAAACCATGACAGCAAAAAAACCCCAAGGACTTGCAGGCTGGTGTTTCCCAAGGCTGGGAATTACTTCAAGTGTCTGCTCATAGCTCTTGGCAAATAGAGACTTCTGGAGCTGGCTGGTACCAGTGTGCCATTCTGGGAAGCAGGGTGTATTACAGCACATTGCTTCCTCCCTAAACCAGTACTTGTCCCTGAAATAACACCGTTATTTTCAAGAGTCTGTGATCATTTGATTGCATGTTGCTTTTTGCAAAACATTCAACAGTACCGGTAACAATGACTGAATTGAACAGTCTTTTAATTGGTGTGGTCTTGTCTTGGATTTTCCTTGGTTTCCATCTCATTCAGAACTGATTACAGTCTAATTTAGCCATGAATGGTATCATGCATAGTTTAAGTTTTAGAAAGGATGCTGTTACATTTAAAGACAAATGACAGCCTCCAAGATGAGACTTTGAATTAAGGGGAGAATTCTGACTTGCTATGTATAGTTTGTGCCTTGTGTTTATTAAACCTTAGCCATATTTTCCTAGAAATGCTATGGGAGGACTGGACTATTAAAAGGCTGTAATAGAAATAATACTTAGTAAATTAGTGACTCGTGCACATGAAGATGATGGTGGGAAAGCTAACAGCTGGTGGCTTAATGGTTTTGGTTTGGTTTTTTTTATTGCATTTTGGCACTGTCAAACCCTGTGCTTTGGAGCCTAGAAAGTCCTTACAACATTTCAAAGTCCTGCAGAAACGATGGAGGAATAATCCCAGTTCTCAGGGCCTGGAGACCATACCTACAGAACCTCTGCACTTCCTGCTAGGGGGCCTGACTAAGTCTGGTCTTTCTGGTGTTCAATATAATACCAGTTGCACAATGGCTACCTAAAGCAAAGGGCGTATGATCCAGTGATGGTATAAAGGGTTTGAGAATGAAAGAAGCTAATACTGATGGGAGCATGTGACAGTATAGGCCAGTTGTGAGCAGGTTTCTGATCCTCTAATCCTGTCCTTGGTGCTGTCTTCTGCTTTAGCCACCATCATCGGTGATCTTTTGTAACTGATACAGTGTCTGAAAGGGCAATCCATACAATCATGACTTTCACTTTGGGAACAGCCCATGGAAAGCAGGAGCTTGCTCAAGAGAGAAGTGGATGATCAAAACCAAGTGCTCTGTAAACCTGGAAGCATTGTGTGGGCTTGTTGGTGTTTTATGAGCAGGTGTTTTGTTTGCTGGTGACTTTACCTATGACTCATTTTTTTTTTTTTCTTTTTTTTTTTCTTCAGATTGAGAGTCTCCCACCAGAGCTGTTCCAGTGCAGGAAGCTGAGAACCTTGAACCTGGGAAACAACGTGCTGCAGTCACTTCCATCCCGGGTTGGAGAGCTGACAAATCTATCACAGATAGAGCTACGAGGGAACCGCTTGGAGTGCCTGCCTGTGGAGCTGGGAGAATGTCCTCTCCTGAAACGCACTGGGCTTGTGGTAGAGGAGGACCTGTTCAACACACTGCCCTTGGAGGTCAAAGAGCGGCTGTGGAGGGTAGACAAAGAGCAAGCCTGAACTCCTGAAAAAAAGGAGAAGCCTCTGACCAACTAAAAGGAAGCAAAAGGCCATTCCACTCCCCTTTTCCCCGGATCCTCCCCTTTCTCTACTCCAGTCACTACCAGACTAGCCAAGGAGTCTCTGAACAAACATGTCTCTGCATGAGGTGGCTTCCTGCCTCGAATGCAGGATGGGGGAAGCTTGGGATCAGGATGAGGATCAAGACAGATTAGTCGGCCTCTGAGCAAGGGCAGTGAGAGTAAGAGGTGTTGCTGTTCCTCTGGGCTGGAGGCAGGGTGAGATGGATGGTGCTGGTGAGAAGAAATGACCCTTGAATGGAGGAGAAAATGAAAGGTGGGGATTGCTGCATTACTCCAAACGGGGCTTATACGTGTCAGAGATGAGTGTCCAGTGTCCTGCAGACAAAGATCAAGAGACTAGAAAACCTCTTGAACCTCCAACTCTTTCCGTGACAGCTGGTAATGTTCTCTGATGCAGAGATGCAGTGAGTGAGGTCCCACAGTGGGGTGGGACAGGATACAGACGACTGATTTTATCTAGATGGCTATCCATTGGGATTTGGGGGATAAACTCATCTCAAACATCAGCTTGAATGCAGGATGTTTTTTTTTTTCCTTACCAATTGTCTTTCCCCTTTGTATTCCATATCTCGTCCTCTGCCCTGGAGAAGGAACCAAACCCCCCAAACTCTATCTGCTCATTTAAGATTGCACTATTTTAATAGTTTCAAGTCACTTGTGCTGATGGGTAGATCACAGCATCTGTCTCCAGATGATGTGCTGGAGGAACTTACTGACATAATTCCAGAGCTTTAGCCTATTCTGAAATAGATATGAGATAGTGCAAGTGGGAGAAAGATCTGGATAAAAGCAAGCGGACTGTCTCTCCCAGAAACATTAAGTTGCTTCAGGGTCTGGCTTTTAAAGTTTTTAAGCTACTCTTATGTTCCTGTATTTTGTCACGTATCAAGTATGAACCATACAACTGCCCAGTGTGTTGGGGTGTCTCCTGGGGTTGGTGGTGTTAGTAAAGAGGAACACTCAGGCTTCCTCTGCACCTCTTTCTCCCCTCTTCCCCCCCCCATTAAGTTGTTAATGCTTTGCCACTGTTTTTCATGAACACAGTCTGCAGAGCTGCTTGATTGTTATTTTCTGTTGTGCTCCTCACTTTAACAGCTGTCAGTTCCTGTTACACCTCTTGACCTAAATAAGAGGCTAAAGATGACTGAACTTGGTGCTGGAAAAGAAACTTGTCCTCCTGTTTCTTCCCTTACATTCCCTCGATGTTAAGGAGCCGTATGAGAATCCTCCATTGACTGAGCTCCTCTAGATCCCTGGAACAGAGCAGTCTTTATGAAACAAGTCTGACCTGTTCAGTATTGTTTGACAAAAAAAACCTGAACCTTCTGCACTGACAGAGGTAGATAACTTGTAATAGCTACTGATAATCATATCCTAAAGGTGGGATGGTTAAGGTGTGCCTACAATACACCCCAAGTCTGCTCTTTTCTGTCAGAAGGAAGAGGAGGCTCAGGGACCTGTGGGTCCTGGTTGTAATACTCTGCATCAGACCAACAGGTTGGCTCCAAGGTGCAGAGCTGTGAGCTGAGACCTGAAAAGTGTGGAGGCCTCCTGTGGGTACAAAAGGGGAAAGCTGCCACCATGTCCAGCGTGGCCCCGGCTTAGCAAATCTTGGTGATCCCTTGGATGTTGGGGCAATAAGGCTTGCTGTGGCTTTCTTCATCAGCTGTAATATATACACTAAACATGCTGAAATCACGAACAATGTTATCTGGGCTCTGGATTTGTTGATGTTCAGATGCTTAAATAAAGCTACATTAAAATCAGGAGATCTGTTTATAAAACTGCTTTTAAGAAAGATGTAAATTCTGCCTCCCTTAGTCCATTCATTATGAAAAGTTTAAACAGTCCAGGGAATAATATAATCTCTATCTGGCAAGCAAGGTACTGTAAAAGCTCTGGTTTCTAACAGAGTTAGTGTTTTGAAATTGTGTTAGAGTTGGGGCCGCTACTGAAAGGATGGGGAAGTATTGATGTTCATGCTTCTTGGATTGTACTTGTTTTGTTTGCACAAGCATTTTGGATCAACAGAGATGGCAGAAATTGCCAGGTGGGTTTAGTGCTTCTTAAGTAAAGCAGGACTGGCTTCAGTCTTAGCTACAGTAATACTGATTTCCTGTCAGCTCCGTGTGGGGAGGCTGTGTGGATTGTGTTTGGATCGTGAAGGAAACTTATTTTTCCTTACTCTGTGCCAAAAGATACTTTCTGTGCTAGTGAGTAACAGCTACTGAATGGAGGCTTGAACTCTGTTTTGTGTTCAAGGCCATAGGGTGACACCCAAGGTCATGTTGGATGTGGCTCTGAGCAGCCTGGTCTAGTTAAGATGTCCCTGCTACTTGTGGGGAGGGTTGGACAATATGGCCTTTAAAGGTCTCTTCCAGCCCAAATTTTTCTATGGTTCTAAGTGGTTTACAACACATGTATTTTAGACTAGACAGGTTGAAAGAGCCAAGCACCTCACAGGGGTTTCACCTAGCTTACAGGAGCAGGGAGATTTCTTCTGTATGCCTAGATTGTTGTAGATGCTTTGACTCTTGATTCTAGTGGTGGTCTTAGCTATATGAACTAAACTTTACACAGCTACATTAGAAGTTTCTATAAGCAGCTCCTGAAAGTTTGCTGCAGTGCTTCCAGAAGCTTGTGAGCCTCCTGAACTGCCATGTATCTTAACGCTGAGTCCATAGGACAAGTGGCCAATAGGACAATATTCTGCTAGAAGCCAGAGACTGTCTCTAACTTTCTGATGAAATAAGAGTTATACTCCTGCTTGCTGAGTAGAGGCTGCTCTGCCTGAGGTCTACAAAAGCAATTGTAAGCCAGGCCAGTATTGATCATGCATGATGACACTAGCTTTTTGCTGCTCTTAGTGTTCCAAGCTCAATTTTTCTCTCTCTCTGCCATGGCTGCTAGGGCTTGAGAGCTTCCTGCGTGGCAAAATTGAGATGAGCAGTCTCATAACTTCTTGTACCAGAAACACAGGCAGCACAAAAATACACTGCCACTCTGGAAGACAGCAATATGTATTATTTACTCCTAATATGTGCTTCTTGGTCTTCCCTCAAATAGATACTGAGTCCAGAGTGTCAGTCTCATATGATGAGATGGAAGAAGCTTTAAAACTGCAAGGACAGGGTCTAAACCATGAGGTCCTGTACAATGTTTACTGCTTAGAACTCCTGCAAAACTCAGCCCACAGCAGAGTGAGTCATCTACTTCCCGTACTTGTCCGGATTGTTCAGTCTTTGAGGGATGAGCTTACATCAACAATCCTTCCTCATTTGCAAGTATTCAATCAGTATATATTATATATATTTTTTTTTTCTTCACTTTAAGTATCCATCAAACTGAAGTTTAGGAGTTTTATTTATAACACTGTTCTGTCTGTTAAGAAGAAGAAAAGTTCAACTTAAGCAGACAATCAACGGTCTGGTCAGTGTCTTGCTCTCCTGACAGGCTTTTCAAGGCACTCTAGTAATAACAAACCAGATTGTTTATTAGCTGCTAAACCATACAGCAACTTGAATTAAAAACAACTGTTTCCTTAATAGTGCTTCTGAGCTGAATGAGTTCTTGGAGCCCCTGTAGATCAGAAGCACGCTCGTCTCACGTTAGGACTGAAGGTTAGTAAAATGTAGTTCTTTTCCTGCTAAATATCCCAAAAAGTAAAAAGTGATAACTAATTATTTGAACCAACTGAAAGGCAAAGAATACCAAATACTATTAAATCTATTAAGTCTTGCTGTATCTCTGAAGCTACGCACTGGAGTATTAGCTGAATTTGTTCTTTAAGATTGTTTTCTGACTTTATTATTTGGTTCCCCAGTGAATTCAGCGGCTCGAATTAATTTACTCTGCCAGTCTGAATGGTTAAATAGCTGTTACAGGTATTTTTCGTGATGTGATGTTCTGTGGTATTAATGGTCACTTCCTGATAATAATCCTACCTCATTTCTTACTACCATTTATACGCTCAATTTAGCTCACTTCATTTTAATTAAAGTAAGTTCTTGGTGTTCACTACCATAAATAGTATTAAGTGACTTTCTGTTCTGAACCACACTGAGATCCTCTTCTGGTTTCTTGTTTTTTATTGTTGTTTTCCTCTCTGACAGATGATTCTAGGAATTTTTAGAACAATAACACATCCTTTGCAGGGGATGAGGTGTATGGGAAAAAGGTTTCAAATATAGATTAAACAGC
Organism: Nycticryphes semicollaris; assembly: GCA_013400055.1. Taxonomy (NCBI): domain Eukaryota; kingdom Metazoa; phylum Chordata; class Aves; order Charadriiformes; family Rostratulidae; genus Nycticryphes; species Nycticryphes semicollaris. The sequence goes on from VXBJ01003943.1 coordinate 503,668, forward strand.
TGTGACGTTGTTTCCTTTCCTTTTTTTTTTTCCTGCTTTGAAAAAGGACTCGCGTGGTTTGAGTTCTTGGGATTTTTAAACTTTTTTAGTCTCCCTTCAGGGATTTTTCTCATTAATAGCTGTGCCTTCTCTAGAGATTCATTAATGTAACGTCTCCAGAGGCACTTGCTCCTTCAAGTGTCTTTGTAATAGTCTCTGCCTGAAGCCAGCTGTTCCCTTTGATTCATTCAACCACAGAGAGTTTTCTTAACTTTTGCTGTGACTTCTCACTGACAAACGATATTGTCGTACCATAAACAGTAGGGTCATCTGCTCTGAGATGTTAGCCAAGGTATAAGGCTGTGTGAATGCTCACTGGTAAAGCTATTGCTTAAACTTCACTTTGATTCTTACTTTTTTTTTTTCCTTGTTGCATTTCAAAATTATTTCCCCCTCCCCACTGATTTGGCCAAAGAGTGGAACCTGTAGTTTTACTAAACACGTGCCAAAACAGAGCATTTTCTGTCCTACCTGTATCTGCATGAAGCAGAACTGGACAAGAGTATTGTTTGAGTCAAACCTTTCTCCCTCCAGCTGCAGCAGTAGGTTGATATTCAAGTGCTTCAGAGTATGGAATCCTCCAGAAATCTCACCTCTGAAATACTTTTTCAAAAGTAGCTGTACTTGAATTACTGGGCGCAGGTAGCAAAGGTGAACTTTGTGCAAATTCACACAAAGAAAGGCTTAATTTAGTATTTCTGGAATTACCCTTCCCTTCCTTCCTCTCAGTCTCCTTTAAAGGAATTTTATCGAACAATGGGGGAAACTTTTTTTAGAGGAGACTTAATGGTGGCGGGGGGGAGGCCTAATGAGCCTGAGTCATCTTCTACAGCTGACAAATGTGTCCATTTAAGTAAGACACTACTCATGGTTTAAACATTGTTCACTCCCATTTTGTAAATGTCCGAGCAGGGTTGTGGTTTGGCATCAGAGACCTGCAACTGGATGTAACATTTCAGAATCATGACATTCACTTTGTACGTGGGATTGTTTGGGGCAGCTCATCCACTGCACCTCCACCTTAAGCACTGAAGGCTGCTATTGTTTTCTCGGAAAGACTTGTAAGACTGGACACTTTAACAGAATAAAAGTTTTAATTTTTAATTTGCATTTTCCTTTTGATGTCTGCTTTCTTTTAAGTTTTCTGTATGCAATGCACTTGGCTTTTCACGATCTTGCTCCTCAGGAAACAAATGTTAATAATTGCAGCTATTTTGTGTAGGATTATGGGTTTTATTACTCATTGCGTGAATCCTTGTGGATTATGACATTGCTTTACGAATGAGCAAAAAGTAGATGTGGAGCAAAAGAGGTCCTGCTCTGTGATAAGCCTGGATGGTCTTAACGTATTTCACCATCGCTTTAACAAATGGCTGATAGAGTTTATATTGCCAAATAAAAGACTCTTGGAGTGTCATCTACACAGTCCCACAGAAGCTTAGTTGGCTTTTCAAAATGTGCGTTGTGCTCCCCTTCCCTGGGAAAGGGATAGGGACTGAAGACAGTGGAGAAAACTGTTGCCGAAGAAATTGTGTCTTCAGCCAACTACTGGTAACAAATAATTTTAGTGTGTTTCCCAGCTGTCTGCCTACCCCAGGCACTATTTTTTTCAACAGAAAAGGCTGGCAGATAGCGTCTTTCCTAATGGATCATGTCCATGGTGTGGTACAGAGAATCAGCCTGTAACTTTCAAAGACAGTTTGAGTTTCTGTGCAGCTCCTTTATTGCATAGAAAGGTATTTCTCTTGTGCTTTGCCTTCCCTTGTGTCTTTTTTTCCCCAGACTACTTGACCACAGGGACATTAGCCCTGCTTCAGGGACAGAGAATGTGAGCAGGCTGTGATGCAGGTGAAAGGTGCTGCCGGTTGGCATTGATGAGTTCTAATGAAACGCTTCTAAGGATTGAACCAAGAAAGGAGAGGACAAAACATCCCTTGTCAGCTAAGGCTCACTGGAACTGCAACTCCTTTTGGCGAGGATTTACTGGTTCTTTGAATAGCTGAGCCAAAGGAAAGAATGAAAGGTACCATCAAAGAAAACTGGTTCCTGCTGGATTCCTGCAGGACTTCAGTAGTGATGGGGAAAGAGCCTGAGGGTAAAATACTTGATCTGTCTTTGTTGGAAAAAACCTTTTAATCCTGATAATTCGAAATGTTGTATGTGGCTCACTGAAAACTGTGAGGATGTAACAGAGACAGCTGAGTTTTGATCCAGTAAAACCTTATAGCCCTACTCTGCCATAAGCTTTTTACCTTGCTCATTTCTGAAGACAGTTACAGTCCTGTTTGTACTTGTTGATGACAATGAGAATTCTCTTGATGGAAAATTACTGCATTTCTGAGGCTTCTGATAACTTGAAGGAGCTGCCAATACAGGGAAAACAAAAGTATTCAAGTGCCTGTGCCATTTTAAACACTAATATACTATTTAATGGGGTTTAATTACTGGTTATGGTTATCGTTGTTCCTGTGCTCCTTGTTTCTCATTAAATATCCTGTCACTTCTTGCTGATCCGATCAAAGGCTTCAGGACATGCCGTAAGAGATGTAGCTGAAATTTTACCTAAAAAGCCTGGCAGCTCCAACGGCAGCAGTTCTGGCGAGAGTGCTGGAGCTGCTTAAACTGCCTCTGGAGAGCTGGCGAGCTGCCTTGGCTCCGGTCGGTTTCAGTAGGAACTTGTATTGAGGAGGAAATCAGGATAATAGTGCCAGTCAAAAAGGCGTTTGACACACTTGGGCTTTGTCAGCTGCAGGGCTGTCTCGTGTGTTCCAGAGGTCACTCATGTCTCTACCTTTTGTCTGGACGTGGGATGGGCTTTGGCAGCCTCCGATGGGGTTTGCCAGGAGTGCACTCTTCCTTATGGAGCTGGCAGGAGACAATGCTGTTGAGTAGCCTGAAAAACAGCTCTTGGAGGGAGAGGAAGGGAAAGAAAAAGGGGTCGTTCCCCAGTTTTGTCCAAGTACTTTCTACTTTCCTTGTTTAAACAAGCTAGAAGGTATTTACAAAGGCAACATCCTTCTCTTTGCATTTTTGGGGGGATTATGTGGCACAGGTGGCTTTCCTCTTGCTGAAAAGGTCTTTCTAAGCCTCAAAATAGGAGCACATCTGGAATGGCAAAGAACTGGAGGACACCTGAGGACAAACACAGGTGAATGCTCCTGTCACCAAGATGGGTTGCCTCTCCTGCTTTATGCTGTCGGTTACCTTCTGGTGCTTGCTGTGGTGTGTGCTGCGATCTGCTGTTTGCATTGCTCAAAACAATCCATCCAACAGGAAAGCTGTGGTTTACAGTCGTGCGTATGAGCTAAGGCAGCTTCTGAAGTCATTGAGTTGTGCGTAAGGTGGGGAGTGGAGAAGATGACGTGCTAAATTGATGAAAAAAAAAAACCACCCATGACTGGGGATGAGATGTACGTGACATGATGAATGATGGGGGTAGCACAGAGAAGGACTGAAGTGAGTGTGTAGAAGACATATTTCTCCAGGACTGGAGCTTCCCAGTGAGGTGAATCCTCATGGGATCAACTTGCAGGCAATAGCTACAGCAGAGGGTGTTTTTCCACTAGTTAAAGATCTTCCTTAAAAAAAAAAACCCCAAAACTCTTCAGTTGATTTTCCAAATCTTTCCATCTTTTCCAAAAAGATGGTTTTCCATTTAAAATTTCCCTTTTTATTTAAAAAAAAAAAAAAAAGACTTGAACAATTTAGGGAGGGATTTTTATCCAGGGTTGAATCCCTTACAGAATAGAGGAGTTTTGGATTTTTATTTAGGGTATTTTTTTTTTCCAAATAACATCTCTTTAAGATGGTTTTTATTTGCTAGTAACTACACTGCAACTAAACACCTCCCCATCAGCATTTTGCACTCCTTCATTTTGTTGAGTTTTCTCTTGGCAAGGTGAAGGATGCATAAAGTGCTGCTGAAAGGATATTTTCGGTGTTTTCTGCAAGAGCCAACCACACTTATGTTGGGGTTTTTTTTGGTTTGGTTTTTTTTTTCCCTCTCTGGAGAGAAAAACATTCCCCAGGGATTCCCGTGGGATGGGAAGGATGTGTTGGTGGGGAGCGCCACCGCTGGGCTGGCATCTGTTTTTCACTCTTCTGCTTTTTTTCCATCTAGTTTCTGCATTTTCTCTCTCTGGTTTGAAGTGTGGCTTTGGGTTTATCTGTTGACCTGCTCATTTGGAGCTGCAGGAGGGCAAACTGAGCAATTGTGAATGAAAATAACAGAAATGTTCTCTAGGACTCTTACAGGACCCTTAGTGAAAGCTGTTCAGCTTGCATGGAATCACAGAACTGTCAGAGTTGGAGGGGACCTCTAGAGACCATCCAGTCCAACCCCCCTGCTAAAGCAGGGTTGCCCAGAGCACATCCCTCAGGGCTGCATCCAGGTGGAGCTTGAAGGTCTCCAGAGAAGGGGACTCCACACCCTCCCTGGGCAGCCTCTTCCAGGGCTCTGCCACCCTCACCCCAAAGAAGTTTCTCTTCATATTCAAATGGAACTTTCTATATTCCAGTTCTTGCCCATTGCCCCTCGTCCTGTCACTGGGAACAACTGAAAAGAGTCTGATTCCATCCTCCTTCAACCCACCCTTCAGATACTTAGAAACTGTAACACTCTTTAGTCTGACTGTCACTTCCTGGGTCTCTGGAATCCCTTCCAGGTGCTGAAGTGCTGGCAGAACTTACTGACTGAGCAAAAAGGGCTCTATAGGAGCCTGAATCACCACTTTAAATTTTGGTTTGAAACTTTTAGATTTTTTTTTTTATCCCACCTGAATCTTATTTTACCACTGTGTTTGCCATTTTAAGTGCTCTATTTGTTTTTAACCTGGATTAATAATTAAAACAGTGATTTCTTCTTGGAGTTAAGAAGGGAATCAAGTTTTTGATTGCACTTGAGCAGAACGTTTTTGTGCACTTTGAGTAGCAGCGAGAGCCACAGCAAAACTCTGCAGTCCAGAATGTCCCTGCCAGGAACAAACAGCCGGAGATGGGGACAAAAACCCTCAAGAGGCAGCTCTGTTGGCTGCGCAACATTCCGGCTGCCCAGTGCTTGCTGTTATCACATGCTGGGGACAGGATCACGTGAAGAGGCGGGGAGTCAGCCCTGCACAGAGCCTGGGTGACATCGTGGTGTTGCTGTTGGGATCCTGGGAGCTTCTGCCTCTGATGGCCTTTGTAACCCAGCATCAGATCCAAAAGGTAAGGGACGGCACCCTGGGAAGGAGCCTGTCTTTAGTGCAGGCAGTTGACTCTACTTTTAAGTCATGGTCTCTACTAGTTAACCCATGATCAGCTTTACACACTTTATAATTCTTCTCAGCTTCTTGTGTTGCACTCATTTTGAGAGTGTGAGGATCCTGTCATGGCTGCAAACTCTTCCAGAGGGCAACTTGTCCCGCAGAGCTCTTGAAGGAATTTTTGTCCTGCCCTTCTGTCTCCACTGCTCAGCTCTTGTCTGTGAAGCTAAAATCTGCCTGTCAGAGGATAATCCCCAGGGTATTCTATAAAAAGAAACAGTTATGCCAACAGAGTTCACTGTATTTTGTAAGGGATTGTGTAGTCAACCGTGAGAAACCACCCAGGGATTTTTCCCTTGGAGAAAACAGCTTGTAAAAGAATCTCATTCTTATTTGGAACCCAGATATGACTGCTCTGATCGTGTTAGCAGGCTTTGTGATTTAAGAGTTGCTGGTCACACATTTTAGATAAGGATATCCTTAAGCCGCAGAGGCTCTAGTGATGATATCTTCCCTGCTTTGTGGACTGAGGTGTTGAGATATGTTGTTCTCAACTGTATGGTACATGAGCCTGTTAATGATCTCTTTTTACAATAGAAACCTCTCCCGAAATTAGAGGTTAAGAGCAGGTTGTTCAGCTGCAGAGCTGAAGTTGGGATGCTTTTCACGTTGAGCTGGGCACAGCAAAAGGCCAGGGCTGTTTTCCCTTGCTTTTTGCTGCTTCCTATGAGCACTCAGGAGGAGAGCAGTCACCCTGTCTCTTCCAGTTCCGTGAGGATGGCTTCCTTGTCCTCGAGCATTTTTTCACAGTGGAGGAGTGTGACAGCATGAGGAACGCGATTCAGAGAATCATAGCGGAGATGGAAGTGCCGCCACACTGCCGCACCGAGTTCTCCACCAAGGAAGAGGAGCAGCTCCAGGCCCAGGTACTGAGAAAGGCAGGGCTGTCCCCCGCTGAGCACTGGAAGGAGACAGGGAAAAGGCAAATAGATGCTCAGGATTTGCTCTGCATTTGCACGACCCTTCCTTCCTCCTAACTGAATGTAGTGCTGTAAGAGACACTTTTTTTTCCTCCATCTTTCTACAAATATTTGGTGCTGGTCTTATCCAAGGGTGAAGGAAGAGAGGGTGCACGTGGCCCTGCTGTGCTTTCAGCCCCCACAAGTATTGCCCCTGGTAGCCTCAAGCAGCTCTCACAGATCGCTTTGTACTTGTTCTGCAGGCAGAAAATAGCACTTTTTCAAGCAGCTAGCAAAAGAAAAGCAAGGGTAGCCCCCATGAGAAATTATTGTAAAGTCCTAATCAATGCCAGAGATCTAGTTTTGTGGAAAACCTTTTTACGAGTGATTTCTATTGACTGTGTTTTTTTTATGCTGCGGCTTGATGGGAAAAAGATGCAGGTGAGTATGAATGCTTTGATCAAAGGTTCATTTGTGTTTTTTGCAAGGATACCCTCTTTATTGGGCTCTTATCCTTGGCAGGGTAGCTCGGATTATTTCCTAACCAGTGGAGACAAGATTAGATTCTTCTTTGAGAAAGGTGTTTTGGATGAGAGAGGTAAGCCCTGGCCTGAGCTAGCCATGGAGGGGAGGGAGCAGGAGAAGGCTGAATGAGGGGTCAGGGACTGTTTCCAGCTGTAGGCACAATCCCAACTTTGCAAATAGTGCTAAATTCTAGTTTTGTTTTGTAGGTAACTTTCTAATTCCAAAGGAGAAATCCATCAGCAAGATTGGCCATGGTATGTGTAAAAGATGGAGCTTTGAGAGGGATGGTGTGGTTTTCAGACATGAGGATTTCTCCAGATCCTAATCACTATAAATAACTTTGTCCATCTGAGTTGAAATCTTTCTGAACAGAGAAATTACTTCTTCCCTCTTCTGTTGCTTCTCTGTGCCTCCTCGGATCAACCCCATCAAATATCTCAGTCCTCACCCCCTCTTGCCATTGTGGCCATGTGGCTCCTGTCTTTGCAACCCCGGGCTGTTTGACTTTGGGTTTCTGCATTAAATTCTTCAACTCGATTTCTATGTGACAGACTGCTTTTCCCAACATCACTCTGTCACTGTCTGCAGTTCAGTCTGTGCTGCCCCTCGCTCTTTGCTGTCAAAAAGACTTAAATCTTACATTATGATCCTCTTCAAAAAAACCGTTCTAGGTGGTTTTTCAGCTGTGCATAGCTCAGAGTCACTGACATGCAAAAGTTTGGACTTCAGCCCTTGTCTCTTTTATGTAAGAAATTGCTCTAACAAATTTACTACCTAAGTCTGGTCACATTCAGTACAGATTGAACTGTCTTGTGCAGTGGTGGGTTGCCAAGGCCGAGGCTGTCCTCCCTTCTTTGATGTCAGCAGCAGCACCTTTTCTTTACCCTTACTGGTTTCGGTTTTGACCTATTTTCTCTCTCCCGGCTACTGAACTTGGCTTTTGATCCATTTTCTTTTCAAACAATACATGGAAAACGAGAGCAAGTTTCCCTGCATCTCTAAAGACATGAACTTTGATCAGATTAAACTTCACTAAACTTGGAAGTTCAGTACTGAGAGTTCCTTAGTTCTTAGAAAAACACTCTCCCCCTGCTCCAGCCCCCCACCATTCTGTTGTACTTCAGCTTTTCTCCAGGGGAAGTGAAAACAACTGTAGATGGCTGCTGACTCAGCAACTTAACAATTCAAAGGGCTTTTCTTGACTTATTTTTTTTTCTTTATAATTACTCCTTGGTTGAGTCTTGTCTCATCCCTTGCTCAGGAGCAGCCCCTGCTGGACCCAGTCGTGGGTCCTCCTGGCAAATTTGCTCATCATGAGGTGGGGCCGTGATTCCAAGTCTTTGCTTTAAAGTTGTTCCAGAGCTGGGCTTTAGCAAGTGTCTGTGTGCAAACAGCTCTGATCTGCAGGCTGTGGCCTTCTGCAAAAGCTGCCAAAGACAAGCCCTTCGTTATTTTTTCAGTAATTACTTTATGGAGGTCTGAAAAATTGTGGTTTTAAAGGGTGAATTCACCTGTCTGCCTCAGGGTCATGTATAGTGGTTGTCAGGTTAGCATTTGCATAATATAATATTTAATCACATAATACTCAATTTTTGTTTGCTCTGTTATAAGCTATTTTTTAAATAGCTGCAGTGTGTGGCCCGTGAGTGATTGTATTTTGAGTCTCTAAAGAAGATTGATACATGACTTGTAAAATTGTACACTCTTGGGAGGGATGAAAGTTCCTGGTTGCAGTTTATCTTGCTCAGCTGTTGTCTCTGCAGCTCATCACCGAGAGCTGCCAAGTTTCCTCCTGCTAATGAAATCTTCAGTGTGAGCCTTTTCTTTCCCCTTAGCTTTACATGCTCATGATCCTGTCTTCAAGCAAATTACCCACTCCTCCAAGGTGCAGGTGAGCTGTTATTGATTCCTAGAATGGTCTGGGGAAAAAAAATACATGAATTCTGAAGCAGTTGATCTTAGTTTTCTGGACTCCCAATGATAATAATTTTGCCTGTAAAAGTAAATATAAGTATCTTCAAAGGAAAATTTAAATGTCTTCAAAGAATGCTGCTTTATAGCATGCAGAAAACAGCAAACAAAAATCTTGGAAAGTTTTCTTGCAGGAATTGGGAAGAAAACTAGGCCTTGAGAGACCAGTAGTTGTGCAAAGCATGTATATCTTCAAGGTACAGTAGCTCAAGTAGTCTTGTCACTTGAGAAACAAGACCCTGTTCAGTGGGAAGCTGTGAAACTCTTCTCTTCACACATCACCTTTCTTTCATTGCAGCAACCTGGGATTGGTGGTGAAGGTGAGCTTTGTATAATAATGTAATATGATAATAATGTCTCTGTACCACACTGCAGATAATACTCCTTTAGGAAAGGAATATTACCAGGAAAAAGGCTCAGAATTAAGTCTTTGAGTTTTGTGGTCCAAACCTTCTTTAAAATTGTTAAAAAGCATTCATGTTTTCAAGAGACTCTTTTACATCATATGGAACTTGAACAAAGAGCTGTTGTTACATTTGCAGCAGGCTGAAAGGTGCTATTTTTATGTAAGATTTAATGTGTATGACAAGATGGGTGGGCAGGGTAAGTCAGGTTGTGGAGTCAGGGGGAACAAACCTGCTGTCCTTCTAGCGCTACTCAATTCCTTGGGCACAACAAGACCCTAGTGACCTCCTCTCCTTGCAGTGACCCCGCACCAGGATGCCACCTTCCTGCACACGGAGCCTCTGGGCAGAGTCCTAGGGTTCTGGATTGCCCTGGAGGATGCCACGCAGGAGAACGGCTGCTTGTGGTTCATCCCTGGCTCTCACACCAGTAAGAGTCGCGGGAGTTTGGTCTGTGCTGTGAAATACCCTCCTTTGTCTTGATTAAGGGTGGAGGGTAATGCAGACTGTTACGTTCTCTGCATCGTGTTCTGCCTGCAGAAACACATTACTATATTCTCATTTGTTGGAAGGATGACTTTATTTACTACATGGATCTCCTCCTATGCTGTTGTCAAATCTGCAGTCACTTTTTTCAGCAGGTTATTAACTGCCTCACTTTGCTCTTGGCCACCAGTCCCTCACATGAGTCTAACTTAACAATATATTTTAATAACATAAAAAAGGTAGTATACATGACTGACAGTGATTAGTGTGCCCTAGAGGCAGTGAAAACCAGAAAACCATGCTGTTAATCCAATTGTGGATTAACACAGCAACCACTATTGGTCGCAACAGCCTTTGCATGACTCTAGGCTGATCTGGTTTTGTCTCTTTAGTTTAAGTTGATACCTAGACTGGAAACAAAGGACCACAGAATCACAGAGGGTACAGGGGCAAGGAAGGAGAGTCCTGAATTTTTATTTACTCCAGAATCTGTTAAAACTGCTCCTGAATCTTTTCTTTTTGCTTCAGTATTATTTCAGAAGCTCCCTCTGTGTGATTCAGAATCTCCCTTGCCGGGCCACTGAGATTTAAGACTTTAATCTAAAGAAGGTCTTAAAGTACTGGATCCCTTCTTCCTGCAGTGAAGCAGGTCACTGCTGTATGTTGATGCTCCTTCCACAGTTTTGACTGTAGCCTTGAAAATGTTCATCAAGTCTAAGAGTCATAATCCTTTTGCTTTCTGGAGTAGGAATACAGTGAGAAATCACTCATCACTCAAATTTATTTTTAATTTTTTCCTTCCATCCACTCACAAAACTGTTTCTTTTCCAGGTTGAATGCCCTTCATATAGACCCTTTCCCCCCCCAACCCTTTTTTTCATATTGGCCCCCTGGCCAACACAATTTATATTCCTGACAAGCCTGATGTAACGGAAATAAAAATCCTCTTCCCCACACAAAACTGTCAAACCTTGGTCTGACTTTCAGTAAAGGAGGAAAGCCTCCAAGCCTATGCGAGGGTCTCTTGGACACCACCCAAGCTGCTGGGGAGCAGCCAGTGTCCTGGCAGGGGGGAAACACAGACAAAACCACTCAGCCCAGGCTCGTGTAATGGCTGTCGTGACTGATGGTGGTTGCTGTGTATAACCACTGATGGACTAACAGCAGAGTTCTCTGTTTTTTCACTGCCTTTTAGGGCATGCTAATTGGAGTTAAGCTGTTGCTCACCTGAGTGCAATTGTAGTGCTCCTAAAGATTTTTAGCTTGCTCATCCCTTGTAATTCTGGAGTGGTCTGCACTCTGATTGCAATTCATGCTCTAATAGAAAGGAGAAATGGAGCAAAGGTTGGCTTTGCTTAAGTTTATGACTATTTGTGTTCCTAGAGGGCTATTTTGCAACAGAAAAGAGACAGAAAGGCAAACAAACAAAAGGCAGTTGTTCTATCAGTTTCTGCCACAGCTGGAAAATCCCAAATCTTTGCCTAAGGAAAAATGGAATATACTATAATAATAAAGCGCTTATCTTTGCCCAGAGAAATCAGATATTCTTCCTCTACTGTGCAGAATGCAACTGTTTAATCTTTATGTGTGTTTCCTTATTCTGTGGATTTGCAGATGGAATTACCCGGAGAATGGTCCGTGCAGCTCCAGGTACCTCAACATGTGTAGAGTTTGTAGGGTCTGAGCCAGCCTATGATGACAGCCAGTTCATTCCTCTGCCTATAAGTAAAGGTAAAAACAGCCCCCAAACAAGCCTGCTTTACAGCTCAAGAAAGACTGGAGAGCTAAAATTGTATTTTAACGTTTTCAACTTCACTCATATTTTAAAGCCAGCACTCACAATTTGAAAGGAGCAGTACAGGTGTTGCTTTCAAACAGGTGGACTCATTCTCATCCACGGAGAAGTCGTCCATAAGAGCGAACTGAACAGCTCGGACTCTTCTCGTCACGTGTTCACCTTCCATGTGATGGAAGCCAAAGACACCAGCTGGAGCAAAGAGAACTGGTAAGGTCGCCATCCTAACAAGCAGCTGAGCAAACGAGACCCTTTCCAATGCAGTAGCCCAGATAAACTTTAATTGGCAGCCTTGAATGTCACAGAGGTTCTGTTGGTAGTACCTCAGCATTGATTTCCTACCTGTAGAACTGGAATCGCAGATCACCTTGATCGTTTTGACCTGAGGTCTCCTCATCAACAGCATACGCATCAGCCACTCAGATATGTTCATCTTCTGAATCTGTCATGAATTTGCTCTGAAATTTTGTTTTTCCTTCTTCCTTACTTCCTAGGCTCCAGCCAACTCCCGAACTGCCTTTTCCATCGCTCTATACTTGAAGCTAGTGATTGGCTTCTGGAGTCAGTAGCTGATCAATACTCTCTTCTGATCGTGTTCTCTTTAAATACAACTTCCACTAGATCCACTCTCAAGATTAATGAATCCCTTTCTCAGAACAAGCACCCTTGACTCAGATGAATACACCTGCATTAGGCAAGAGCTTCCACTATAGCATGGGCCCTATTAGTACGAGAACAGCTCCCCAGCCCTTTTAGGTGAGAAAACTTTCTCAGTTCTCAAGCGAAGGGACCACTAAACACTGCTGCACCTTGACTGGGGCCAGTTAAGAAGTATTTCTTCTTGCAGACACTCAGTATTCTGTTTAAGTGAAGAGCCACCTAGTGCATTTCTTGTCTGTGTTGATGCCAGCAACGCAGGTGAACACGTCATGGGAAGATGGCTGATTTTTACCCTTGGGTCTCTGTCCTATTGTTTGAATAATAGTGATTAAATTTAACCCTGTTGTCAGCAAAATGAAAACAGAGCAGGAAGCCTACTTCTGTAGTCAATCTCTTAAGTCTTTTTAGCCAACTGTAGCTGAGTGTTTGATCTCTGGGTGCGTTGATTAAATATGTTACAGTTCTTAAAGATTCATACTGAAATTATGAAAATAAAACATCCCAAGCAAAATCCTAACATTTAAATAAAAAAAATATATAAATTCTTCATCTCTCTCTTCTTTTGAGGAAGACAGCGTGTGACCTTCTCCCAATAGATGGGGCCAGGGCTGAGTTTTCTGATGACTAGTTTGAACCCTCAGTGTGCCCAAGAACAATTATCTTCAAAACCCCAACAAAACCAAAGCAACTTATAGCCAGGTGAAACCTAAAGAACTTAAAGAAACCTAAGTTATGTCCCAGGCAAGCTCAATCCCATGTCCTAAGCTGAACAGGAGCCATGTAGGTGTAATTTCACTGGCACTGGTGCAGTGGCAAGCCTGAGCTATGAGGCCAGTGTCACCAATGCACTAATTGCATGGTAGAAGCCTTAAGGCTGCTTGAAGTCCTGGCAGGGTGAGCCCTGGTTCTTGCTGACTCATCCCTTTTGAAAGCGTATTGCCTGCCTCTGGCATTTGTTCAATGTGAAATAGTCAAATTTGGTTTCTTTATGGGAAGAAGTTTCCTTTTGGCCCTTTGGGCTTTGCTGGGCAATGCAGGAAAGATTCAGGACCACAAAGAATTCATCACAGGACGGATCGGGTGGCTGCAGCAGGAATTGGGAAGCTGGGCAAGGGCCACAGCAGTAGCATCGAGCTCAAAGTTTATGAGGGAGAGCTGCTGCCCTCCTTTACCTTTTCTACACTTTGTTTGAAAGCTGTGAGTGAGATTGAAGGAAAATGACTTCAACTCTGGTGCTATTTTATGATGTTAAAGGTGAAGGCTGTGGCTCATGATGGAAGCAACTACAGCGTTTTCCGTATTTTTTTCCATTAGAAGAGTTAATAATTCAGAATAGCACCTGTTCTGCTGAGGAATGATAGTTTGTCCACATTGCATGCACCGCTACCTGCAAAGTATTAACAACATCTAGTTCAAGTGCATAAATAAAAGCAAGAAGCTGGATTGGATTTGCAGGGTTCCTTGTTAAATGCAAAGGAAAGTCAGTCTAGCACAACTGCTGAGTCTGGTTTCCTACGAAAAGTATCTGACGATTTATTGCATAATTAACCAAAACCAACTCTGGACAGTTTTGACATCCTCAGGAAAAGCAATATAAAATCTCAGGAGCCCTGCCCAGGCAGGGGGGTAAATTGGGCAACGTTGCCTCTCGGCCAGTCAAGTCCTGGCTTGTTGTGGGGATAAACACAATATTAGATTTTGGAGCCAATTTTGCTGCCCTGGAGCACCAGTTTCACTCTACCCCGGTCTTATTCTCACTCCTACGACACAGTCTCAGGGCTGGGACTGTAGGACAGTATTGTGTGAGGTGTCTTGGACTCGCATAAGACTGCTCCTAAAATGAGTAAAAGGAGTGTCAGGAGTTAACTTCATCCTGCAAACAACAATCCTGGGATGCAAATGTTCTTCTTGGATCCTTCTCAGGGGAAGGGGAGAGGCAGAGAGGATGTGTTTTACTGTGTCCTGTTTTAATGGATGCTTGGCAAACTGGTGAGAAGAGATTGTCGATACAGAAGTGTTGAATACATAAAAATCAGATGGGGTTTTTTTTGCTATAAAATGGTAGTTATAATTTTAATTAAATTGACAGAATTAAATGGTTTTACTCAATTGGTTGATAGAAACATTTTAGTAAATTAATTAAAGACCCAACTGAAAAAATGTGAAAAGTAGAAAACTGCAACAGTATTAAAGAAGTTTATTGACTTTAACAGATTTTCTGCTTTCATGATTAATGTGCAATTAGGTTTTCCTGTGACCTTGCTTAGTTTTTTTCCACCTTTATTGAATGTTATTCCAAATGAATTTTTAGTTGAAAATCTTGATAAAACATTCTTCCTGTTGCATAAACCTTTAGGGTTAAAACTGCAACCCTCTTGCCTAGTACTGTTTGGAGTAAGCAGTCTCTTACATTCTCAAACCTCCTGCATCTGCCCCAGGTAAATTTAGGTGTTAGAGCTGCTGAATTTGAAGTCGTGTTTGTACATCGCAGTGCATCAGTACGGCTCCTGTTGATGGTGACTGGATACATTGGGACAGTCGTAGACTGTGTAGATGGTGGTCACCCTCATTATAAAACATGCTTTAAATGATGCTTATACAGAAATGAGGAGTTTGCATATGCAGTAATATGAGGTGGCAGGGCTCAGTACAGTAAAACAAGTTTGGGCTCTGATGCAATACACAGGTGCCATAATCTGAGAGGTTTACTTATCTATTTTTTTTTTCCTCATTGACTTACCTCTTCTTCTTATACCTCCTTTGCCTTTGAGCACCCAGAAGAGACAGATAAATAGCACTTGCATTTAATAATCCATTTTGCAAGCCACATTTGTGTTCTCGTGAGAACATAAATCAACTCATGCTGTTTTAAACTGGAGGAAAAAAAACCCAAGACCAATCAAAACCTTTATTTTAAATAGGTATTTTTCATTTCTGCTTTTAACAGTTTTAACTGCTGTATCAAAAGCAGTGTTTAGATCAGCTTTGAGCTCTCATTACAGTGCATATCTATTACCACTTCTTTCTAGAAAAGGGAAAACCTCTGCTCCTGGAGATGCTTCTAAGCCATAAACATTATCTGGAGGTAGAGAGGCAACAGCAGGTTATCAATTTGGGTAGTATAAGCTTCCAAAAGAGAAACTAAACTCACAGATGCCAGAATCCAGGCATAGCTGGAGTTCAGATTCACGCTGGTGTCAAAGATCAGAATAAGAGCCACAGCAATGATCTGAGCAAAAATAGCTGTCATTGTCCCTTCAACTGTCTTCTTTGTTCCTGGCCATTTGATTTCCCCCATTGTACTACCGAAAACGGAGGCAATAGTGTCTCCTACCCCTACTGCCAGGACCCCAGAGTAGGGGACCAGTGCTCCTGCCCCAGACAAGGTACCTTTAGGAGCACAAGATCTGGGGAACAACCATACCGGGAGGGACATGCCAAGGAGGAGATAAATATGGGTCAAGATTAGAGGTCCACTGTCTCTTTCATCCAAGAAGAGAGACAGCAAATGCCTAAGGGTTTGTCCAAATGGTTTGATCCTGAAGTACCGAATATACTCTAAGAAGATAAACACTGCCAGACAGAGTACTGCAGCAACATGGAGAAGTTGGCGGTCATAGATTAGTCCAGGAACATAAGTAGCTACAACAATGAAATGGAAATATTTCCTGGTTATAGTCGAGGCCTGGTGTTTTTTAGATTCAGACGATCTCTTAGCATTCTGGTAGAAAACTACGCCGCATGCCGAAGCAGCCAAAAAGGTCCAATATACAAGAAGGTAAACTCTTGTCTGTGTCTGAAAGAGAAACTGGAGTAGCCAGAACAAAGGGTTCCTCTGGATCAGTCGGTAAAGCCAAGGCATGATGACCCCCAAGCCTAGCACTGCTGTCATCATGTGGAAGAACATGGAGGAGATCCACGTACCCGAATCCATGAAAATGAAGAGCACAGTGAAAAAAAGCCCAAGAAGAATAACTCCAACAACTGCTACCAGAAGGAAAAAGTCAATGGGATCACCTCTGCCCTCGATTACATTCAGTGAGCGTTTAATGAGCTGATTGAGAACAAAACTTATCCCTCCAAGAACAAGCAAAGCTTCTCCGGGAGTAAAACATCGAGGCAACAAGTACAGCAAGATCATACTGAGGTAGACAAAAATTAGCAGCACTTCTAGGACCTCTATCACTTCGGAAACCGTCAAGGAGTGCTTCATGGTATAGATAATTATACTGCCAGCAATACCAGTAAGGATGCAGGTGTTGGTTGGAACAGGTTTTGTGATACCAACCGCAATTACAGACAGAAAGAGAGCAACCAGCATGCCCGTGGAAGCTACAACTATGCCAAAACGTTCGAAGTACACAATGCCAGCAGACTTGCACCTCTCCTTCATCACTATCCCCAGCAAGGGGATGACCATACTAGCTGGCAGGAGGCCACTGTTTGCTGCCGTACGGAACTGGAACACAGCCCCCCCCAGCTGGAGCAGACGGTCCCATTTGAATTGGACATAAAAAGCCTGGATGGCGAGAGCGAGGGCGCACCACGAATACCGGTCCCACACCACTGCGTGCACGGAGAGGACGATGATGAACACGATCAGGGATTCCACCAGCACTGGCTTGTTTAACATGTTTCCACGCCAATGTGGCTCCAGCTTTTGAAATCTTTCTCGAGAGTCCCAATGTGCTCAACAGTTGTCCATTAGGAAGAAGTCCCTTTCATGCTACTGCAATTCCTATTTAAAAAAACAAACAAAACACCACAACAAACAATTAAAGCAACTTACAGGAAATATAAAGTTTCCACACAGCTGTTTTTCTTTTTCTTAAGCTCAATTTAAACTGAAAATTATGTGCCAATAATTAATATCAACACACGGGTGAATAAAAAAATCCCAAAGCCAGTGAGGTAATGGATCAGCCAAAACTGTGATCCCCCTCTGAGAATCAGAGAAATCAGCCTGCAGTGATGGAAATGAAACACTGAGTACTGGGGTGTTCAGATACAGTTTTTAATACTCGCTGCTGCAGCATCTTTGAATTGAAATGGGAACCAAACAAGCCATAAATAGTCCCAGAAGGCTTTGTTGTGATGGTGTGAATTGGAAATATGATTAATATAAAATGTTAAAGGTAATTTTAGAACCTGATTTCATATGTGGTTTTTGTGTATTACCTTGTAAGTGATTTGTTTAACCTCTGGTAAGCACTCAAATTCTTCAAGAGCAACTAAACGTTGCAAGACATTCTTGATCGTGACCTAAAGCTGTCATTATTTCCTGCAACCCCTCATTCCCTTGTCTTACTAACACTTACTGCATCTACAACACCTCACCCTCTCTGAATCAAGCCTTGCAGCCAATGACAGCTGTATCACAAACTAAACTTTTGGACTATAAGATAAAGAGTTGAGATAATCAGCACTGCATGTGAGGACTCCACTAGGTCAAATCATATCGTATCTTCTTTGAAGTATTGTGGGCATTCCCAATGTTATGAAATTCTCACCAGCATTTATTGCTTTCTGGCAACCTTTATTTCTTCTTATCTGTAATTTGATATTATGTTTCAGCCATTTGTAAGCCAATGCCATTATACTGACATCTCTTCTTGGAAGGTATCAGTTTCTGTATTTGTTGGCAGTAAAACGGCTGATGCAGTTGTATGTATCCCTGCTGGATAAGGGATCTCCAGGTGAATCTTTCCATTGCTTCATCCTTTCTGGCCCACCCCTAGGCTGTAAACTCTTAATAAATTCTGCTCCCCCACTCTCATTACTAATATCTACATTAGTTCCCTTGTGGAAGCATATAAGTTTATTTAAAATTCTGGTTTGCATTTACAGCCAGTATAGAAGAGCACCACCAGATTATAATGCTGATAGAGATCTCAGCAATAATGTTACTGGGTAACTCTTAAAGTCTGTACCATCAAACTCCTTTCCGCTGTGGGTCTGGAGCATTTATTTATTTATGACTTTGTACTGAAAACTCTTAATTATTAATAAATTGCTTTTTGACGTCCTTATTCGTACAGACTGAAATACTTTGCCAAACACCTTCATTACATTTACTGTTGCTACACAGCTAGATCAGGCCAAGTATAATCTTCTTTTCCATCACAATTAATTTTTAAACAGAGCAGAAGAATTAATCACAGTTAATAAAACAGATCTGGCATGGACAATATCTACCTAAAACCAACCATGGTATTGGGGTCCTCCTCCGTGTTGTTTCTGGGTACAGGGGAGGGGGAAACTTAGGGCTTATTTGAGAAGAGGCAGGGTAAATGCCACACATTTACAAGATTGACAAAGCCCTCCCACTCAGTCTGGCAACTTTAAGGTTGCAACCCAGCTCTTGCATCAATAGCGACACAGGACAGCCTCCCTCCCCCAGCAGGCAGCCTGCCATCTGGGCTGTAAGGCAAGTAGGGATTTCACCGTGTGAAAAACCGGTCTCCTACTATACTGAGCCGCTTGGAAAGCCTCTGCCCTGGGAATGTGCAACGCGTTATATTTCACTGCTAAATTATTTCATTTGCTTGTGCCTGCTGCAATTCCCTTCTCTCACGCTTTCTTTCAGGTAACGTGAAGCTCCCCAGCGCTCCTACCGAACGGGATCCACCGCCCCCCGGTTCTCTGCCCGTTTCGTGATCCGCATCCCGGCCGCTTCCCACCGACGTAATCCCAAACACCCAGCAGCTCTCGCCTCGCTGCAGCACCTGCCCCCTCCCTCTCTTCTCGGTGTCCTCCGCAGCGCTGCGGGCTCCCCTCACTCCGTCCTTCTGTGCCGCCACCCACCTCCTACCCCTCTCAGCAGCAAAACCCGGGCTCTACCCGGGTAAGTCCCAGGTCCCGCCGAGGGACCGCGACCCTCCCCGAACGCCCCCACGGCTGCCCGGGAGCCGATACGCGGACCCACCTCGCAGGACGCCGCCATTTTGGCGCCGCCGCCGGTCACATGACCCCAATCCACAGGAGGCGGAGCGGCGGCACCCTCACCACGTGACGCCGGCGCCGGGGTGGACTCCGCGCGGCTGGTCACGTGAGAGGGGAGCGAAGATGGCGGCGGGCGGGCTGTGCGCGAGGTGCGGGGACGCGGCGGCGGCTCCGGCGGGAGCTGAGGCGGGGGAAGGCGGGGAAGGCCCTGTCCTTCGCGGCCCGCGGGCCGCGCTCCGCGGGGCGGGATGGCAGAGGGAGGCCCGTCGATGGGGGGGGCAACGTCGGCGGAGGGAGGGTTAACGGCAGCGGGGCCCGCGCCGGCCTGACTCCGCCCCCCGCGCGCGCGGGTAGGCTCCGCCCCCTCCCTCTCTGAGGCGCCTGGCGGGGACCTCTCCGGGCGGCTAAATGTCGGTGTTAGTAGTGGCTTTTCAGTGGGTTTTTTGGGATTTTTTTTTGTTTGTTTGTTTTTGTTGCATTTATTCTGCCGTATTGTAAAGGGTGAAATGCTAAACGGATCTATCGAAAAGCTTTTGCCTTTGGGAAGCTGAAGTCGCGACTTGGCGCCGACATGACGGCGGTGTTTGTCAGAACGCCGCCCGAGGCCCAGGGCTGCTCTTCTCAGGAGCAGAGCGTTCACGGGGTGTTTTTTTCACCTTTTGGGCAACTCTTTCCTAATGTGAAAATCAAATTGGAGGTGTGGGAGATGTGTAGAGAAAGCTGCTCAACGAATTCCGGGTCTAGCGATCACTTCAGATTGGTGCCTACATTTGTGTCTAGAACGTTTTTGGACTTGTGATATTTTTAGGCTCTGGAGTGTTACTATATGTCTAGTTTTTATTACGTTGGTATCTTTATTCTCTAATGGGAACAAGAAAACCACTGTTACATGGGGTCATGTAAAGAGAGCTTTCCTTCCTTAACTGTCTTGGAGTCTGTTTAATGAACTGGCAACACGTGGTGGTGTGGTTTATTCACAGGTTAGGAGGGAATGAAAAGGAGCAGGGGTGGCTCTTTGAGGCTGGTTCTCACTTCTACAAAGTGATTCTTTTCTTGGTAAAATCCTGAGCTTTTTGGTGCTCTGTATGGGCTGGAGAGGTGGCACCCACAGCTGGCTGCCAACCAAGCTGTGAGGAAGTTTGTTAGTGCATACACAGGGAGGTGCACCTAACTATTGAGGAATTAGCAGATAGAAATTATGTAGATGGGTGTACTGGAAATAATAGGTCTTATCATTTAAGTGGCACCATGTGTCAGAAGTTACAGATAACTTTCACTGCCACAGTGAGTTATTTTGATGGTGCTATTCTAAAAATAAGTTAATGAGTGTTCCTGCTTTTGGAGACAGTCTTTGCGTGGGGAGCTGTGGTGCTTAACTCCTGATTTGTATTACACTGCTGTCAAATCAGCATTTGTTTGAGTTCCTGAAATATTCCTTTTGGCAAACGTGCTTTTTCAGAGCTGTTGTGGGGAGACTAATTTTTTTGGATGCGTGTGCCAGCGTCAGGGTTTGATCTGTAATACCTTATAGTGCAGATCGGGTTTTCTGCAGAGTTCTCAGGTAGAAGCAAGAAGCCAAGGGTAAATGTTCTGAAGATCTTTGGCAAATCATTCTGCCATATGTAAAGATGTTTCAGTCTTTCACTTCATCCAGTTCTATGTCCCATTTAGAGTGAAGGATGAAATTATTTTGGAAAAATTTGGTGGAGAGCATTGAATGTAACCAAATAAAGTATTGCTCTATATTCCCATTAGGTTTCTTTTTACTAACCTCAAACACCTCATCAGCAAAACCATATTGAGCTAATTAACCTATAGAAATGTGGTACTTCTTTGATATGAGTTTGCAAGCCTTGCTGTATTGGTTGTCACCCTTTTGGGTATTTCCCTAATTTTCCAGGACGTTTGAAACTGATCAGATAAAAACTAATATTCCTTAAATTAGTTTTCTTACACTGCAGTGGGATCTGCTCTGAGTTAATTGCAAGTTTGGAAAAGTGTAAGCTAAATGGAAGCCTGAAATAGTGTTCAACATTAAAATACTCTCCATCTTTTCCTTTTGTGTAAAGGAGCAGCAGAGAATTGTGGACAATTCTTCTGGGCAGATCAGCTTTAAGAGAACCAGTAAGTCCATGTCTTTATAAGCAGTTTGTCCATCGTTGAATGGACTCCATGGCCAAATATATTATTTGTACATCTGTTTGAATATTAGTGAAAATATGTTTTACTGCTTTTCCCTCCTGGTGCCTTTTTTGTTCCTTTGTCTCTGCTACTTGTTCATTCTTCCACTCCTTGTTTGTAGCTGCTTCATGAACTGCCTGGAAGGGTGTATGCGAAAAGGTGGTTCCCTTTCTGGAGCGGACACAAGTGCTACTTTCTAGACTGGCTGGCCTGGGGTATTCATGAGTGGTACAGCCCGCTTCCTTATTTTCTGGGACGGAGCCCGTGCTTTCAAGAATTTGCCCAGAGGTTGGAAATCCAAATGTTTCTGAACCTAGTCCGTCACCTCCTATTTCCTCTCCCTTCCTGTGATTAGGCAAGGCAGTAAGCTTTCTCATACAATATGCACCTTGAATCAGTCTGAATCATAGATGCTTATCTTGTATCTCTTTGTGGTGGTGGAATTTCTTTGCTTCACTTAAATTTAACAAATCTGATACTCAGCAGTGTCACTGAGGAATCCGTTCAGTAGCATTTGGTTCTTTTTTTAGGCGCAGATCGCAGCAGAATTGAACAAGCACTGGCAGAGATTGTTAGAGGGACTTTCATACTATAAACCGCCCAGGTAGAGTAATTGGCTGATTTTAGAAATTAAATACTAAAATGTGGTCTCCTAGTAAGCGGTGGAGCATGTTGAGTATTTCTCTCTGATTACATAAAAATAGATTTTTACCCTCTTGCATGACGTGAGATTTCAGAATAGGAATAGTAAGAGAAAGTACTTAATCCACATAACATTTTGGGGCATGAAATACAGACCAGAAAGAAGTAACAGCAGTTTCTGCTGTCATTACTTATATTAGGTAGCTCTTAATCCTTGCCTCTGCTGAGCTCAGTGATCATGTGCAAGTGTGCAGCCGGTGGAGACGTGATTCCTCTTCACACTCAAGTAATCTCAGAAAGATAATGCAAATTCCCTCATTGGAGAAGGTGGAATGAATATAGCCTGCACGTATTATAGTAATAATCGTGACCAATGTTAAATTTTATCTGGTGGGAGGATTACACAGTATTGTATGAAATATTGGAAGGCCATTGAGGAAAAAGCAAGTGTTCAGTTTAAACTGATAAAACTGAAAACTTTGAAATTAAGCCTCTTTAGTTCATTCCTTGGGATTGTTGCATTTTTTATGACTAAAATGTCTTTTTTCTTCAGTACAACTTCCGCAGAAAAAATAAAAGCTGATAAAGATGTAGCTGCTCCACTAAAAGAGTTGGGTCTGAGGGTCAGCAAGTTTTTGGTGAGTGAAGGTGCTATTCTGGTTATTTTTTATCCCTGCAATTGGAATGCATTTTATATGGGGATCCTGTTGTGTAAGTAAAGTTCTTGATGGTGAATGCAAACTTCAATTCTTTTCAGTTCAAAATAGTTTAAAGAATGTTAGAAGTACTTGTTGGGTCTGTAGGTAAAAATTATTAAAAGTGATTAGTGATCTTGAGGTGTCTTGGTTTTCCTGGTTAACACTCCCTCCTGCTGCAAAGGGCCCTGCTTTTCAGAAAGTTACCCACTTTTTCTCTTTCTTGGGTTCTTCCAAGACCTCTGGAGCTGCTCAGCTAAAAACTGATGTTCCTTAGATTGGTTGCCATGTTTGAAAATATTGTCAGTTTACCCGTAGGGTTATGTTCCTTCAAGCCAACAGTTGGAATTCAGTGACTGGTGGCAGTGCCTTTTTTTAAAATCACTGTTCATTTGCTGAAGTTAAACTAAGTGACATCTAAGTGACATCCAAGCTCATGTGTTTTGCTTGAAACCAAAGTGCTGACTAAAGCAAGCATCTGCCTGCTGCCAAAAAAAAAAAAAAATTCTTTTGGCATATTATGAAAGTTATTTGTTTTGAGGAGAAGAGCTGCCTGAATATTTGGAGAGAATCTTCATCTTTAATGAATTCAGTTGCCTTTTATTAATTTTAGCGCATCTCTCCTTTTTTTTTGTTTTCAGGGTCTGGATGAAGAACAGAGTGTGCAGTTGTTACAGTGTTATCTTCAAGAGGATTACAGAGGAACAAGGGATTCCCTCAAGGTCCTTAGCTCCTATTTACATTCTGTTTACTCCACATCTCTCCTTAATACCACTGGTTTGTTGATGCATGTGGTCACATATGAGTCTGGGTTCTGATTTGGCAATGGCTTTGTAGCTTTTCTTCTCTGAACCTGCAATGCTTCGGTGCCACTTTAAGGGAATGTGATAGCAGGTATCCAGGCCTAACTTCCAAGTACCTCTTCCGGCTTGAGTCTCTTTGTAAGGACTCAGCTCCTCTCTCTGTTGCAGGAGTACAGGAAAGCTAGAGATTTGTGAAGGAGACTGAGTGGGGATGAAGAACAAATATGTAGTTAGAAATGAGTATTGGCTTTGTACTTTTGGAAACTGTCTTTCTAAAAGAAACGTGAAGAAAAATAGTCTTTTGTTTATTTCAGTCTTTTTTTTCTGAATATGTTTTTTGTCAATAGGTGTTTCTGCAGTAGATAATTCTTTATGTTGTTGTGTTTTGCTTACAGACAGTCCTTCAGGATGAAAGGCAGAGTCAGGCTCTGATGCTGAAGGTTAGTAATTTCCATTTGTATTTTCTGTTGAAAATATCTGTTGACCGACACCTAACTTTATTTCTATGGACCCAGAAAATCTTGGAATAATTGGAGTATTCCTTCATATAAAGAGTAGATTTTAGAAGATGCTTCTGAAACAGAGGGATGCATAAAGATTTGAACAGTGTTAGTAGTTGCTACAGAAAGGATATTTTAGGCATAATATCAGCTAATTTAGCTGGGCAGATGCACACTTCTGTGTTTTCCCAAGCTGACAGGTTTATATGTTATTGTCTGAAATGACAACTCTGAAATGAAGACTGGTGATCATACCTGACAGAGGATAGTAGGGATGAGGAAGGAGAGATCATCTGTCTTTGCCTTCCTTTTACAAGTTTCCTCACTTAGCAGTGTAATTATAGACATGTCCCTATGGGCATGTTTTATTGAGTTCTGTAAAGTTAATTAAGTTGGGTGGAATGTTGCTCTGTGTTTTTTTTTTTTTCCATATAGATTAAAAACTGCTTAGTTGAAGCTCTATCTGTTGTAGCATTTGAGCACTGTATATTCTTGTGCTGAAGGCCTTGGCGGTGTATGGGAAAGGAACGCGTGTGGGAGTTGGCCACTGTAGGAATTTGATTTCAATGACACTCTATATTCACAGCTTGCTGACTATTACTATGAAGAGAGGATCAGCATCCTGCGATGCGTCCTCCATCTACTCACTTATTTCCAGGATGAGAGACACCCTTACACCGTGAGTACCGGAACCTTTTCCTGGCTGTCATGTCATTGTAATAGTCTAATTTTGTGAGCTGTGTAGTAATCGTCCACTTGTGATTGTAAGTGGCATGTGAGACGTTCATTTATTTGTCTCTTTCAGGCACAATACTTCCAGTGTGTTGAAAAGTTGGACAAGGAACTAGTTCCCAACTACCGGAAACAGTTTGAAGCACTGTACAAAGCAGAAGCTCCTACCTGGGAAACACATGGAAATCTCATGGTATTTTGTTTCTTGCTATTATTTATCAAACTTATAAAGTCTTTCCTAATATGTTGTGTATTGGAAAATAAGTATGTGCAGATGCAGTTAGGATGTTTCTCCTGGTTCAAGAAACCCAAAATTTCTCTCTAAGAGAATACACTTTTGCTTAGAAAAAAGAAAGTTGCATAGAACATACTGTTCCTTGTAATGAATCCATTGGTAGCCCATGGGTAACGGATCCATTTGAGTGTAGTTATTCATAATCTCTCTGAACCAGCACACACTGTGTTTGCAGTGGCTTTCCTTGCTATTGATACAAACCACTGGCTACACAAGCTGTTGAAATGCTTCAATGCTTCTCAGTTTCTAATGCCTTTGGCTGATCCATGGGCTTCAACATATGATGGTATAACTTCTCCTTGTGCAGACAGAACGACAGGTTTCCCGTTGGTTTGTGCAATGTCTCCGTGAACAGTCCATGCTCCTGGAAGTCATCTTCCTCTACTATGCCTACTTTGAAATGGCACCTGATGAGCTTCTGGCATTTGCAAAGATGTTCAAAGAACAAGGATTTGGCACTAGACAAACCAACAGACATTTGGTAGACGAGAGCATGGATCACCTGGTGGATCGTATTGGGTAAGTGTCGTGTGTTTGTGAAGTGAGCACAGAGCAAAACTATTGTTTTCCTCAAGGAAAAAGCATTTTTAATTCTTGCTGCTGCCTATTAAAATCACCAGTATTTCAAGCTAAACTTACTGTGATGATGACAAAATAGCTGTTCTGGTCACATTGGAGGTTTGTAGCAAAATGAAGGTCTGATTGGAATTGAGAGGTATCTGTTTACTAGCTTTAATCTACTATAAATCTTGCCTCTGGTAAGAATGACAATGAAGACACTCTGCCACTCCTTCGTAGATGGTCTGTCAGTGAAGTGAAATTGTGTCTTCCCACCCCTGTGCAGGTGGTGTGGCTGATGCTTGCACAGAGGCCAGCACTCTCTCTCTGACCTGTGCCATTAACTGTCTTGCCTCTGCCTGAGCTATTGTGGGTCTGCTTACAAATAGCAGCAATTTATTCATTTTGCTGCATGGGATATCACTCGAGCTGCAGCCAGGGGGAATGAAAATCCTGCCAAGTGGTAGAGAGTTACAAAGATGGAAAAACTGTCTTCAAATTTCAGTGACCTTTGTCTGTTCAACCAGAAATGGGAGCTACAAACGTTGTAGTCTGTCATATACTAGCATTTCAAGTCAAAATTTGGATTATCTGCTGTTAATTTCATGTAATTTCTTATTGCTTCAAGAACAGTTGAACAAAAGCAAACTAAATGTTGTTTTGTAATTTAAAAAACTCTGAACTGAATTCTTAAATAAAGTTTCTGACCTACTTGTTTCATTCTTTTCCTACTTGCAGCTACTTTAGTGCTCTTATTCTGGTGGAAGGCATGGAAATCGACTCCCTCCATGAGCGTGCTTTGGATGACAGGACAGAGGAGCACAAGTTAGCCAATAATGAGCGCATCCACCAGGTAAAGCACTGGCAGAGTAACCCCTTGTCAGGCCTAACATCCCAGAGTTACTGTGATTACCCAAGCAGTGTTGTTTAAAGGTTATGTCTGCAAGTTTCTGATCCTTGAGTTTGTTGACCAAGTGTAGGAACTAGCATCGACATAACATTCTGAGGCAAATCAGAATGAAATTAATTCTTCTCCCCCTTACATTTCCTTGGTTATCCTGGGCCGTTCTCTAAAGAAAGATATGTGCAAAGAAATAGGCATTGTGAAGTTTCCAGAGGGGAACGAAAGATGATTTATGGTGTCAGTGCTTTTAGGACAGAGAACATCTGGGATTAGACCAACTATAAGTCAGTAAACCATGCACAAAACCAGACCAAGGCTGCAAGTATGTGATACGTTCAGTTGCGTGTTTGAAATAATTATGTGCAGGGGAAAGGCAGCTGTTAGCAAGAAGACACAATCATTTCTGGGCTTTCTGAACTTCTTATGGATGTTCTCAACTATTTTGCTTTTTTCCTGTCTCTGCGCAGGAGATGGACAATCAGCTGCTGCAGTTAGGGGATGTCTCGCATCATGCTCCGGTGCTTTTGGCCTGGGCTCTGCTCCGTCACACTGTAAACCCAGAGGAGTCAGCAAACATCATCAGGAGAATGGGCAGCACTGCCATCCAACTGAATGTCTTCCAGTATCTGACAAAACTGCTGCGATCACTGAGCAGTGGGGGGAAGAATGTGAGTTTTTTATAATCACGTATGTAAGCTCTTGAAAGCTTTTAACTGCTGGTGATGGGGAGTGGATGATTTTCAACAAATGTTCTTTCAGACTAAGTCTAGTAGTAAGCAGAGCATGCAGTAAGGTGGGTTTTAGCATCTTGCCTTCTTTCAGTGAAGATCAAAATCAAGTTGAAATGAAACAGAGTTTTATGCCCAAAGAGTAATAAAAAAAAGCTTTTGTAAGGTGAGGAACTTCATCTTTTTTGGGCAGGATAGACTGCATTTAATCACATTTATTGATTTGCCTCTAAATGTACTTGCCATTGTGGATCTTCGGTATTGGATGATTTAACTCTGACCTATTCTTTGTATATAATTTCATTAGACAAAACTGTGTACAAGACTAAACGACTTCATAGGCAGAAACCAGTGAAAGCAAATCCCTTTGATTTCTATGAACACTGAGTGCTTCTTCATGTTTGGAGGGCAGTTCTAATGATAATGGTAGTGGCAAGAAATATTTGGTGAGATATTTAATGTTAATGTGGAGCTTAACTAATAACTGCTTCCTGTTTTACTGCCTCTCTGCTGACTGCAGCAAGGATGGATGAAAAAGGCAGTTACTCAGGGTGTAAAGCAGACTGAGTACATTTACAGTGTGTTCTGTAATTCATCATCTTTCATATAATGGCCTTGTGTATTCTTTTTTCCCAGTGCACTGCCAGCACAGCTTGTATGTGTATTTATGGACTTCTTTCCTTTGTCCTGACATCACTGGAATTACATACATTGGGCAATCAGCAGGTAAGCATCCAAGGCATCTGTTACCTAGCTTTCTGTTACCTAATTTAAAATGACCTGTCATAACTGGTGCTAATTGCTTTTGTTAAATTGTGAGACTGCAAACTTTATGTGACTTAGATCTGAAGGAGTGATTTGCTGGTTTTCCTACTGCATTTACACAACACAAACTTAGTAAATTCCTCTGCAAATGGGCTGATTAATAATGAAAAAGCATATGAAGTCCTATGGATTTGAAACTAATTGCTGTATTATTTCCAAAGCAATGGAAATAATACTCCATTTCCAAGTTTGAGAAGACATTATGTAGCCCTTTGCAGGTGTATTTATCCTGGCCAGTCCATTCATGATAAGGAGCATGGCTTTAGGCTGGCTGTGTGTTGTGGGTTTGGGTGTGTTGGGTGTTTGTGTTGTGACTAGTGGAAGTAGTTACATCTGGGCTGGTAGATGTGGAACCTTAAATTCCAAAGATGTGGCAGAACTTGGCTGGGATGAAATCTCCTTGTGTAAAGTAACTTTTATTTTCTCCATCTTCTCTTCCTTTGAAGGATATAATTGACGCTGCGTGTGAAGTTCTGGCAGCTTCCAGCATTCCTCAGCTCTTCTGGAAGACGGTGAGTGTATTGGCAGCTTCTTCGACCTACCTTGCTCATAACTAAAACCTGATAAAACATTCCCTTTTAGGAAAGGAACAGACTGTATGTATTTAGTAAGCTTCTAGGAGGGTCTGAGGAGCTAGTGTGTGTTTGTATCTATCTTTGATTTATTTTTGCCCTTTCCTGCCTTTTAGGTACAGCCTTGGCTTTATTCTTGAAGGCTACTGGAGCAAGTGTTAATATAGGTGATAGTTTAAACCAGGGCTGGGGTTGCAAGGATTGAACTAACTGCTGGCAAAAGCATTGTGCTTCTTTTTCTGTTGTCACAGAATTAGGATGATATGTAATGCATTATAGTATTGGTTCCTGCCTTATACTTGCACACTGCCTCATGCTTTAGTCTGTGCAAGGACTGGAGTGATACTTTTGTGCATGATTAATGTTAAATGTACAACTTAAAAAGGAACTGTATCCTTGTGCTGTACTTGAGACCACTTCAGCATTTCTTTGTTTTCTGTTTCCACCACCAGGAGCCTACTGCAGGTCTGGGTATTATCCTGGACAGTGTGTGTGGGATGTTCCCCCATCTTCTTACTCCTCTCCTTCAGCTGCTCCAAGCCCTTGTGTCTGATAAATCTACTGCAAAAAAGGTAGGGGATCTCTCTTGGTGTTTGGGAGATGTTTTATTTTAAGATGGGAATAGCGTGCTATGTGGTAATACTGTGTGATTCTTTCATTACATGTGCTTATCTCCATTGCAATCTTAGATAACAGGCATTAAGCTTTTGTCAAAGAACAGTGGACAGGGCTCCTTTTCAGCCCTGTGCTGTTGCAGGACAGTGGTTTGTGTCAGTTTTATTTTAGAGAACTTTTAAGCTCTAATGGCTGAAGATTAAGATACTGCCTAAGTTGTACTTTACTCAGAAGTTCCTAAT
Organism: Nycticryphes semicollaris; assembly: GCA_013400055.1. Classification (NCBI taxonomy): domain Eukaryota; kingdom Metazoa; phylum Chordata; class Aves; order Charadriiformes; family Rostratulidae; genus Nycticryphes; species Nycticryphes semicollaris. The sequence continues at coordinate 532,984 of VXBJ01003943.1, forward strand.
GCATTAGATGAGGCTTGTCTGGACATGTGAGCTCTCTAATGTTTTGGTAGTGTTGGTGTATTAGAAGGATATTGTCCACCTCAAGAAAACTTGTCTATTCCTGGAAATGACAGGTTGGTTAATTTTTAAGAAGGTCTGCCTCTTTGGCTGTATTGTTTAAGCTTTCTCTGTATGCAGGTATACAGTTTCCTGGATAAAATGTCCTTCTATATTGAACTGTACAAGCATAAACCTCCTGATGTGATCTCTCATGAAGATGGCACGCTTTGGCGAAGACAGGCTCCAAAGCTCCTCTATCCTCTAGGTAAGGAAACTACACTTGAGCTTTTCTTCTTGAAATACTTTGAGGAATTTAGTTCTTTATCTGGCTTCTAACTCACCGGTAAATTTGTGACTATTTCACCTGCTTCTTCAATCTTTAGGACTAGGTCAAACAAATCTACGGATACCTCAGGGAACAGTGGGCCAAGTGATGCTGGATGACCAGGCTTATTTGGTACGATGGGAGTATTCCTACAGCAGCTGGACACTGTTTACCTGCGAGATCGAGATGCTGCTCCATGTTGTATCGACAGCAGGTGAGATAGACAAGGAGTATAAAAGAGAATAAATAATTGTTAATTGTTATAAATTTCAGGTCAGTAGGTTTGAACAGTTCTGAATTCTTTTGAAGGAGCATGGAATACTTTCCATGAAAGGTGGTTTTAAAATCATTATAATACTGTAACATTCACTGCAAAAGGCCAAGGGCATATAGTGATATGAAATATATTTTGGATGAGGGAAAAGTAGAGATAGATAAAATAAATGTGTTTTGGGGTGGGGAATGGTCATGGGGATGTGTGATAAGATTAATGTACATTGTTCCAGATTTGGTTACTGTTAAGTAAGATTTTGCATTCTAGTGTTAGTTGTCTTTACCCAGATGTGATTCAGCATTGCCAGAGGGTCAAGCCAATAATTGATCTGGTTCATAAAGTCATCAGCACTGATGTGTCGATAGCAGATTGCCTTCTGCCGATCACGTCACGAATCTACATGCTCCTGCAGAGGTAAGTTACTGACCAGCATGAAGTCACTAACAGCAGAGGTAAGTGAGAAGATATAATGAGGTAGAAGAATGGCTAATTACTAGTTTTGCCAAGACCTTTGCAAGAAGTGCGTCTCAGTGCTTGAACTCCCCAAGTTCAAGCACTCAGTTCTCAAGAGTGGTGGTCAGTTCTCAAGACTGTTCTGGCTACACACTGTTTAATGCTTTGATGTGGCAGGATGGCCCCTCTTCCACTTATTTCCTGAATGTTGTGGGATTTTATCCATTTAAATGCATTTTTTTACTGGTAGCTATATTTACATGAAAGGAGAATAAAAGATACTAGAGCAGGAACTTCCAGGTGTGAAAACAGTCGTGCTTATTAACTCTCTTCTCAGTATTAACTGCCTGGGAATTGATGTTCTGCTGCATAATTACTGTTCGCTGTGACAGTCTGCTGTCTTGCCAGCTCTGCCTCTTAGAGTAAATTGATCTGACTCAGGTGTGAGGGGGAGGTGGCAAGTCTAGACTGAAAGTGCAGACTCTGCTGTCTGTATTTACCTGGTTGGGTATACTTGTGTGTAATTTATACTTGTGCACTTCAGTGAGAAAAGCTTTTTGTGATCAAAACAACAGAGTACGGGCCAGACCACAAATGGCAGTGCTTTTTATGAATAATATTTCTTTTTCCTAGGCTAACAACTGTAATCTCTCCCCCTGTGGATGTTATTGCTTCTTGTGTCAATTGTTTGACAGTACTGGCTGCTCGGATGCCAGCTAAGGTGAGGAAATGATCTTCTTGGATTTGCTGGCTTTGAGAGCTGGTAGGCATGTATATGTGAATGAGAGGAAATACCTGTACTTTTTCTCTTGCAGGTTTGGACTGACCTTCACCATACAGGGTTCTTACCATTTGTTGCCAATCCAGTGTCCAGTATGAATCACATGATTAGGTATTCTTGATCCCCCAGTTCCCCCCCCGTTTTCTTTTTCTTCCCCTGCCTAATCTAGTCATAACCTGTCATAAGAACTTCTTGCCAGTGTGAAATCTGTGCATCTGACATCTTTGACTCATGTCAGAATCCTGCTATTCATGTAATAAACCCTCGTCCTCATTTCACAGCGCAGAGGGCATGAATGCTGGGGGCTATGGAAACCTGTTGATGAGCATAGAACAGCCTCAAGGCGAGTACAGTGTTACTGTCTCCTTCCTGAACCTCATCACGACTCTTGTCCGGGTGAGTGCTGCTGGCATGGGCTGTGTGTGAAGGCAGCTGTAGGCTGGTACGATGGGAAATTGAAATAGAGCCGTGTGTGAGACCCCTGTGCAATGAACGGGTCTCTATGAGTAATTGTTGGTTGACACCCCCTTCCGTGCTACTGTTTGTGCTTTCTCTGTAGTCTGATTTATTCAAAGAACTGTTTTGGTTTATCTGATCTACAAAAGGGATAAAGTTGCTTGTAAATCTGCATCCCCACGCTCAATAGTTTACTCAACCTTTAAAGACATATGGCATATCTTCTCGCAAAAGGTGTCTTGCCCTTTTAATCAGAAGGGGAACAATAACATTTCTGTTTCTCCCAGGGACAACTTGGGAGCACCCAGAGCCAAGGACTTGTGCCTTGCATTGTGTTTGTCCTAAAGGAGATGTTACCAAATTACCACAAATGGCGTTACAACTCTCATGGAGTGAGAGAGAAAATCGGTAAGGACATTGGGGGTGTGGGGAGAAGGAGGAGGAGGGGGTAAAAAGGATCCCCTTTCCTCTCAGAGAGGATGTGGGAATTTTTACTCCTTTTTTATCATACCTTTTCTAGCAGCTGTGTGGGATTTGATTTGTTTGTATTGCTGGATGCTGTGATTTGTCTGAAAATATTAGAAACTTAGGCAACATATCTCTCTGAAAACTGATTAATCCATTTAATCTCTGTTTCAGGATGCCTTATTCTGCAGTTGATCCATGCTATACTGAATTTATGCCCTGAAATGGATCCTCGCAGCAGGTGAGAGAGGTGGTGGATTTCAGATCTGCACCAGCCTGGCTAGTTGCTATCTTTTTGTTTCAGTTTTTGAGTGTATATGACTAGAAATGAATTGGCATGGTTCTGCAGTGCTGGTTCCAGCTCTTTTCAGTGTTACTGATTACATGAAAGGTAGAAAAAAGATGTTTTTTAAAACAGCTGGTGAGGAAAACAAAACCAGTAAATAGATTTCCTGGGACAGACTGCCATCCACTTTCCTATCTGGTGCATCAGCTCTGAAGAAAGTAGAAAAGGAAATAAAGTAGGGGTCAGTGGGTTGTGGGAATTAAAGAGGTTACTTTGTGGTAGTTTTTTAAGTGTTAGGTGGGAAAATGCTTCAAGTGCTCCTAGTGATGGTGTCCTGTCTTTGTGTCTCCCAGCAATGCACCCAGCCTTCAGTCCCTGTGCATCTTCAGCTTGGCCAACACCGAAGCAGGACAAGCTGTCATTAACATCATGGGAATTGGTGTGGACACTATCGATATGGTCATGGCCTCCCAGTCTAGTAGGTGAGTGGGTGTGGTTCACTTTGTTAGTGTGATGAAAGAAGCAAATGATAATGTTTGAAGTGTGGCTTTAATTGATTGCACTTAACAGGGAATAGGCTCAGCAGCTTGCTGTGGCAGCTGCCTTGGATAGTCTAGAGGAACAAGCCTTGTTTGTTCCAGATCTGTGTGTAGTCTTTGCTGTACAGTATCCATTTCATGCAGTTATTTCAGTTTTCTATTTCTAAATGACATTTGGAGCACACTGGTGGGTGTAAATGTGTTCAAATGTTTAACATTTGTTAGTAGTTACATTTTTTAAATAAAGAATTCACTCAAATACAATTTATTAGTTTGTGTGAGTGAACTGGAAGCGAGAATAGGGCTGATGTTACAAGTTCTGTGTCTTGAAGTAACACCAAAGTTCAAGTGAAGCTACGCTCATGAATAAATTGTAGTAAAGCTTGAGCTGCAATTTTGGAAGTGCTATGGGGATAATCAGTCTTTTCAGGGTGGTTCTGAAAGCGGTTTGAAGTCCTCTTAAAATACTGAAGATGTCTCCAGTGCTGAGCATCTAAACTTCCTTACACAGCTTTCATTGAGGCTTGAGCCTTTTGCTTCAGCTGTGGTTGAATCTTTCTCCTTTCCTCTGTCCTATTTACCTGCCCAACCTTGCTTGACACAAAGCCAGCCAAACTTGCTAGCAGGTTGTTTCTGAGAAACTCTGCCAGTTTTTCTTTCAAAACAGGTTTGGAAGGGAATCCAGACTTGTTAAGGAGACAGTGAGACCTGTTTGAGAAACCTTTTTGGCTTTAATGTCTCTTCAGAATTTTTATCTGATAAGGAAAATCTTAGGAAAATATCAGACTTAAACCCAGTTTTGTCTCTCCATACAGTTTTGGTATGTTATAATATCTGAGGGGTTGGTTCTGTAAATGTTTCTCCCCTTGTTTTACCACATTTTAAATCTCTGTGTCCTGAAAAGGGCAGAAAAAACAGTGAGAGTTGGCTGTCAGGCTATTTTTCTGTTTTGTTTGATGTTGAAAACTTGGGTCTGAGTAGACAAGATCTTTTGTGGCTTTGGGGGTGGTTGGATTTCAGCAGCTTGTATGTGGTGACATGTCAGCCTGAGTACAAATGTCTTACAATCCCTGACTGACAGGGTACAGAATTTCCTCTTTGAATGTTGTGCAAGTAATAAATGTCACTTTTCAACAGGGTTACTTATTTTGTTTTCTTTTTTGGAAACATAGTGATGAGTCACAAGGCCAAGGTCAGCTGCTGATCCAAACAGTTAAGCTGGCGTTCTCCGTTACCAATAATGTCATCCGGTTGAAACCCCCCTCCAGTGTGGTGTCTCCATTAGAACAGGCACTTACTCAGCATGGTATGTATTTCTCCATGGGGGCAGCCTGGGAAGCTATGGGACTTTTTTGTTGTTTGCAAATAGTCAGGGTGTATCTCATTAAAAAGAGTAGTTAAGATTTCAGGGTTCCAAGAAATGGTTTCTAGTGATGGGAAAAGGCCCGATTACAGAATATAGTAAATCAGCTGCCACTAATACGTCTGGCTGGGTCCATGCCTTGTTATTCTGGAAGAGTGGCATAGTTCTCACCTTCTGCTAGGGAGATCATACATCTTGTTGCGGTTTCTTCTCTTTGATTTTAATTGTGTTCTCTCCAGGTGCTCATGGAAACAATCTTATTGCGGTCTTGGCCAAATACATCTACCACAAGCATGACCCTGCACTTCCGCGCCTGGCCATCCAGTTGCTCAAACGACTGGCTACGGTAAGATGAGACTCACATGTGCTCCTTTGCTTCTCCCTGGGTGACTGATTCCACCACTGAAAGCCTTTCAAGATAATTTCTTCAGGCTTTTTTTTGTATCAGGGAGCTTAATGCATGTCGGCTGAAGGTAGTGTGGACCAAATGCTGTAAGTTAGAGCACATTAAAAATCACTCCAAGGGGCCCTTAATTTTTGAATGTAAACTTCTGCTGTTTCAGAAGTCACTTAGCATCTCACTGAGGGGCTTCACGGGTGGGGTGTTTTCTGCAAAGTATTTTACATCTTGTTGAGAGAATTATTAGCTATTTCTTGGGACCTTTCAGCTTTGTCTTCTAGACTTACTCTTTTTGACTATTGTACTTCTGAGAATGTATTTGCAGTTTTATTAAAGCGTATAAATCCAGATCTGGGTTTATGTATTTCAAGAAACATTATTCCCAAACTGTTTTTGTCTTTTCTAGTTTTGTCACAACCCTTGAGAAATACAGGGTTGAGAAATGTACATGTGAGGGCTAGAGTGGAATTGCCAAAGAGGAAAATTTGGATCACTTTGCGGGTTTCTTCCTGCTTAATGCCAACAGCTTACTTTTGAGTTCCCTCACATATGTTCATAGATTCAGTATAAAATATTTTGGAGTTTCAATATGAGATGCAAATCACCTTTTATGCAGAGAAGCAGCATTCTGTAGAGTCTGGTTGTTCTTGCTTCTGATGTTTCTTTCCTGCTGCAGGTTGCTCCCATGTCTGTTTATGCCTGTCTCGGTAGCGATGCTGCTGCCATCCGTGATGCCTTCCTCACCCGCCTGCAGAGCAAGATCGAGGACATGCGTATTAAGGTCATGATACTGGAGTTCCTCACGGTAGCGGTGGAGACACAGCCTGGGCTCATTGAGCTGTTCCTGAACTTGGAAGTGAAGGATGGCAGTGACGGGTCGAAGGTAGAATGGCAGATGCTCGCCTCAAGGGCTCACTAGACTTTTGTTGTGTAGGGGTTTTATGGCATTAGTCTCTAAAATCTGATAGTTCTTACGGGTAAGTGGGTGTGTTTAAAGTAAAGATAAATGCAGCTTGTGCTTCCAGTTAGTTGATGTGCTGCTATCCCGGTTCCACTTTTCCCCGTAACCAAAGAGAAACTTTCCCCAGTGTTTCAAGGCAGATACTGAGTTAAAATAAGAACGTGTATTCTGTCAGACCAAAGATCCCTGTGGCTCGCTCTCTTGCCTCTGCCAGTGGCCAGTCAGTGAGAAAGCTGAAGACTGAGGTACAGCAGACAATATCCGTTTTCCAAAATAGTCACTCTGGTGCTTTGCAGTTCAAGGTCTTCTTGGGTTGAGACCTTTTAAAGGCACTTGGTATTACAAAGCCTTAGCTTAGCTCCTGCTTTTATTCCCCTGTACATATTATCCTTCACTCCCATGTTATGACTACATTCCTTGTAGTCTTAGTAAAAAATATGTGACGGCATTATGTACTCAAGATTTATTTGTCTGTGCATTGTTATTGTTCCAGTGGAATCAAGCACATTCTGCTATAGTAGGTGCCTCCATAGTGGTTCTGTAGCAATGTAACCTCTCTAATTTCCTTTTGCTTTAGGAATTCAGCTTAGGGGAGTGGAGTTGCCTCCAGGTAGTCTTAGAGCTGATAGACTCCAAACAACAGGAGAGGTACTGGTGCCCTCCCCTCTTGCATCGTGCGGCCATTGCCTTCCTGCATGCTCTGTGGCAGGACCGTCGAGATAGTGCCATGCTAGTTCTGAGGACAAAGTGAGTTGTTTTTCTACAATGTGTTTTCCTTCCCTTTTTCCAAAACACTTTTTCTTTGGTTCTTCAGACTTTTCAGGGACTTTTACATCTTATGCTTTATGTGCCCTGGTAAGGTTATGCAAAGTATTGGTTTTCAACATAGTCTCTTAGGAAATAAGATGAGAAGCCTCTGTGGGCATGTTCAGAAGCGAATATATTTTGTTCTGTTTCTTTTGTACAAAGCTATGTAAGCTTGTATTTACCAAAGCACATTTTCTGTGAAATTTGGAACAATCAGAATGCTCCTAGGCCTGTGGCATTGGGGAGATAACTGATTTTACTTCTGTGTATATTTTTTAGGCCAAAGTTTTGGGAAAATTTAACCAATCCCCTCTTTGGGACCCTTCCTCCACCTTCAGAATCATCAGAGGTGAGTTACATCCAAACAAAATTAAAGTAATGATGTACTTCTCGGAACAGGTTTCCAAGTGATGTATGTGGCTCTTCCCTCTGCTTGCAGTTTTCTAAAAGGAATTATGATCAAGTGGTATAAACACAGGCAGGAGATGAGATGAATGCTTTCTGGCTTTGCAGAGGCTGTAGAATCATGAATTGTCTTTTGAAAGTCTCTGGGTTTTATTCACATATGAAACAAAAGTAGATGTTACCTAGAGTCTGTGGTAACACTCCTTGGAAGGTATGCTGTAGAGTATCTGTACAATACCTCATGTGCCGCTTCACAGAAGAAACTCTCCTCTTTTAAAAATTTTTTAGTATCACAGAGGAATGGATTAGGTTCTTATTATTCGTCTTTTCTGTGGGAGTTTTCCCCTTGACTATGAAAGTCCTGTGCTTTCACTCAGGGTCACTTTGAACACCGCATTCTTTTCTTACTTCCAGCAGTCTGTGGTCAAATGACATAACTATTGGTACTGTGGGAGAAATGCGTATCAGTCACTGCAAGTGGGTAGGGATAAATCCGAATTCCACTCGCCCCCCAGAGCTAAATGCTCAGATTTTGCTTTTTTTCTGTCTTTATAGCTCAGTGTCTTGGATACCTGTGCCTTAATCATGAAAATCATCTGTTTGGAGATCTACTATGTTGTCAAGTGAGTTCTTTGGTAGTGTCTCCTTCATCTGTGTACTTCTTAATTATCTAAACTGTGTGTTAAATCTTGGTAGACCATGTGGGCTTTGAGGGACAAAGTACATGTAACCTTGTGGTAATGTGGGAGGAGCAGTAGTTTATGAACAAATCACAAATGTGCATTTGAGATTCTTGCAATCACCAATTGCAGAGAGATGTTACAGTGTTTCTGCAGCCTGTAGATGAGAACGTTAGTGTTAGGGTTTTCCTTGTACCCTGGAATGAGAACATACAGTATTTATTAAAGCTAATTCTAAACTAAGCTACATACACCTACTGTAGTGGTGGCTGCATAACATTTTAGTAGTTTTTTCCTGCTCATTTTGTTTTCCTGGACATAACTGCCCATTAATGTTGAAAACTCATGATTAACTAAAATCTGCTTAAAAAAAAAAGAAAAAGAAAATCACAGATTTTCCTCAGGGATCATGCTTTTCCTTCACCTTTGATGCAAAAAGTGGGATTCCCTGCACAGGTCTAACATGTTGAATAACCTTCACTTGCAAGCTGTGTCCTTGGCTTTCCTATTTGAATCTCAGAAGAAGTATATTTTCTGACCAAAGAATAAGTGAAGGTAACTTCTCCTCTTGGTTTGGTCAGGGGCTCGCTGGATCAGTCCCTGAAGGACACGCTGAAGAATTTCTCCACCAAAAAGCGCTTTGCCTACTGGTCAGAATACGTGAAGTTACTGGCGTATCACATGGCAGAGACGGAGGGCAGCAGCTGCGCCTCCATGACAGAATATCAAATGCTGATCTCAGCCTGGCGGATGCTGCTGATAATCTCTACCAGCCACGTAAGAGTTACCCCTTACCTTTCATCATAATGTGAAATTAACATTTTGAAGAATACAGTGTCAATTTCTTGGGGCCAGCTAAACCATAATGGAGAGTTCACTGTTTTTTTCCTGTAGTTTTCTTGTATGTGCTTAAAAAAAGTTGAGGGGAGCAGGGTACAAGAGGTTAGAGTAGGTGGTGGTTTGCTCTTTGATCAAAACAGGATATTGTCTGTCTGAGCAGAGGAGGGGGGTAGCAAACAATTTTTATAACAATTCTAAGTAATTCTGAAGAGATATTCCTGACTCAACTGAGGCAGGGATGCACCGTTAGGGAAATTGCCAACTTCTTGTCGACTGTTAATGTAAAACTTCACTGATTTCTGTAAAACTGCATCACTCAGCAGCTGTAAATTTTGGTGAATTCTTAAAGTAACAAATTCAAGCAATAGACTGATGTTTGACTGCTAAGAAGGTGTGTCTTTCGTTGTTGTGCTTGATTGGTCTCTCTCTTTGTGGACCTTAGGCTGATATAATGCATCTGACTGATCCTGCAGTTCATCAGCAGTTGTTTCTGGATGTCCTGGATGGGACCAAGGCTTTGGTAGGTGCTGCTTCCTGGCACTTCCTTAATTTTCTGATTGCTCATCTCTATACTCTGAGGAGTTCTGTTTCTGCAGCTACTTAGCATCCTAATTTTTTTTAGATCCTGTGAAATTGGGATGAAACAGTCTATTTCCCTGAATTGATGTATTTCTTACAAGTCTTTATTTTGTATGTGTTATTCTTGTCATTGCTGGGTGACCCTGCAGAGGGTCCTGACTCTGTTTCCTTCAACGCTGCTGAAGAACAAACCTGGTCATTTGGTGATGGTGCTTGGGCTGGGGATTTCTTAAGTGTTGGTAGGTGTGACTATTGCAACTGTAACTCTTGCAGTATTTCTTCTTAGCTTCTAGTTCCCGTGTCAGTATCCTGCCTGCAGCTGGGGTCTATGCTGTGTACCCTCCTTCTGATCCTGCTCAAGCAGTGGAAGAGGTAGGTATTTTGCTGAATATAAAAACTTTGGAGCTTATGTTGAAGTGTTTTGCTCTAGTGAGATTCCCTTAGCAATCTGGGGAGGAAACTGAAGCTTTATAGAATTCTCTTGGGATGGCAAATGTCATGGCGATGGCTGCTGCTGAAATATCTTGCAGTAACACATTCATGGTCTGGCTTCTTGCTTGCTGGTGAAAAGTGTATCAAAAAGCTTTTGTGGTAGCCCTGCATTCTCACTGTAGTGTGCAGTGTCTTTAGTGAGATCCATGTGTGACTTAAATGTTACTTGGAAGAACTGCTCTTATTTGTGTGGATCATATAAATTATGATCCACACAGCTCAGTGAAGCCAATATATTTATTGAGGGATCTTGTCTAATCTGAAGAGCTCTCCCTTTTTGTTGTCAGCGAGTTGGGTTCTGTGGATAAAATCATAAACTCCTTGACGCAGATTCTGGAGGGAGTACTACAGGCTGATCAGCAGATGATGGAGAAAACCAAAGCCAAAGTGTTCTCAGCTCTTATCACTGTGCTGCAAATGAAAGAGATGAAAGGTGAGTGGTGTGTGTACAAGTGTCCAGAGCAGGGCTGCTGTGGTTGAATAAACCCTAACACTAATGTTTCCAAGATAAAAATGTGTATGGTGTTGGTAGCAGTCAAGGATGCTGATGTCATCAACCTGTGGGACTTCTGTACTTTATTCTTGCTGGTTTTAGAACAAGGGGAGGTTTATCATTGACAGACTGTGTGTGTCTTCCCTTCTCTTGTCTTTCCCCAACAATAACCTCTGTGTTTGATCAGTTTGATAGAGATGAGATAGGGTTCTCCTGTGGTTTTGAAAATAGCTCAGTGGGTGTGGGAGGGACACCCCAGTAATTGCCATCTGACAGAGTGCTTGTGGAGCTCAGATTCTGACATGAGTCTCTAGTTCAATGAAAGACCCAAACACAAGAAACCTTTTGTTACAAACCAAAGAAACAAGTCTGGTCATTACTCCTGTCACTCCCTCAGTGGAATCTGGGCCGTATTTCTCTATACAACTCATACAAGGGCAACTGTGCTGTTGAGAATTGTATCAGGTTACCCTTCTGTGTGGTCCTGCTTGGGGTCTGCAAGCCCGTATATTTTGGAAAATAAATAGAAAGTGGGGCATTGGGTCGTTCTTAAACGTTTCTCTTTGCTGTTGACTTTGAGTTTGCATTTGTGCTGGTAAAAGGTGGTGCAATTTATTGTAACAGTTTTGATGGGAAAGTAGTATTTGTATGGACTCACGTAACAGACTGCACCCCCTGGCAGGAATGTTGTAGTGAGCAGTTATGGAATAATCTCTCCATTGCAGTGCTTGCCTTGAAATGTCATGAGTTTCTATGACTTGGGAAAACTACACGTTTTTATTACCCAGACTGTCTAATCCCTTATAATATCCTCTTAGATTTAATCATCTAACGTAGTCACAGTTCCTCACCTCACATTCTGTTTTGTATGTTTTGAAATGAAAACAGGATAAATTCTAACTGCAGGAAATAAGGCCCAGTGATGTTATGAGTTAAAGGACTGTATGTTAACTGTCATCTGCTCTGTGTGTGTCACAGTGAGTGAGATCCCTCAGTACTCCCAGCTGGTGCTGAGCGTGTGTGAAACACTCCAGGATGAGGTCATTGCACTCTTTGATCAGACTCGACACAGCCTGACCTTGGGCGATGCTGCAGATGACAAGGACAGCATGGAAACAGATGATGCCTCTCGAGTTAAACACAAGGACCAGCGAGATGGGGTAAAGGACCTCTTAATCTGCTTTGTGGCCTTGTTTTTTTTCCTCTGGACAAAAGTTCCCATGTGTGTTTGGAACAAGGTTCCCTTGCAGCCTGCTGCCTTCAAAGGAAGTTTTGGCAGTTTCTATTTCAGAATTACTGTGTCTTTTTGGCACACATCACTCTGGGAAATTGGCTGTTGCTGCCTCTTTTTGAGACCTGTCTTCCAAATGTTGTCACAGTTGCTTGGAAGTGTGCAGTGTAGTGTGAGGGATACCAGATGCCTTCATTTATGAGAATGGTTGAACTTCAGGTAAACGCTTACAAGATTTTCTTGGTATCTGTGTCAAGTCTATATCTCGTTCTCCTTTCTGTGGCACTGCAGGTGTGTGTTCTGGGTCTGCATCTGGCTAAAGAGCTCTGTGAAGTTGATGAGGATGGAGACTACTGGCTACAGATCACTAGGAAAGTCCCCGTGCTTCCTACTATCTTTGCCGCCTTAGAGATCAGCCTTAGAGTTAAACAAAACCTTCACTTCACAGAGGCCTCGTTACATTTACTGCTGACCTTAGCAAGGACTCAACAGGTGAGAGACACAGGGAAATGAGAGCATATTGCTATACATTTTGAATAGGACCTCTAGATCTCATTATGCTGTTTGTGTTGCAGCTGAACAATGATCTATAGATAAAAGGGTTTTTTAGAAGCTGGTGAGCAGAGGCGCCTGTATGTGTGGCTGCTTAATTTGCCTTGTTCTTCTCCATAATGAGATGCCTCAGCTGGAAGAACTGAACCAGCCAGAGCAGACCTGTAATTTAGAGCAGCCACTTTTCACTGAATCTGTTCTTCTGCAATGCAAATCATCCTCCCCTAGTTAAAACTGCATTAAGTTTTGGAGTCTACTTTCTCATTAGTTGTGATAAAGCATTATTTATCTATTACACATTCAACTTGTGTGGGGCTTTAGGCGAAAGCAGGGTGGTTCCAAAGCCCCCCCTCTTCAAAGAAACCAGGTGATATCGAACTGGAATTCATAGTCCAGCTATTCAAGTTAGATTTTACCAGAAAAAAAAAGGTTGTTTTTCTTGATACTGAATTTTTAACAGTATAGAAGTATATGTAGATGAAAGTTCTCTAAAAGGGTGCTGACAGTGCAAAGGACCGAAATACTTAATGCAAAATACATCTCTTCAGTCTCAGAGAGGAGACACATGTAGGTTGTTCTGTGCCTTGTAGGGAGCAGCAGCCGTGGCTGGAGCTGGTGTCACACAGAGTGTCTGCCTGCCCCTCTTGAGCGTGTACCAGCTCAGCAGTAACGGAGCCATTCAGGTGGGTGCTGCTTCCTTGTGGGTGGGAAGGTGCTAGGAGCGTTGCTGTGCCCCGCTGTGCGGTGAGCCCTCCCGGTCTGGGAGGACAACAGCCACCCCAAGGGACTGGATTCTTCCAGAGTGGTGCAAAGGGTTTGTGGTGTGTATAACTGATCTATTTTTGTATCTGATTTGTTCAGACATCTGCTTCCTCTCGAAAGTCGTTGGATGCCCCCTCTTGGGCTGGGGTCTATCGTCTCTCCATGTCACTGATGGAGCGTCTCCTTAAAACACTTAGATACAACTTCCTGACAGAGGCACTGGATTTTGTTGGCGTCCATCAAGAGAGGATTCTGCAGGTATGTCACATATTTCCTCTGTGGTGGTTTGCTCAGCGTCAGTGTTGCAAAAGCAGTGGAAACATGTCAGAAAGTGCGGAAGCATTGAAAAGAGGCTTCTACCTCAGAAAGGTTTGTAGTAGGAATAATTCAGTAGTAGGAAGAGGAGGACAGAAAATTCAACCCATGCAGTCAGACGAGGGTGGTTGTTACTGTTAGATCTGGGCAGTCACCAGCTGGTGACTCTTGGGGTTATAACTTCAGTACAGGTGTTTAATATGTCTCCTCAGCACAGTAACAGAAGTGAGAGTTCGATGGGAGCTCACTTTGTGGCCGCCTGCTCTTGAAAGACAAGCATGAGAGCTGGTTTTGGTGGTGGTTTCAGCTCAGCCTTGCTCATGAAAATGCTGTGGTCAGGGTTCAGTCACCATTCGGGTCGGCAAGCTCTCCTGTCCTGTGATACTGAAGGACCTGCACTGGCTGGATTGTGTCAGTGCCGACCTGCTGGAGAGTCCTGCTTCTGTGTAGGTGCTGAATTACCTGGTTATAAGCTTCCTGCCTGGACAAAGAGATGTCTTCCCCTATGGCAGTGCAGTTTGTGAAATGCATGACTGTGAATGTAAAGTTCTCTACGTCTGACCCACGTGCTGTACAGCTATATTCATCAATACATTTTCTGTGCCTCTGGACAGTTCCTCTGTACCTTCAGCTTTTTCTTCTAGAGAAAGGAATAGGCTTTTTGAGATTTAACTGTCATCACCCTGATTTACTTCTGTCTCCTTTCCAGTGCCTGAATGCAGTACGGACAGTACAGAGCTTGGCCTGTCTGGAGGAGGCCGATCACACTGTTGGTTTCATTCTTCAGCTCTCAAATTTCACAAAGGAGTGGCACTTCCACCTGCCACAGCTCATGAGAGACATGCAGGTAGGAATGAGCATCCTGCTGTGGATAGTACAATGCCTTGGAGCACAGGGATTTGCATGTATTAAGAGAAAACATCACTACATCACCTACTTATTTAATGGGAACTATTTCTGAGGTCATTTAAATGTTGGTTCTGTCAGTACCTTGTCTGAATCGAATGAGAAAAGATAACTGTTGGGGACAGACAGGTGGCAGTTTGCAAGAACAACTTGGGGAATTCCATGTCTTGTTCTCAGTTCTCAGTGCTGGGTGACTCAGAAAATAGCGGGAAATGAAGAGACTGCACTGATCCCTTATGATCACACTGTTTTTCTCACTGTATTTTCTGGCTTCCACCAGTGGTACTGAGTAGATGGGTCTTGAGCTTTTAAGAGATTTCTCCCTCACGTTATTTATTTCAGGTGAATCTGTGTTACCTGTGTCAGGCCTGTACCTCCCTCCTGCACAGCCGCAAAATGCTCCTGCACTACCTGCAGGTGAGGATGGGGACCCTAAGCCAAACTGTAAGTTAGGAGTGTTGCACACCCCTGCTCCCTGTTAAAAGGCAAATATTACTATTCAATATCCAGGCCCTTGGATATTGAGTAGATTGTCAGTAATCCTTGTGGCGGTTACTGACAATCATTGCGAGTTAGGATTTGCATTTCTCCACAGCAAAGAAAAAAAAGTGCAGAGTGGTCTGGACTCTAAAAACTCTGGGCTGTGCAAGGCCAGTCCTAGAGAAACTGCAGCCTGTGTGTGAACAGTGCTGTTACCATTTCATAGCTGCCTGCACTGCAGCGAGACGGCAGCACTGCTGTAGTACTCTGTAGTGCTGTTAATGAAGCCATTGTTGACCTGCTGTCCTTGATCTGATTTAATCTGTTTAAGAGAGAGCTCTCCTTCTTGGAGAATCCTTAGATTCATGAGGTGGAGACGATGCATTCCTACCAATGTGTTAGTTCCACACGGCTGAGGCTTGGCGCGTTGATTAGAGATTCTTTCTTTGGGAATGTGGAATCTAAACAACCGCTGCAGCTGCCTCCCTGCAATGCGGTGCCTCCCCTGATGTGCACTAAGTGTTAGATTCTCCTGCTTCTAACAGGTGACAGACTTTGGGTGCTTAATTTCCTCATTCCTTCTTTTTTTTTTTTTTTGTTTTTTGGTTCATGGCATATTTTTTCCCTGAAAATAGTGTGAAATAATCCTATCTGTAGTCAAGATTTCATTTTTTTTTCTCTTTCTCCACAGACAAAAAATGGTGATTCCCTTCCAGCAAGTGTGACTCCACGAGTGCAGCGTAATCCCCAAGCCTCCACCAAACATCCCAGCCCTGAGTCAGAGGCAGCAGAGCAGAAAGCGCTGCTTACAGTACAGTACAGCCTCTTGAAAATCCTCAGCAAAACCCTTGCTGCCCTGCGCCACTTCACCCCCGATGTCTGTCAGATCCTCCTGGATCAGGTAGAGAAAGAGGAGAGAAGCTGCTCCCTTCGGGGGGCAGTTTCCAATGCAGCAAGTGATGTTGTGGGTCTATGTAGACCCCACCAGACATCTCTTGGTTGTTCAGCTGCACAAAGCGGGAAGGTGGGACACAAGGAGTCCCCGTTAGGGATCGGCCACAGTCGGGGTGAAAGGAAGGCTTGGCTGAGCTTTTGGGTGGTCTGCACAAGGGTGTGTATGTGTAACTGGAGCAGTACTTCACTCTTCAGAAAAGGCATCCCCTTGTTACTCACCCGTGTCAGTGGCTCCAAGTTCAGAAAAGGAAGGTTTAATCCTTGATTCTGGCAGTGTTTGGCTGATAACTTTTGGATAATTAACTTCTTTTTTCCTGTGCCTCCAGGTACACAAGCCTGGGCATTTTAAAACAATCTAGAAACAGTCATTACTTTAACTTGCCACTTGGTGGCCAGCTCTAGGGCTTGGGAGTTGATTCGTGTGAGGAGAACCACACAGTCTGATTGTGCAGTACTGCTGCTGCCTCAGCTGTGTGGCCTTGAGAGTTGGGAAATTATCTCCAAGCTTCCTGCTCTCCATACAAAGAAAGGACTATGGCAGTAGCATACTCCTGGCCCAGGGGTCACTCACTCCTCTTTCTGATTCTCCACAGTCACTGGACCTTGCCGAGTACAACGTGCTCTTCATTCTGAGTTTCGCCACACCGGCCTTTGATTCGGACGTCGCACCTTGCTTTGGGACACTCCTTGCCACAGTCAACGTGGCTCTTAACACCCTGGGAGAGGTACTAGCCATTCCTCTGTCTGGGAGAGCAGGGAGGACTTATTCAACTGATACTTTGAAGAGTAGGAATATTTCTCCTTTGCTGTCTCCTCTCTCTAATAGCTGTCTTTTTTCCCCCTCCAAGCTGGATAAGAAGAAGGAACCATTTCCTCAGGCTGCGGGGCTGAATATGCAAGAGGGAACCAAAACCCTCAAGTAAGTTCCTCGCCATTTGGTTGAGCCGTGGCCAAGGAGCAGAACCTAACGCTCCTCAGATCAGAACCGAGGTGTAAACACGTGGGTGTAGCTTCAGAGCTGCTCACTCCGATCCCGAGGAGTTCAGGTAGCCCATCAGAAGCTCCCCAAAGCAAGCAGGGATATTTTTGGGGGCGGTGTGTGAAGCCACCCCATGCTAAGATGTAGTGTAGAGAGTTGTTTGATGCTTTTTTACTAGAATATTTAAATCAGAGTTCCCTGATGGCCAAGAGGAGTTTCTCTCTGCAGACCAAAGCTTTTGGGTGTCACTGCTTGAGCGGAATGGGAACAGTAACGGTGTTGCCTCACACGTACCCTGTGTGTTGAGTCTTTCTAGGAGTATTTAACCTTGGAAACTAGACTGTGCTGACTTCTTTGCCTCCTGCTGATGTGTGTTTCTTTGCACAGGTCTCTGCTCATGTTTACAATGGAAAACTGTTTCTACCTGCTCATCTCCCAGGCTGTTCGGTTCCTGAGAGACCCAGCTGTGCACCCCCGTGACAAGCAGCGGATGAAGCAGGAGCTCAGCTCTGAGCTGGTAAGAAGCTTGTACCCTCCCTCCCTCCTCCCTCTTCACTGTAAATGCCTCGTGGGGGACAAGGTCGTTCGTGCCCAGCAGTGCCCATTCTGCAGCGTGAGTTGGCAGCCCTGGGCATCCTGGGCTGTGCACGTTCTGGTGCCTCTTCCTCTGCCACCAGCACCTTCTTTGGGGAGGGAGAGGGGTGTGTGTTTGGAAGACGCTGACTCGTTACTGCTTCTGATTTCAGAGCACGCTGCTCTCCAGCCTGTCCCGTTACTTCCGCCGCGGTGGTCCCTCTTCACCTGCCAGCGGGGTCCTTCCCTCTCCCCAGGGAAAGTCTGCCTCCAAGCTGGGTCCCGAGGGGCAGGAGCCTTTGTTTCAGCTTGTGCAGGCCTTTGTCCGGCACATGCAGAGATAGGTCCTGTCCTGCCCCCGCCTCCCTCTTCAGGACTTGCAGCAGAACGATCCATCTCCACCGCGGAAGGCACCACCGTTGGTAAAGCTCGTTAACAAGGACTGGGAAAGGGAGGGAGGCCTGGTGTGGGCAGTGGTGTGCACCCAGCTGTGTGCTGGCAGCAGCGAGATCCCCCTTGAACTCTTGAGACCCAGCAGCAGAGTGAATGTAAGGAGGGCCCAGCACGGCTCTCAGCCATCAACCCACGTGCTCAGCCCGCCCGCTCCGCAGCAGAGCACCCAGGCTGGGTACAAGTGCTGAACTCTGAAAACCTTTATTTTTATAGCTTGTACCTCAGCTGGGGAAGCTGTGGCTGGATGGAGAGAGGAGGCAAACTTTCTGCCGGGCATTAACTCTGCTCTTAACCCAAGGTGCAATCTGCCTCTCCCTCCCAGCCAGAGTCCAGCTGAGGCACAACCCAAGGGATCAGCCAGCAATTCAGAGACCATCTTTCTACTGCTATTTTTGTACTGAGTGGTTCAAGGCAAGATGGTGTATGTGTGCTCACGCCTTCCCTTCGCCCTGCAGTCTGTGTGTTGTGTGTGTTTCTGAAGAGCAAGGCCTCACTCAAGGTTTTTAAGGCAAAATTCCATTGCTCCAGTTCTTGCAGGTTTTTGTAACTGTGCCCTATTTATACTGATATTAAAACCTTTATAGACAGCAGCTGGGTTCGTGGGTTTGTGTTGGACACAGCAGCCTCCAGCACGGATTCTGCATCCTCTGTGAGAGTTCTGCTGCGTCAGCTGGGCTACAGCCCCGGCTGAGAGCGATGCGGGTTGTGGCGTGTGAGTGACGATGCAGATACCGCTCGAAGCGACTACAATCAAAGGTTGATTTCCCTCGGCTTTCCCACACCCACTCCCTTTCTCTTACTCTCACGTCGGGGAACTCGTGGGAGGTTGTTTTAAACGAGCATCACTAGAAAATACTCCTCAGGAATGATTCCTCTGCGCACGATGGCGTGGGCCACGGGTGGGGAGTGTTTGGTCTGTGCTCAGCCCCGAGGTGCTCCTCGGCCCCTTGCAGCAGCCGGGAAGGGCACAGGCTCCAGCTCCAGGACAGACACTGTCTACAGTGAAGTTGCCTTGTGCCGTCATAGCCCTCTCGAGTAGATCAGCAAACTCTTTAAAGGCTCAGGGTGGGATGGAAACACTAAGGAAGGTCAGTGATTATTGCTTAAAATAAAACCTGAAATTTAGCTGGACTTTTCTAAGGTAAGAAATCAAGTTTCAGTGTAGCTGTGAGCTGGTAACCTACCGGTTCTTTCCTGAAGAGGCAATTGATCACTTTACCTGTCAGAACCTTTTTAATTGCAATGGTTTTAAGAGACCAGAGTGAGAAAATTAGATTATGTTGCTTGGAGGTTGTTATTTTTTTTAATCCTTATAAGCTTAAGTGATGGTGATGTTCCAGCACACTTATTTGGATCTAGTTTTACTTACCCTGGAGGCTTTGGAGAGATTTGAACCAGCTGGGCTGGGAGCAAAGGTGGTCTTGAAGTGGAAGGGAGAGGGGCTCGGCGACTCTGGTGAGCAGCTGGTGTGGCAGTGAGGGAGGTGCTGTGACAGTCCCAGCACGATGGTGTTCAGATGGGGCTGCCAACTGGCAATGCTTTGTGTCACGGGGAACTGTGAGCGCGACCGTGGAGAGCTGAAGGCAAAGAGCTGCAGAGAAGGCAGCGAATTGGTGCCGGGGAGCTGTGGGGAGTGGAAGTGGAAGCAGATCTCAGTACCTGGAAGCAGGGTGTGTAGTGCTTAGGGCTGTTAATTGATCACTCTTGTCCCTGTCTTTTCATTACAGCTTTTGCAGTCGGATGCGGCGTGCTAAAGACTGTATTAGTGTTGATAAGGGATGGATGGAGAGAGACTTTAGGGGGAGGTAATATGTTTTTTCTTTTAGCTGTTTAGTTAAGCAGCAGAGTGAGAGTTTATGGTGCTGGGTAGTGTCCTCGGTGGCAGACAGCGGAGTAGTGGATGCTGTTGGTTACACCTTCCCTTTACACAGCAGCTTTTCAGGCCTGGGTTGTGCCTTTGCCTGCCCCTCAGTCACAAAGGGGGCAGGACAGCCTTGGGCCAGGGCTGGCGCAGGGTGGCAGAGTGATGGAGCTCTAGATTCTCCACTTGCTCCTCTGTAAGGCAGAGGGAAGGGAGTGCTGCTGCCAGAACAGATTTCCTTCTGGCTGTTCTGAGGGAAGAGACACCAATTTCTGCATCATTAACTTGCTGCTGTTTTTGCTAAAGCTGTTCTTCCTCGTTCTTTCATGCACCGGGGAGAGGAATAACAGGGAAACAGGCCTGGGGGAAATGTGGAGGTACTGGAAGGTGGAAGGGAAGGAGAGGGGTGGAACTGTGGTACTGGTAATCACAGTAATTATAAAACTAAACCAGTACCATGATGTGATTTCCCCCTTCCCTTTCATTTGAGTTTAACTAGAAAAACACCACTATTGCTACTCTGGAGAGCATTTCAACAGCTGCTTTTCCCAGGAGTTCTTCCCAACCTGGGTGCTAGGGACAAGGCTTTGGGTTTTTAAATTAGCAGCAGCTTTAGTTTCCATAACAACAACAACAAAAAAAGCCTGTTGGATCTAGAACAGCATTCCCAGTCTCTCAGCCGCTGAAGTCATTCTGCTGCTCTATTTCTGCTTCAGGTTTAGGAGGGGCTGTTGTTTCAGAGAGTTCCCCAATCTGTAGTACAACTGAGATGTGGCATCTGGGAAAGGAACCGTGAGGCATCAACCACCTCTGAGGCACGTTGAGAGTTTCAGAGGGGACAGGGAGGACGAGCAGCTTCATTTTGTGTTTACACCCGGCTTCCGAGACGAGCGGCACCCGAGCTGGAGAGCGAGAGCAGCCCTGAGCCCACACCAGATGCTGAGGCAGGAGGTCAGGCAGTTTGTTTATTGGCAAATTAAGTGCTGAAAACCATGAGCCCTACGTCACACAGGTGCTCGAGTGCCCTGTTACATTAGAGTGGTCACAATACCATAGGGGAAAGTGCAAAAGATCCATAAACAAGCAAAGGTAGTTGTGACATACCGAGGGGGAAGGCTGTGAACAGAGAGCTTGGTGCAGGTGAGCTTTTCTTCCATCCAGCTCGAGGAGTTACACGGCAGCGGGGAGTCCTCTAGGCCAGCTCTAGCTGGAAAGCTCATTATGGGATTAAAAGGCCTACACAGCCCGAGCACTCCCTTTGAGCTAAACCAGCACCTCCATGAAGGGCAGCCTGGATTGTTTGGGGGTGGGTGGGTGTGTGTGGCCAAGAACAGCCCTTCCTTTGGAGGTGGCAGCGAGAGGGACTGTCCCTCACTGCGCGGGGATGCACCAGCTCTGCTCACGGCTGAGACGGGAGGGGAAGCATTCGTTAAATCCATGATTTAGGGTGAAAATAAATTCAGTCAGGCTAAAACATGCCTGGAAGAGACACACCGAAAGAAAAAGCCTGGACAATTAACACAGGGAGCAAAGCTTGTAAAAAGGCTTGTAAACTCTTTGCAGTCCAAGAGCAGTTTCTCAGAGGAAATGCAAGCAAGATGCATGGTCCCTTGCACTGAGGTTTGGTTTCTGACGTACAGACCCTATTTCACAAAGAAATTTCCTTCCAGCTTCAGAGGACAGGTCTAGCTTGAAGCCACCGGGCACCACGACAGCACGTGTGGCTCTGGGAGAGCCCTGCATCGCTGCCTTCTCACAGNAGCAGACA
This sequence comes from Nycticryphes semicollaris, assembly GCA_013400055.1. Taxonomy (NCBI): domain Eukaryota; kingdom Metazoa; phylum Chordata; class Aves; order Charadriiformes; family Rostratulidae; genus Nycticryphes; species Nycticryphes semicollaris. Next base: position 554,456 of record VXBJ01003943.1, read on the forward strand.
GGCAGGAACCTGCAGCAAACACAGGGGGGGTGTAACAGAGCCGTGGTGGCAGCGCTGAGGGAGACGATGGGGCTGGTTCCAGGGAAGCTGCTGCCATAAATGAGACAAGGTAGGGCAGAAAAAACAGTAATCAAGGGATCTCACGCCATCGGGACTAACCTCAAAGCAGGCTGCACTGGTAGTTACTGAATTCAGTCCTGGGTGCCGTCAGCCCTTCCCCAAAAACCTTACTGTAACAGTTTTACCACTTTCCCACAATTCCCGTGTTCGCAATGGGGTGTCAACCCTGAAGAGAGCAATGGTCTCGGATGAAGAAATCCGCATTAGAAGTGCCAGGAGGTGAGGGGTGGGTTCTGCTTGTACATTCTTCTTCCTGGAGACATTTAACTTAACAGTTCCAAGTAAGTGACAGGAACTTTCCCTTTCTGGTTCCCTCTTTCCCCTATGAGCCAGTCGGGATCCATGCCTGGCAGGCTGTACACAGTGATCATCTGGGGAGAGAAGACAGTGTGAGACAGGACCTGCCTCTGCAGACAGAGCCCAGGAGTTCAGTGGGATGGGGACTGGAAGAACACTAACCCCTGCAGCTCATTTAGCAGAAATCCCTGCCCTTTCCCTGGAGCCATCGGCAGCTTTAAGAGAATATCTACAGAAATCTGCCCAGTGATCTCCCTGTTGCCTTTTTGGGCACTAAATTGACTTAAGGTATTTTTGCAGGATATTGCTCTGTCGTCCCTTCTGAATACAAGAGTTCAGTCTAGTCAACAAAAGAGTTTGAAACTTGCTGAATTTCCTGTTTTTTTTCCCCAGCCCAGGCCTCCAGTCAGGAGCTGATCCCACTGCTCTCCGATGAGGCAGCTGCATTTGAGGGTCACGGTGAAGATACCAAGCACTGGGGTATTTTGTGAGCTGGGTACAGCTGGACTCCAGTAGGAACAGAAGAATTATTGAGCTGATGTTCTTAAATAGCAAACGGCCATGAGCCCAGACTCAATGCAGCTCAGGGGATACTAGTGTCAAGGAAAAGATTCTATTAGTAATCCCCAAAAACAGGGGGTTTAGGGGCAGGAAAAGTAACCAAGACCTTGGTGAGCGCGCAGTGGGCTGTTGGGCAGTTATAGCACAACTCCAGGCAAAGAAAAACCACCCACCTCATCCGCAAGGAGAGCCAGCTCAGTGCTGTCGGCTGCTTCGTAGTCGTAGAGGACTCTGGCCTTCCGTGTCCCGCTGGCAGGAGGCTTGACTTCATTGGGGTTCAGGACACCCTCTGCCACGGTATTAGGCACCCCGACAATGGTGGGCACAACTGGAATAGTAGGCACAGCTGGGAGCGTGGCAGCACCGACAGCTGGAGGGGAGGTAGCAGCTGTAGGAGGAGAGGTGGATTCTGCGTTGCCTACGAATGTGCCTGAAAATCTTACAGAGGAGGAAAAAAAAGCAGAGTTCAGTGAGGCTCTAGTCTGGGGAACCAAGGAAGAGCTGCTTCTTTCAGTGTGACACGGCAGAGGTGATGCTCCAGAGTTTAACAGCGGTAATGGATCTAACACTGCCCTTTGAGTGGGGAAATGCGTTCAGTTCTCAGGTGCCGAGGCTGCAACAGGTAATATTTGTCTGCTTGTTTTGATTCCAGCGCCCAGTTGCAGGACATGCTCTGCCAGTTCGGTGCCAGAGGCTGAAGTGTGACACCAGATTGGGGCTGGCAGGTGTCATTCTTTGCTCAGCAGGAGTTTTACGGGGTCCATTGTCCCGTGTCCTTGCCCTGCTCTCACCCATTTAATCTGCTAGTTCTTCAGGAAAGGGACACTTGTTGCTGTCAAAGTGGATGCCACACACCTGGAGGCTCCCAGGTTGTCTGGGCTCTCTAGGGAGAGACAGTATTGGTGCTTGGTCTCATTTATCTGTAGATACCCCCGCTCTGCACTAAGGGAGCTCAGCCCTGGCCCTTGTGGCGAGTCTGCAGAGACTCCAGACTCTGGCTGAGGTGGAGAGCTCTTAGAGCCAGTCCCGTGCAACATCTTACTTACATCTCTCCTTTGGAGCTGCAAGCATGGAAAAGAACGGAACAGGAGCAGTGAGTGATGGTGCAGAAGCAACAGCCCCTCCCGGGTCAGGCCACCCCACTGATGTGACAGGTTTAACAGACAAACCAGCCCTTTCCGTGCCTGCAGGACACGCAGCTGCAGCACAGAATGTGTCACTGCTGCAGCTGAGGGTCGCTGCTTGGCAACGGGAATCTGTCCCCTGTGTGACTTACCTAATTTAGAGGAAGAATGTTCAAAGTCTCATGGCCCTCATGCTTCGAGATGAACATATAAAAACCAGACAAATCCAATAGCAAAGCCCACTCTAAACGCACTCCCACTGGGATTTGGTCACTGTTCTATAAGCTCAGAAGTTCTGTCAGAGCATAGAGGGGGCTTTAAAACATCTCCCCAACAGTATAACGTGGGCTGGGGAAGGAGGCCTGAGCTGGGGCAGCCAGGTAAGTAACCCTCAGAGAAGTAAAAGCAGACTCTTATCTCACCTGCCCAGTTGCTTCTGCAGCTCCAGCATGTATTGGTAACACTGGGCATAGTAGTTGGTCTGAGACTCCACAAACTCGTGGAGACAGCGAAGATGATTCACCTGGAGGGAGAAGGACCATGAGCTGGTCTGTTAGTCGGGGACCAGGCACAGGAACCCTCCTCCTGCAGCTACGACCTACCCCCACGGGAAGCAGACTGGTGTGGGCTGGTATTTAAAAGAGTTACTTGGTTGGCTTCAATATACTCATTCGTTCAGTTTGGGAATGCTGCATAGGCCCAAGGGTGATCCCAGAGAGGAGGCTGCTCCTGGCACTCTAGCCATGCCCATGTGGTGAGTCCACAGCTCTAGTGAGGGAAGAACAAGGTTTTTCTGGCTCAGAAGCATTTTGAGGACCACAGAACTGCAGGTGTCACAGTGGCACTGCCTGCTCGTGCTTCCCTATGGTTTTAGTTTGAACATTCCAGGTTTCATGAGGAGGTTGCTGCAGCCTCCAAGTTTACAGCCTCTGCTCCCTGGGCAGAGCTCTAGCACCCTCTTGGCGTTCTTTGAGAAAGGAGCCAAGAGTCTCTGCAGCCCCCCCAGTCACCGAGGAAGACTCACGTGTGTGCTGCTGATCCCCTCCAGCAGGAGACGTGTCACCTCCGCCTGTCGATCAAACTCGGTCTGCGTGAGCCTCAGCTCATGTTCTGCCTGCAAAACAGGACAGGGTGTTGCAGGCAGCACGAGGCAAGGACCCCTGCTCTGCCTTTTCCAACATCCACCTCCTCCACCAGCCCCACTTTTGGCACCAAGACAAGGGGTCTGTTGGCTCAGGAGGATCCACATGATCCTGCAACACTGAACATCAGGCACAAGGCGCCCTGGGTGAGGATCCCAGAGGCCTCTGGCTGTATTTTGGCTTGATTCCTGCTGGATCCTGCACTGGATCACTACAGGTCATAGAATGGCAGCATCAAGCTAGGAAGCTCCCACTCCCACAAGCCTAGAACATGAAGATGGAGAGGCTTTGTTAATCTTGAGTATATGTGGAAAGCCAGTCCCACACCAGCACCCATCCTTTTATCACCTTTTGTCGGACTCAGAGGCTGGACCAACACTGAGCCAATGCTCCTCATCATCTGTCCCCTGCAAAGGTAACACTGGAAACAGGACAGTTCCCAGGGTCAGCAGCCTGAATCTGCTGCCAGATAGAGCTGTGCTGCTCTGTTATCCCCCTCTCTAGGCCTAGAGACACAGTGAGAACCTCCCAAAGTTTCTCTCCAAAAGTGTGAGTTTTGCTGGCGTCCTTTTGATCACCACAGGAGAAAAAAAAAAACAACAAAAAAGGCTGAGGCCAGAGAGCATTTACCAAATGGCTGTTACTCAACTGCATCTCTCCACAATGGAGATGAACATCCCTACCAAACATCTACCCAAAGCTCTCCTTTGAAGCTTGGGTTCTTCTTCAGAGCCAGGAGGAGTTAAGCAGTGGTTAACAGAAGGCAGCTACGTGGCAGACGTTGGGGATTCAAAGACAGACCGATACTGGAGACCCCATTTACCAAACAGAGAGAATACCTCTTCCCTCCAGCAAACAGTGTATTTGCACTGGGGCAGTGCTGCAGCACCACAACACCCAGGGGGGATCTTTGCATCGAGGAGAGCTCCAGAAGTGGAGGAGCCATCAAGGCGCTCTGGTGCCTGCTGTCCCCTCCCCGCTGCCAGAGGGAAAGGGGTGACAAGCAGGCACATTTTGTTCTCTCCAGCACACACTGCTCCTTAGCACCAAGCAGAACACACCAGTTCCCTCTTAGGCTGTGACCAAGTGCACACAGGAGTGATGTCCACTCAGCTACAGCTGCCAGACGCAGAGGAGTGCGGGTTCCATGTCCTCCTCCCCTGCTGTGGTTCGGTGGTTCCTGCACGGCACCAGTCCTGCACCAGTGCTCCTTGTGCTGCTTTGAAACGCCCTGAATGTTCTGGCACAGGAGCCACTTGTCTGGAATCGGCCCCAGAGAGTTAATCCAGACAGGCTGAGAGTCTGGGAGCAGGGGCCACACCGCTGGCCTTTCTGAGCAGGGTGACCCCCAGAGGAGACCCAGCCTTCCCAGCAGGGCAAGCTGGAGGAGCTGCTGGGGCCACCACATCCCTCATCTGGTAAGAGCGTTGCCAGTACTGCCATACAGCTGGGCTGCAACAAAGAAATGCTTTGACTGACTTTTAATCAGATTTGTCTATTTTAAGCTACAACTGATCTATTTTCTTGCATCCTTTGTATGAAAGGGATTATATAAAGGAGAAGGGGGGACATAAGAGGCAATGCCAGTGCAGTGCCTGCAGATTCTTGCTCCAGTGAGCTGAGCCGAGGCTTTGGAAGTGACAGAGCTATTTGAAACTTGTGACAGGCAGACCCAGCTCCCTTTGACACCGCCTGGGACTTGACCCGTTGCCTCTCTCTGCTGGCTCGGAACAGTTGCAGGATGTCATTTCCCACGAAGCCACCACTGGATTGTGACCAGGGAGGTCCCTCCAAGCCTTGTGCTTCTCTGAGACACAGAGAACTTTGACGTACCTTGGTCTATCCAACCAGGATAGACCGAGGGGAGAGGAACAGAGCCACGCGTGCTTATGGCTGGCTGCAGTCAGTTGCTTTGTTTGAGGGACTGAAGGGTTTAAAGTCCAGGATGAGCTGGTTCAAAAACAGCCAGTCTGCTCAGATGGTGCATTTAGAGTAAGGCAGTAAAGGCTGCTATCATGCAGAGCGTGCAGGAACGTGCCATTCTGCCACCTTGCAGTTCAGGCTTCAGGCTAACGTCTGCTGGGGGCTGTTTGAGGTATGAAAGGCAATGGGATCCCAGAAGGTGTCTCTGGAAGCTCCATACCATGCTGGAGCTCCAGACAGAGCTCACCCTGGTCTCTATTCCACTAGCAGCTCTCCATCCATCTTCATGGACAAGTCACACTCCCCTTGGGGAACCCAGAAAATAAACAAGATCTGGGACTTTGCCTCCATGGATCCAATTGTTAAGGGTAAGTGCAGCTCACCCAGACAGAGTCAACTCCACGACGGGCTCCAAACCTCCCACCCTGCAGCCTGACAGAGCTGTTCCCTCCAGCAGCTGAGGCTGCTCCTGGGGAAACCCTCTGTCCTTGCTTCAGCTCTGCTCAGAGCTCCTGCTTGGACCCCAGAACCAGCAGGCAAGGGGCTACTAGAGGCTAATGCACGGCACATGCAAAATCAGAGCAAGCAGGGCCTCTGCGGCGGGAGCAGAGCTGAATCGCGTCACCTCTGCTCCCGTGACACCAGTGGTGACACCAGTGCAGGGCTCCCAGAGCTGTCTTTTATCACATATGCACGAAGGCCTGGTTTGCCTAGGAAGTCTCTCCTACAAAGTACAGCCAACTGGCCCACGGGCAGGCTCTTTCCAAGCCACTCTCAGAGTCCCACTCAACCATACAGCTGCAGGGTCAGGAGCGGGGTGACAACAGCAACGTCCCACTGAGCCTGCCCTGCACGCTGGCAGGAAGGAGCCCGCAGCACCTCCCACCCCCTACACACCACCAGTAGGCCCAGAAGGTTTGAGCACAATTTCAGCTGGGTACTTACTTTTTCCACCTCGTCGCTCCAAAGCTGTAGGGGCCACAGAGCAACAGGAAAGGAGATCAGTGTTGGAGACGTCAAGAAGCGCTCGGCATTAACACCAGTTGGCAAGGATGCTCCGTGGACACAGCAGGCCAACTCCGGGGACAAGCCAGCCCTTCACCCAGCAGCAGCTGCCAGACCAATGCCCCTTCCCCTCATTCTTGTACCCTCGAGATCAGTGTCACGACGGGAGAGCAAATCTGTGCCACCAGAGCCAGCAGCTCTGCCAGGGCTGTTACAGCAACTGCTTTCAACGGGCTCCAGGAAGAACAGACTTGAAGCAGCAGAGTCCTCCGAACAGCAAGGGTTACTTTGCTGGAGCCTGTGGGGGCTGCTGTTGAAGGACAGCCCTTCTTTTAGGATTGTGGAGAGGCAAGTGAGCTGCTTGAGCCCACCAACAGGACCTGGGGACTGCCGTGAGCTCAAGCCAGAGAGAGGCCAGTGTTCCTCACCCACTGGTCTAGAGAGCTCAGGTTAATGGGATCGTAATCCAGCCAGTCTGCGCTACTGACAGGTATGTTTGGCTACAGCAAGGAGGAGGCAATGGCTGGGTACTGCCTTTGAGCCAGGCAGAACATCGCGCTACTCCTTCCTCTTCTCCTCACCCACAGGGGCACATTCAGGGCAGCACAACTCTGCCAGCTGCTTGCTGGGATCTGGCTCCAGGACGTGAGACAATTGACAACAGAGTCACGCACAGCAACGGGAAAGGGAGAGAAGGGGAAGAAAAACACATTGATCCTTCCCAGAGGTCCTTGGCTTGGCCTTTCCTCAGCAGACAACTACTCCCTCAGCCCTGGATCAATCGGAACCACGCCAGCCTGCTGCCAACACCCTAAATGAGTGGGGCCAGGAGGAGGTGGCCTCTGAAACCCCCAGCTTTGCTCTCTGATGTTGCCTTTGCAGATCAGGGAAGTTCACCACAGCACTGCTTGAACCTGTGCTGGAGGCACCCAGAAGCCCCTTGCTGGATGCTGTGTTCTCAGAGGGAGAACACACTGTTTAGACTCAAGGTCTCCCAAGCTGGACCTTGCTGAGGTTTCCTCACCAGCAACTGCTCTCAGGTGGGCTGTGGTAGCCCCAGGTGCAGAGAGAACTTCACCAGCCAATATAAGGAGCACCTGCAAGACTGTTTTATGCCAGTTCCTTGTCTTGCTGCCTGTTCCTCTTCTGGCTTCTGCTCCCCCTGGCCTGCAGCTCAGCTCCTGTTCCATGGTACGTAGCCTGATTGGCATCTCTTCTTACTTGAGCAGAGTTACTGTAGCTGGTCCCCTTAGGAGGACAGGGACAGGCTTGTTCCTGTGCAGTGCTCAGTGTTGTACTGAGGGTGGGTGTTTTATTACTACAAATCAGAAACTGCTTCAAATAAAGCCTGGGCAATTTCATCCATGCCTGGGGACACAGGCCCTTTCCCCTTCTCAGCCTAAGAGAAGGAAGGCACGTGGTGGGAAGATCCTGGAAGGCAGCTGAGAAGCAGGTCCTAGCCTGAACTGCGTCCTGGCACAAGGCCTCTGCCAGCACCCCCTCAGGTTTTTGGAGCAAGGTTTACTGTTGGGGAAGCGGGCAGCTTTCACTCTGGCCATAGGTCTTCCTTCTTCAGATGCTGTAGACTGTACTTAAGCCATTTCAGGCCTATTTCGTCACTGCAATTCTGAATTCGTAGCCAGATTCATTTCTGTTCTGTTGGCCTCACTGTGCAATCTCCAGCTCTGACCCTGTGGTGCTCTGGGGCGTTACAGCTTTGCCCAGATCTATCCCTGGACTAAGTCACTGTGCAGCTCCAGTCAGACCGTTTCAGACAGCTCAGGGAGCAGGAAAAGCCATGATCTGCACCCATCTTCCCTCCCCCCCCCAGCTCAAGCCAGAAGAACCCTCTTTAAGGTACTCAATGTGTTTTTCTTGGAATCATTCCTAGGAGCACAGCACATGGCAAGTGGCAGGGTCTGAGAGAAAGGGATATTTAGGCTTACACGGCCCGCGTACACCTTGTTACACAAAACCAAAAGGTCAGTGTGGGAGAGAGGAGAAATGACTCTTCAGCCTCCAACACATACAAAACAAGGGAGGTGCTTGTCTCCAGGTGGATCTAATACCATCTAAGCCCTCCTGTTATGGGAGGTGGGGGGGGAAATAACAGGAGAATAGGAGCACCATGTTATCCACCTCTAAAAAAAAAAAAAGAAATTTAGAATCCAAATGGGAGCCCTGATGGGGGCATATGGTCCAGGAGAGAGCTGACAAAACTGTTACCTGGGAATAAGCAATCCCTCCCTCCGGAAGGGAGCAGAGCTCAAGAGCAAGGTGAGCAGCAGCCACTGCTCTGTACTGTCAGCACACACTAAGACTAAAGTAGCACAAGGGTTCTGGCCTGGAAGAAAAGCAGAGCGACAGTATGAAGAGCTCCTACCTTGGCTGTAGTGCCTGACCCTTTGGGGTGAATGCTGGGATTAGAGAGCCCGTTGCAAAGCAGCCCTGCCTGCACGGAGCTGGGGACCAGTCTGGGCTCAGTCCACATTCTGCTGATTAGAGATGCCAATTGTTATTCAAGTCCACCCCTGGACTTCAGGTGGCACTTCAACCATCAGTTGCAACCTCTGAAATAGGCAGTTTTGGAAGCCCTCAAGAACTGGCCAGGTCAGCAGGTTTCCTATAGGTCCTCAAACTCCATCAAACTTAAGCGACTGAGGTCGATGCTGGCTGCTTGCCTAGAGTGAGTCTGTCTCCTAGAGCCCTGCTCTAACTGTCCCACATCATCATCGCTACTGTGAGGGCTTCTCTAGCAGAGCTCTGAAGAGGGACCGTTGAACTGGTCTACCCTGGCACTTCTCTGCCACCTGTGGGCTAAAGCCCCCCCCTACAGCTCTGTTCTCCTGTCCTGTTACTGTGCAAGCAGATCATCTTGCAGCTCAGCGATGACTGGACGTGTTCAACTGAGCATCTGGGCACTCTGCAAGATGCTAATGCATGTCATGTGAATGCTTGCCTTCAGGTCTGCTTTAGAGAGCCTTAGGGAATGAACAGGATACCCTGGTCTAATCGGAGCTATTCAGAGACGGGGAAAGTCCTGTTTCTCTCCTCTGATTCTCTAACAGCTCAGTTCTAGTCAACTATTGCACTGTCCTTGGGACAGACCTTTCCAAGGGAGAAGTGTGAGCCACAGGCTTGCTGTGAGTTGCTGTGCTAGGAGAGATGGGGACTGAGTCTCTGCTTCTTCCTAAGGAGTCTCATCGCCAGGGCAGTGACCTATGGAAATAATTTTCTAGCTACTGGGCAAAGCTATTTCTGATCCCAGCATCACTCTCCAAGAAGGTCAGGACAGATCCCCCTGGGAACTAACACTGATGCTACCAGCTCAGACACACATCTCTCTCCAAACAGGAATGGGTTGTCCATTAACCAAATCCAAGTTGTTCCCGTGACATTTTTTGTTTGCTAGAAGGCTGGGCTGTCCTTTTTCACATCTACAGATCCCGCTCCCAGATTACTCTATTAACAGGCATCAGTGTTGTTCTGAAATGCTATTTAGGAAGCAAGATGACCAGTTTTCAACATTTTAACGAGAAATGTGACGTTGTGCAATGGGGAGCCATGAACACAGCACGGAAGGTCAACTGCTTGACCGCAAGCACTCAGTGCCACACAGTGGAGGTGCAATGGGTTATTCACCCACCCCCAGCGCATCTGGCCACGGAACAGCCACCAACAGACAGGCCCCAAGGTGAAAGGGGAAAAAAAATAATCAATTGATCTCCATTTGCATAATAGACAAGCCTGCAGTGTCAGCTACTGCATTACTGACACGATGGGTGGCAGGGAGATTCCTCCACCTTTGCTTCTCTTGACCAGCTACAAAGTCTTGGAGCACTGTCACCACAGTACTCATCAGGCAGTCACGCATGTGACATTGCCAGTGTACGGCTGGAACCATCCAGAAAGGCCAACCTTTGAGGTTTTCTTTTTCCTTTCAATTGCTCCACTAGCAACAAAAAGCAATCAGAAGATTCCCATTGGAAGTGGGGAAACAGATTGGCAGAGAAACTGGAAAGCAAACCAAGGAGCAAAAGTGCCAGACCCTGACCATGCACCCCCACGACAGGGGGGGAGGAATCTGCATCCTTCAGGTTGAATCAGAGGAATCCTGGGCAGCCCATGTCACATTAAAATGTTGAAAACAGCAGAGCACTAGGTCTGAATTTAAGTCAGGTGAAGAGAGGGGCAGGAAGAGGCTGGAGAGGCAACATCTAGGAGGAGGCAATCTTACCGCTGATGCGCTGGCGGAGAGAACGTAATTACGAGGTCTAGTCTCCTGAAAGTCAGGCACAGCCTAGTGGGGGGAATAGAGTTTCATGTACAAATCACGCAGGAGAGTCGGTAGGAGTCAGTTGGGCAACGGATGGAGAAGGGACTAGTGTGTTTTTCCTGTCTGTGCCAGGAGTTTAGTTCAAATTCTTATGGGACAGCAAGATGGAGGTCTCCCAACAGCCTGGGTAGTGGCATGTGGAAGCCAGGTTTGTGCAGGAGGAGGTGGACTGGCTCATACAGTCACACCCAGTACTTGACCAGCAGATGTTTCTGCTGTTAGAAACTCTGCCTGTACTTACAGCTATCCACTCACACTGCACCCAGCTAGAGCGGAGACGAGACGGCACAATCTCAAATGCATTTCCCATTCCCTCGCAGCCAGCAGGTTGCTCATGTCATGTTGGCTCAGTCCAGTGAGCAGGGCCTTCATTCCCCTTTCTTTCCACCTATGGTCCTGGAAGTGTCCCTGTACAGGGCCTTGTCCTTGAAGTGGGCATATTTACTACCATCACAGCATCCTTTCCAGTGTCTCTTAAAAAAAACCACATCTACTTGTTCTTACTCTCATCACGACTCTGGGTTTGTTTTCTCTCAGCAGACTCTGATCTGCTGCTCTCAAGTAAGGGGTATGGCTTAGCCAAAGCAGATCTAGTCCAAAGCCTGTTGCCAAAAGGCAGTGTATGAGATTTCAGCCCAGAGGTCTGCAAACCTCCAAGCCACCTTCTCCGTAGCTAAACCTCTGCCCTGCGGCAGGAAGACTTAAGCACTCTGGAGGTTTTGCTCCTTGGGTATGCAAGGGATCCAGTCCACCCACACACAGGTGTGGGATCACTAACCATCACAGAACAGCTAAAGAGTAGGCTTCCTCCTGGGGTGACCTTTGGCTGTAACATCACCCAAAGAGCTGAGCCAACCAGCTGGCTTACAGCAGGACCATCACCCCGGTGTGATGGGTCAGGGCATCCTCTTGGTCACGCTTCACTGTGCAGTGAGTTGGTGTGAAAGGCTGGCACAGGATCCAGCTGTGACCCAGCTGTGCTGTTAATCCTCTCAGGCCCCACATTTCCTCTCCCAGGTTAATCTCTTTGCAGCTCACCCAGATCTGCTTAGACACGCTGACCCGATTTGCTGCGCCCCGAGCAGCCTGCTGGAATGAGTGACCAGTGTGTGGAGGAGCAGTCAGGCAATCCCAACAAAGAAGAGTTTGGGGTTTTTTTGTTTTGGCAGGTTTTTTTTAAACCATCAAGAAGTTTTGGGGATGGCTGGAGGAAGGAATAAGGAGGAGGGATTCCTATTACAATTAAAATCTGAATATAGGGAGAAAAATGCACCAGTGAGATCTGAGACCAGCACAGCAACTAGGCTTGACTCCTCCCTGTAGGGAGAGGAGATATTTCACAGCAACAGCTTATTAGCTTCTTTTTGAATTTTTTTTTTCCTAAAGATAAGAGCAACTGAAGAAACCTCTCCTCACATTCCCAGGTGTCCAGAGAGCCCCAAAACTAGTCACAGCACATGGGATGAAGGAGGCAAGCTGCTCTTGCACTCCTATGCATCGACACGTTGTATTTGCAAGCAGTGGTCAAAAGGGATCCACCTCCCTCTCACTCCAGCTCTTGTAATGGGGAAACTGGGCAGAGCCCTGGAGGACAGAACACCACCACAACCAGAGCAACCTGCCTGTCATTGTCTCTGGACTGCTTCCCTTCCAGGGGAGGGGTTTGCCACCCAACCTCTCCTCCTCCTGCCTGTAGCCGGAGGAGCCTGAGTGGGTCTTTAGGGGAGCCCCTGCCTCTCTTGAGCACTGCTTGCAAGCAGCATTGATGGAACAGAGTGCATGCTCCAGAGGGGCTGCCGGCAGCCGACAGACGCTCCAGTCTTCCTGGGCCACCTTCCCCAGGCAGCCACAGCCCTGACCACGCTCAGTACATGCTCCAGAGCCAGTCCCAATGGGACAAGGGAGATATGAATTTTCATTTAAAATGGGAAAGAGACAATGAGAGGTGTTAAAGAAATAATAATCACAGCACTGTTAGCACAGTCAATACTCACATCTCCCTCACACTGAGCAAATTACAAAGAAACAAAACAAAAAGGTTAGTAAACAAAACAGCATCAACAGGAAGGACAAAGCACAAAGTCTGAGGGAAATGCACAAGCCCAGACAATTGAACAGCATCTCCTGGGTCTGGGCAGCAGTGCACTCAGAGGGTCAGTCACGAGACAGAAGCTGTGGGAACACAAGTTTGTGCTACAGAGGGGAAGAGCAGCGAGAGAGGGGTGAGCTGGGAGAGGCGCAATCCTTGAGGGCAGCTTGGATGGAGAGGTGTGACACGGACTCCAGGCACATTCATTACAGGGCATGTTGTGGTCTAATGATGAGTTCATACACCTTGAGCAGAGGCAGCAGTTCTCTCCCCTCCATGCTGGGAGCCTGTGCCTTGTTCTCTAGTAGTCAGTGAGACTCCCTGAGGCCAGGGGCCCCAACTTTAAGCTAAGCTGGGTAAGAGATGGGTACCCACAACAGCAACTGAGACTGTTCTTCTGATGGGCTGGAATGGGGCTTGGGAGAAACACTCTGGAAAGCCCAGACTGGCTCTGCGTCCTGCCTGGGGCATCCCAGCCCTGTAGTTCCAGTGGGAAACCAAGCTTTTCCTTTCCAGCTGCAGGGAAGTTCCTCACCCATGGGTCTGTGTGCAGGTGAGAGGCCTTGAGATCACTTTATTTAAGAATTAATGTAAAGAGGGTGGAAAGGGAGGAAGCACAGGAGGTATTGGAATTCCTGTTCCAATTTAAGCTTAAGATAATGCAATGGCCACCACTTCCCACTGAGCCTGGGGTCACCATCACCTTCAGAAGGGGAATCAGGGATCCCTGAAATTACCTTCAGTGGATCTGGGTGTTCTGCACTGCTCGAGGACACTTTTTTAAAAGGGCAGCTATCACTTTTGTTCACCCTAAGCTTTGTTCAGGGCTTTCCCACACAGGACTGAACACTCCCCTAGACCTGCTGATAGGGACTGCTGAGCTTAGCACAGCTTCTCTCTATGGCATGTATGCAGTTAGAGCTGGAGAAAAGGGAAAACACCTGGGAACTGGCCACCCAGGGAGCTGCAAGGCCAGAGGCCCAGCTGAGCAGATGGCTAGAAAATAAGCTCATGGCAGAGTTCCTAGGCTCATATCCCAGTGTGACCCAAAGACTGAGTGACAAGGATTCCTGCCTATTCTGATTGCATGTGTTTGCTAGCAGAGCTCCTGGCCCCAGGTGAGAAACAGGACTTGGCAAGTCCTTGTGCCAATAGTCAGAGCGCTACAGGATGGCAAATCTGCTTCAACAAGGCCCTCTAGGGAATCCATCTGTGTCCACCTACATCCTCCCTGCCACATTGCCTCTGCCCAGGGAATCAGCCTCAGACAAGCACTTTGAAGTGCTTGTCCCCATTGCTCAGGCCTGCAGATGGGGACACTGGCTGACTTACTTCTGCACTGCTCTGACCTGGAGGCTTTGCTAGTTTGCTTGCCATGATTTCCCCACAGCCTGAGGGCAAGGCTGGCCTATAACTAGACAGCACCTTGAATTAAGTGAATAGAGAAGCTGAAGGAAGGGCCTCTCGATAGACAGACTGATCACAGCCACCCCAGCACTCCTGTTCAGGGATGACTGAATTGGCAGAATCCTAACTGGTCTGGAAGGCTGGGATTGCTGCAGAGCCCTAGCATGATCTTCCCTTGCTCACCTCCCAGCTCAGCTCTCTCTTGACTTGCTTTGAGATCCCCAGGGAAACCTAGCAAGTCCTCAGAAGATGCAGCCTTTTAGTTACCAGTACAAATCATCTGGCAACTACTGTCAGTCAGGAGACAGGAGCCTGGGTCAGGCAGAAGATTCCGGACTTTGGGAGCTCAGAACTATTTGTTTCAACAACTCCTCCATGGGAGGGAGGACATCTGAAGAAAAGGGACATGGCTCCTGGTCACAGTTCCCTTGCATACCAGACACAAAGTACCCCCACCCATGCCTGCCAGATCCAGGACATAGTATGGCAGCCTGATTTTTGTCCAAAGAGCAAGTGGTGATACTCATGGGAGCCAAGCCTTGGGGACAGAAAGACAGTAAGGGAAATGAAGGGAAAAAATTACCGCTGCTTTTGCCTCGGCAGCTTTGGCTTTCTTCAACCTGGCTTTGCAGGCATCCAGATCCAGGCGGCGGTTCTGCAGGATCCTCCGCTCTTTCTGGAAGGGACAGAACATGGGATAAGAGCAGACTGCTTAGAAACTGTTGGGGAGGGACAAGGTACCATCTAGGAATCAAAGTTACTTCCTTAGCAAAAAGTCTTAGTGAGAAAGCAGTAGCTGTGTTCAACTTGTTAACAAGAGTCTTGGGCCTGGCTGCTGGGGATGCAGGCTGACCTGGAAACAGAGCAGCTGTGGGTGGCTGGAGCCCAATAAGCTGCAGGAATCAGGAAAGGAGTTACCTTCCTCATGCACATCAGCTGGCAATCCTGCTCTGCTGCAAAGGGAGCCCTGAGCAGATCTAGGATTGCTATTTCCTTATCATTGCATTCTTTGAGGTGAGAGGTATGGAGTCCTTTCTCAACGGGGAAGGAAAATGAGTTCTTTCAGCGCTGTCTCCCTCTCCCCATGCCCCCTCATCTCAGGCAACAGGCCAAGCTTCCCTGTCCCTGCCACCATACTTACAGATATGGTTCGCCAATCCCCTTCCAGGAAGTTGCGCAGTGGAGTCAGGAAGTTGAGGGAGGCTGAGTGGATGAAGTCCCGTTCTGCTGCACCTAAGCGCCTTTGAGTCTCTCCGACTTTTATCAAGGTCTTTCCTGCAATAACAGGAGCCTTCAGCATCAGCAGAAACCAGTGAACGCTGTGGTGGCTTCAGCCAACTCACCCAGAGCTACCAGACTCCAGAGTTGGGGGACAAATGCACAGTGTATGCTGCCTGGTTGAGGTGACCATGCCCACACCAGCTTCAGTCCTAACTACAATCTCCTTTTAGCTTGAGGCCTCTTCTCAGCTGCTCCCAGTGCAGCTTTTATCTTATCTGAGGCACTTACTCTTCTGATGTCCTTTTACTGCTATACCTGCTTGCGCCGAATGATCTCTTTGTCTCATAAAACAGAGGCACAGCAACAGAGCAGCAAATTAAAAAGCATCAGACCAGAAAAAATAATGAGTTGATTAGGCAGTGCTGGCTATAGATGCAGTTACAGCTGTTCTGCCTGTAACAGGACTCACTATTGAACAGCTATTGATTTGGGGAGCAGTAACAAAGATCATGGCAGAGGCAAGGGCAGCTGGAATTTAAGCTGTGCTTCTGTGCGGGTCTGCTGCACAAAGTGGCCTAAAATTCCCCCAGGAAGGGGCAACTGTCAGGATTTAAGAGCAGAAAGATGTACTGTGTGGTCAGGAAGGGGCCTGTTGAGGCTTGTAACCAAGCATCAACCTTCCCAAGTCTGTTTTTCTGTTCTCTTTCTGTTGAAGAAAGATTTCCACTCTCCATTTGCGGGACGCAGTTGAAGGATGGTTCTTCTGTTCAGGTACTAGAGAAACTCTGTGCAACTAGATACTACCTTAGACTAAATGTATGCTCAAACTGCTCAAAGTTAAAGCCATTCACTCTAACTCCCTGCTTGGGTGAGTTTAAAAAGCCATAGAAATACCACAGTGTGGTTTCTGCATCATATAACCAGCTCCACTAGTTACCCTGGATCTGTGTGTGTGTGTTTCTTCTCTAGCTCTGCCAGACTTGAGGACTGTATAAGGAATGGGGACACCCTTGCCCCTTGGCAAGGGACACCCTTGCTCATGGAAGATGCTTTGCTGTGGAGTAAGACTGACTTCCTACTGCAGGCAGGCTGTTTGTTTCTGTGCTAGAGAAGACTTTTCTCTGGCATCAGCTTTGACACACCAATAGGCAGGTTGCCACAGGGGAAGCAGGCCACCCTGCCCCCTTCAAGGGTCATGCTGCAGAAGTCTTAACCCAAACTAGTCATGGGGATACTCTCTTAGGAAGGGATGGATTCCCAGGGCTTTTTAATTAGCCATTCTGACTTACCATAAGGTGTCCCTGGCCCAAAGTCATTAGCTGCTTCTGTCATGTACTGTGCCAGCAGCTCCCCATTGGTGACCCGGGAAGGCACCTTCCGGTCCAGCTTCTCATAGAGGAATTCTTCTACTCTGGCACCTGGAATGAGGATGCCACCAGCAATTACAGGATGGAGGATGAAGAAATGGCTCCTGAAACTGGCATTCAGATAGCCCACCCCATGCAGCCCTCAAGGTGCTGGACAGCAAGCATCAGCTCCAGGAGAAGGTGTCCCTTCCCCAACCCTCAGGAGCACTGCCAGGCTGTGTAGGGCAGCAGCCAGTCATCTCTCAGCTGCACAGGGAAGCAAGGACAGGTCCTGCAAAGACAGGTTTCTTCCAACCCCCCCAAACTCAAAGGAACATGGATATCTGTCAGAGAGCATCTTTTAACACTGAGCTGCAAGTCATATTTGTCCTTCAAGCATTAGAAGATCCAGGACTTACTAGGGTTTGGCTGTAGCAGAACCTCGGTCTGACGCAAGATCTTCTCTGTCCAGTTCTTTGTGCAGTCTGCCCTGGCCAGAAGGTTTTCAAAGTGGGCATCTAGTTCAGTCTTCTCAGCCTGGCCCAACTTTTCTTCAGTAAACTGCAGGAAGGACATAGTCATTAGAAGGTCTGTTCTACTAAAGCAAAATTATAGTGTGCTACAGAGCTATTAAGAGACACTGAGGCTTATTATGTCTCATGGATTCACCTTAGAGTAGAGCTAAAATGCCTTCAAGGTATCATTCTTTGTTCCCAGGTATATTTTGGGGAAGAGGGCAAAAGTTTGCTCGAGTGGAACAAACACAGAGCTAAAAATAGAGCTCAGGTTTGAGAGGTGTTCTGGAATAAGTACTTTTTAATAAGGTCTCATAAAAAATACTCAAATTGTGAGGAATCTCTTTGAATGTGCATTGGGTCCTTCATATAGGAGAGCAAAAGACATCCTTCAGGTGAGGCAAGATATCAAATCCATTCACCTCCTCCTAACCAACTCTATGTCCTGCAAACCCAGCAGGATCAGGAATGCCACTACCACCTCACAAGTTCCACTTTCTTCTCATCTTATCAGGCCAGCATGTACCCATCACTGGGTTTGCTACAGGGCTTCTGAGTGCCCTCCAAAAGCTGTCAGACTGATAGTGTCTGAGTGCTGCCTCCAAGCTCACCTCCTGCCTTGCTGGCAGTGAGCATCTGAGGTTTAAGGAGGCTTAAACTCAGGATTTAGATAAAAATGCCTCCAGCAAGTGACTCTTCCTCTAGGACACACACTGAAGGAAGGTATTGAGAGAAATACCATGGTGCCTGACTTCTCTCAGCGCTCATATTCATACCAGCAATGGACTCTCCCTCCCTCCCTCTGCAATTCCTTTTAAGTTTAAGATTGGCAGCAGGGAGGACCAGGCTGTTAAAGTCTTCATTGTTTTCATACTGGGCAGTGACATCTGACAAGCAAGATTTGTCAGTCTGGAGGTACAGCATCAGATGGCCTGAAGAACTCCCATAGCTTTCTTGGGGCACTTCTGAGAGACGAACCCATTCCCTTTTATCTCATCCCCATTTTCCACTCATCCTCTCAGTGAAGTTGGTTAAGCACAATTTCCTGCTCTTGATGAAACCATCTTGTTGGATCATACTAAAAGGCCCCTTTAAACAGTTCTGTCTCTTGGGAACCTATGGAAGTCGCAGTTGTCCTTTTAGCCCTTGTTGCTGGCCTCTGGTGCCACTGTTATCAGGACACAGTACAGCACAATACCTGGTACAGTCAGGTGCCAAGACAGTAAAGCCTGACTAAAACTTCTAGGTGAAATACAGCTCCTGTCTAATCTGCCACCTGTACCTTCTCTCCCCTCCCCTGTCCCACAGCTCAGCTCTAGATGGGTCAATATGCCCCCTTCAATGGGGTCTTGGTATGGTGCCTGCTGCCCCCCCCCCGACAAAAGGCTTTCTGGCAAGCTCAGCTCTTATGGCTGTCCATGCACTTCCAGCTGCATTCACATCCAATACAATGCTGGGAACAAAGGGAGATAAGGAGCAAGCCCAGAACCAGCAGGAGAGGGGACAAACAGCCTTTAGGAGTCCTGTTACCAGCCATGTGCAAATATTACTAGATGTCCGAGATATCCAAGCCCTGCGGGTATGTTTACACAGTGACCTGTTTGGGCAAGCTAGAGCCAGTGAACCGCTTCGCCGGATGGTGGTGGTGACAGATACTGAACTGCAAGGACAGTCACACTCCCTCCTGCAGCCCGGTGGGGACAGAGGAGTCACAGCCATGCGTGAGCAGGGATGGCTTCACTAGTCTCTTCCCCAGCATCAGTAGCCCCTGGTTACTGACAGCTATTTTCAGCTCAGTCTTGCCATGGGCCACTGGTTATTGCTGGACATGGCAAAAAGCAGATCCAAGGTGAGAAGGTGTTTGTATTGTACCTAAATGTCTGTGATTGCCTTTGGGGGACGCACTCGACTATCAGCCGTGCGTGAGCGGCTGAGACTCTCTCCCTCTGTCACGGTTGGAAGCCCAGGGCTGTTTTCAGACTCTGCCAGGCTGGGCTGAGTCACTGCCATGCAGCAAACTGGGGCTTCCCAGGTATTTGGCACAAATTCTTGAGTCATCTGTTTAAGAGCTTTCTTAAACAAGCCAAGACTCTTTGATGCAAGCATAACAGTCTCTCTCACCCCCCTTTCACAGGCAGGTTTTGAGATCTCATCTCACTTTCAAGTCCAGCTCTTCTTCTTGCAATTTACACTCTCCTGCACCAGCATTTGCCCTGGAGCTGTCAAGCCTAAACCCAGTTGCTTATCAGCTGAATTTAGTCAGCTTCTTACAGCATTGCTGCAGAGTCTGAAAGCCCTCCTGAAGCCCTCCAGCATCTTCTCAGTGCTACTGTTAGCCTCTTGAACCGCTTTGGGGTCCTTTGCTATATTCACAAGTGGCATCTGCAAACATCACTGTCCTTTGTGGCTGTTTTGTGTAACCCACCCCTTCACCCAGTGCAGTGGAATAACATGTCATTTGCAGAGCGCTTGGCCAGGGAACATCCGGGACTCGGAAACTTTAGTGCCTGACTTGAGAGAAGAACTGAGCTATTTATCTTGCAAGAGGCTGAGGACACAATCCCTGTAAGCCTGGGCTATGCTGGAAGGGGAGGATGGGCAGGAATCTCAGTCACAGCCTGTGGCTCCAATGGGCCAGGCCAGAAAACAATCTCTTATTCAGGCTTTCTTTCAGCACTGGAAAACAGGACATGAATGTCATGAAGTGGGTGCAAGGGCACAGGAGGCTGTAACTCACTTGCTGGGAGGCTGTTACTCCATTTATACTTAATTCCCTTAGTGTTTCCCTCAGCCCTGCCCAGAAGTTGGCTATGCTGCCAAGTCCAGACCCAGGCACAGCCTCAGGGCAGCTGGTACCACTTCATCAAGGGTTGCTGTATAGGGTGCTCTTTTCCTTCCCTGCAGCACACTTCTACCTCCTTGTCTGTACTTGGGGAGTCACTGATCCAGCTCAACTTGACCTCTAACGTGACTTTTCAGGCAGATCAGAGAACTCATTCGACTACACAGCAGTCCTGGGAACGTGCCACCCTCAGAGGAGAGCAGGACTACCTCCTGTAGGAGCAGCTGGCAGTGAAATCAGATGAAGCTTTTCATGGAAGCACAGCCAGTGAAGGAGATCAGAGGTAAGTTACACCACCTTATCCTATGAGCTGGTTCCTTCTTATGGCTGGTGCAAGTGGAGATCTGAGCTTTCAGGTGGCAACAGGTCTCAGCTGCTGATCCCCTCTTAACTGTCTGCCCAAGTCAGTGTTCCCAGTGAAAAGCCGGGTAGAACAGCAGTTTATGAAGTCTGGCCACTCAAGTATTTCAAGCAGAACTCCCCCACAAACGACTTCTGTTCCTAGGAATTTGTTTTCATAACGCTTACAGAAATGTCATTATTTTTCCCTTCCCATTAAACGGGCATAAGGTTTCAGTGTGAGGCCAAGAGATGCAGGAGAACAGACGAGGTGTACCCTTACCCTCAATGCCTCCTGACAGTGAAAAAAGATTAAAAATATTTGGTGTCTTGGTGTCTTTTGCAGCACCAAATACTCCACGCTGCCACAAACGGGAGTCTTATTCAGCTGTATCAAGTTGACCTACTGGTTTGGTGATATCCACCTGGGAGAAAGTCAGGGCAGGCAGAGCACATACAATTGCAGTGCCCCGGGGAGAACCTTAAGCTCCTCCATTCTGCTGCGACACAATTACTCTCATTTGTTTTTCTAGAATCTGAGGGTTGGGTCAACAGCCCTGCCCTGAACCTGGGATCACATGCCAGGTTGTGGGCATGGTCTTGGGCTTCCTGTGGGACAGGAAGTGTCCCTGCAGCTGATCCAGCTGAGCACCAGTCCTGTCTTTGAGCAGCGAAGCCAATGAGGTGATTAATAATGCAGGGCAGCCTTTTGTCAAGTGCCACTCTCGCTCTCCAGGAAGAGGAGAATCGTGCTGCATTCCAGGGCATCAATAATTCAGTCAAAGGTTGGGTTTCCTCTGGGAGGCTTGGCTGGCCAGCAGGAACGCTAGATGCACTATCAGGGCCCGTGTGGGCAAGCAGGCTGATGCATCAGGAGAGCAGCACTTGGGTGACAGGCCCAAAAGAAGCAAGACCATGCTGGAATGCAATCAGGGCAGCTGCCTGCATTCACAGCTTGAGGAAAAAAAAAAGGCCCTTTCCCCAAGAGAGTTGGTAGAGTCACTACTGGGATGTCAGGAGGGTGAGCAAGTAGAGCTGAGCTGGATGGGTCCCTCTGCACTCCAGCTACAACATCAAAAAGGGCTGTACTTACAGCCCTAGACATTTCAGGTCAAAGTAAGGCTTTAAAGTAGAAAGCATTAGCACTTTTCTCCCCTTTAAAGTGAGGGGAATAAAAATCCCAGTGCTCCCACTGTGTTATGCCAACACCACAGCTGTTTTGCACAATGCAGCACGAGTTGACTTGTGTCTCTGCCAGGCTTGTGTGATTTTTCCATCCCTCTCCCCTCCAGCTGGCCCAGGCCTGTCCGCTGTGAGGTCAGACAGGGTAGTGGCAGCCCCCTTACAGAGGATCTAACAGCAGAGTTCAGGCCCTTGTACCACTGCCAGGGTCCCCCAGTTTTTCCAGTTGGACATTACTTACGACTTTCCACCTTAAAATCACAGAGATCAAACTGGGGCCAGGAGTCTTAAACCAGAACTGATGCCTTGCATCTGCCAGTGGATTTGGCTTGATGGATTTTCTGAAGCCTCTCAACAGCTTCATAATGCCCAGGCTATTGTAACATTTGGTTTTTTGGTGATCAGAGGCAAGACAGAATCAGTTCCAGCAAATCTACCTCCCAGCTTCTACAGGGTTACATTAGGAGAGAAGCCATAGCCCCTTAGCATCTAAAAACTACCTGAATCTCAACAGCTCTGGACCAGATACAGAGTATGCTTCAAGTATTTGGTCATCAGGAGTCATCAGGAAAGCAAGGCTCTGAGCCAAGTAAAACTGTGCTAGAGGACAGAAGGAAGCCATTAACAGGCCAGCTTGGTGAACTCATGAGCAAGGCATTTTGGAGAGGAAAAAATACTGCCCTTATGCATAGGTGGGTTTCAAATGGAAGTATGCTCTGGTCCGTACCTCTGCCTTCAAAACCCCTTTAAGTCACCTCCTGTTCTCTTGACTTTTAAGGTGTCCAGCAACCAAGGTATCAACCCCAGTAAACCCGCCTCACAGAGGGGAAAAGTCCATTTTATCACCAGAGTCAAGAGAGATGGGGGAGTCTGTGTTTCTTCAGGGCCTTCAAGATAGAGTAAGTCAACTTCTAGCTGCTAGTAGTAATTACATTAGCAGTGGAATAAGCACCCAAAAGCTATATTCATGCTTGGGCAATTTCACCCAGAGTCAGATTACATCAAAACTGACAAAAGACAGACACCTACAATTATTTCCAGATATCCCTGAGAGTGCCTGGCTTGCAGCCCGTCTAGAACAGAGACATCCAATGTGTTACCTTTGGAAGGAGAGATGCCAGTTCTGTAGGGAAGCTGGAGCTGTTAACATTGCTTCCTCTGCAGAGATTTGGGATCAAACCCACTTCACTGCACTGGAAGGTGCAGCTGATCGAGGAGAAAGGGCCTTATTCTCCTTCAGTGAATATTAGAACAGCATGACCTGTTTGAAGTCTGTCTGCAGGCACAGCTGGTAGGGGCTATGTGCTGCATCCCCTCTGAGGATGCCTACTGAGTGGCTGTGACTGGTGGAGCAAGTGTCAATACAGCACATTGTCGGATGGGATGCTGAATCCTACAGAAGCTCTTTATCCTTGCAGCTGCAGTCTTAAGCCTGTTCCCCACTCCCAGGACAGAAGTGCTGACCACCACCACCTCCCTCCTCTATTTAATGTACTTCTACCTGTTTTATTTTTCTAAAGAACATAAGAGATGCCATGAAGGCCACAGGGTACTGTCTGGTCAGGGAGCCACAAACACAAGCCTGGTAAGATAATTATGCTTATACAGCTTCTTTCTCACAGCCACCTTTGTCCTGCTCCTGCTGGACATGGGTATAGCGTTGCCTACACAGGAGCACACAAGCCCTTCAAGCTCCCTTGCTTCTCCTCAGGTAGGAATCCTGCTAACTGGTGCCTGAGCCAGGAAAAGCCATGTAAAGGGTTTGTTGAAGGTCTTTTTGGTCATGAGTAAGGTCAAGCCTAGTCCCAAATCCTTCAGCTCGCACCTACACTAGGTTGCATTTAACAGGTTTCAAATGAAGATTGCTCCTGCCCTAAGCCTCAGGGAAGCCACCCCAAAGGTGGTGTGCTCTGCCTCCTTCCCCTCTCAGTGAGCAATGCTACAGCCCTTCTTCCAGTTTGAGTTAAGCTCCTGTGTGTTGGCCAGACATCTCAGCCAGACAGCAATAGCTAATGCTGTCTGAGTGGCACAGCACATAATGGCCAGTCCATTTATCTCCCAGTTGCTGCAGTTCCAGTAAAACATCAATTTGTTAAATGCCTGGAGCTAGTGAAAGCATCTCCAGTGCTATAGAAAAACTGAGCTTATTCTAGGCAGGTCATATTCTCCTCCTGGAAGATCTACTGTGCTAGAGTGCTACAAACCCAATCCTTATTGCCAACACCAGACTTCAACTGTCATTTCTGGCTCTCGGTGGAGACAGGGCAATGTTCACCCACACTAGCAGCAGGACTCTATGGGGACAGACTAAACAAGCCTATTTTCTTCAGCAACTACACTTCAGAAGGTTGCATTCAGCCTCAGCAATCCATTTCCTTCCAGTCTCGGCTCCTTACACAAACACCTGTGCACTGTCCACAAATACCAGTGCCCATTTTGTTTCAAGAAATTACTACTGTAATTAGTCAGATGAATATTCATACAAGAGATTGTGGGGAAGTAGGTGTAGCAGGCAGAAGCCACTATTTATAAACGCCTCCTTGTTCTAGAATCACTGTGTGCAGACACTGTTCCCATGCCTGTCTCCTTCCTACGCCTTGAAGCTAAAAACCACTTATCGGAGACTTACAATAAGACTTCTAAACATAAGATTTATCTACAGCATTTCTTCCATTCTTCTGCTACCAAGGTCATTTGCATGAGAACAGCATCTTTAGGCTTTCCATCTGCTCTTTATTTTGCACCTGTAGTTAATATCGCTCTTTTTCATAACATATGACTCATTGGCACAGTTACAGGAGGTGATATCTGTTTACAGGAGACCAGTTCCTAAAAGAGCCAGAATTACTCCACTCTACAGAAGGTTTGGAACAAGACAGCGCTGCTCTGTTTATCAACCCCCCTCCACAATAGGTAGAACAATATGCCCAGTCTCAAAATCACCAACTGGACTTGGCTTCTCAGGCAGGATCCCAACCAGCTCTGACTGGCCTCTCTCCTCTCCTGCCCAGCCAAGACCAGTTTTCCAGTTGTTGTGCCCAAGAAGTGGATGGATTCAGCAGCCACATCTCACCACCCGATACACACTTTGCTCCTCATGGGTAACCAAGTTTCTTTACTCCACAGTTCCAAGGGGTCACTGCGTCCCCAAGCAGCTCCTGATCTCAGGTTTGCAAAGAATGGTCCTGATGGCACATTAGCCCACAGAGATGCTGCTTGCTGAGTCTTAGCAGCTCCCTCCCATCACTTTAACTGTACTGTGATTTGGCAGGGCCTCCCAAGGGACTGAAGTGTAGACCATCCGCAAGGCCACCTCTGCCACGCCTCCCTAGCAAAACGGAACAGTTCCCCAATGGGTCCGGAGAAACAACTTTGCGAGATAAGCATTTCTCAAAAAACCAACCACCATTAGGCAAGCAATGTCCTCTCCACACCCCTCTTTCCCCACCAATGTATTTATTTGGAGCATCTCTGGGCCTTATTAGTTTCACCTCAGCAGCACCGTGGTTTGATTTAGCTCCTGGTGGGGGTCATTCAGCACCGTTCAGAGCCCCCAGCGCCCCAGAGGTGGCCGCTTCTGGGACCAGGGCTCAGCCAAGCAGACCCGGCCAGCTCCAAACTCATTTTCCAGCCTCCCTCCCTCGGGCTGGGGAAAAACCTCCCCGGCGGGTCCCAGGCAGCGGGAAGGCCAAACAGCCCTGGGGGAACCCCGGCCAGGCCCGACTGCCCCCAGCCCCTCAGGAGGGAGCCGTTGCCATGGCGACGCGCTGCGGCCCGGCCCGGCCCGCCTCACCTGCATGGCGCGGGAGAAGAAGACCCCCGCATCCGACGCCAGCTTCTTCACGTTGAAATCCATGGCGGTACCGGGAGCCTCCGCCGCGCCGCGCCGCGCCCCCGCTGGGACCGCGGCCGCCGTACGCCCGCCCTTTATAGCGCCGATCGATGTCCTCCTTCAGCCGCACGGCAGCCTCTTAAAAGGGCGCTGTGTCAGCGGCGGGGCCTCCCGGTGCCGAGCCGGGCGGGTGGGCGTCGCAGCGGCGGGAGAAGAGATCCGAACAGTGCCGGCTGTCAGCGGGGGTGGGTCTGGCCTTCCCAGGGAGCGCCTCAGGCGGCGGGGGCGCGGGCAGCGGAGGCGGCCCCTTTAAGCAGAGGGGGAGCCGTCAGCCGCCGCCGAATAGACTCTCGCACCGCCCCTTCCCCTCACCGCTCAGCCGCACTCGCCGCCGCATCCTCCAGCCGGGACCGGGAAAAGCGTCCCGATTGGTGCGTCGGCGGGGGGCTCGGCGCTCTTATTGGCTGGAAGAGGGGGCCGGGGGAGGGCTGGTGGTTCGGCCCCGCCGCGGTCGGCCCCGCCCCCGTTCAGGGTAG
>VXBJ01003943.1:580294-671707 GCA_013400055.1 Nycticryphes semicollaris
GCTGCGGCGCGGGGGAAGGAGACGCTGCCCTTCCGCGGCCATGGCGCGCGGTGGGGGGAGAGGGCTCCGAGCGGGGCCGTGCGCGCCCCTCGCTACGGTGAGTGGTGATGCCCGCGCTATCTCGCGGGGGCCGGGGCGGGAGGGTCTCACCATCGCTGTAGGGGGGGGGAAGGACACAGGAGATCTCTGGGTGGAACTGGGCCTGGGAAGGGGGAGTTGTCGGAGATGGGGACCCCTGGGTGCAACTGGGCCGGGGAGGGGGGGGGAAGATGAGGACACTGGGGTTGAACTGGGCTGAGGCGGGGAGACGGGGGCCTCCGCGTGGAAACCAGCTGGGGGGTCAGAGACGGAGACCCCTGGGTGGAACTGGGGTCGAACCGGGGTACAGAGAGTACGGGACCCCCCGGAATGCAGGGGTGTGGGAGGGCTGGGGATGTCTGGGGTGCAGGTGTTGCTCCGTAGTGCAAGGATGTAGGGGACCCGAGGGATATTCCAGGAGTACGAGGGGCCTGAGGGACCCCAGGGCGTGGAGGCATGGGGGTGCCCATGGGTGCAGGGGGTGTGGGGATGCTCCAGGGAGGCAGAGGCTGCGGGGGCCCTGCAAATAGGCTGCAGCGCCGGTATGGGGAGTCCCATGGGGAGCTCCCTGCCCGGGGCCTGCCTGGCCAGGGGGTTTAACGTGCCTGGGGGAGCCTGTGGAGGGCAAGGCTGTGGTGAGATGCTCTGGACAGAGGGGTTTCTCTCGTATATTCCTGCATGTACCCCTCAGCCAGGCATAGCAACTCCCAGGGCTGTTTTCTGTGCCCAAAACTTCTTGCACTTTGCTCTTCTCACCTCTCCTCTGGCCAGAGCATTGTGTTTAACCTTGTGGGGAGCACCCGTTGTCCATGTCTGGTCCCTGCAGGCTCCCACCCACCTTGAGATAATTTCCAAATGTGGCTTCTGGATGGGGTCGCACCAACCCACAGGACGTGGGACCAGGAGGGAACTGGGGGATCCTCGTGTGGCTGTTGCACCTGGGGTGGGTTTAGTTTGTTGGTGTGGGGAGATGCCAGAGCCCAGTGTGGCCACGCACTGTAGAAGCAGTATCTCCCCGCTGCAAAAGCTCACCTGGTAAAGACAAGGGCCAAAACATTTATAACTTCATGGTGCCTAAAAGGTGATTCCCCCCCAGTTTTCATACATTCATCTCTAGCTCTGGCCTTGACATGAAACATGTTCCTCTTCCCCAGCTCCCAGCATGGCCAAGAAAGCTCTGCATAAATTGAAGCAGCTTTGAAACGTCCTGGGCAAACACCCCTTTGGTTGGTGGCTCCTGAGCAGGTCTTTGACACACAGAAAACCAAGCAAGAGCAGAGTTTTGCCAATGAAAGGGTACACGTGGTTGTTTGTGGCCCCCACATAAAATTATTATTGCAAGTAAAATCCTTCCAACCACGTGCAGCCAATTCTGGTGCGTGTAGAAATCTCTGGCCGCTATTGAGTCCGAGGATGCTGCTACTGTGGAGCAGTTTGGGAATCTAACCCTGTAGTTGGTAGGACAAGCAAAAAAAGTTGCTGCTGTTGGTGAGAAGATGCCACTAGAGCCAAGTGTGAGAACTAAAGCATCGCTGCTCCAAGTGACCTGCTGTGGGGTTTGTGAAGTGTCGTACAAGAAGGAGCAGGTTGTGTGTTCCCTTTACTCACCTGATTTTTCTCCTCTTCCTGCAGGAGGAGGATTGCTGGATGAAGGCTGACTGTAGGACTCTGAGCCAGATGTCAGAGAAAAGTTGGATCTCTGTGTGAGCAGCTCACGCAGCATCCGCAAGTGTCCTTCCTCTTTGTGACTCCTGGAGGTGCTGAGGTCCCCGTGCAGACATGGCATTTAGACGGACAGAGGGAATGTCCATCATCCAGGCCTTGGCAATGACCGTGGCAGAGATCCCTGTGTTTGTTTACACGACGTTCGGTCAGGTACAACAAGCAGGAGATGCTCTTCTGTTGAGTTCTTTGGGATTTCTCTGTAGGGGTTGCTGGTGGAGAGAGAAGAGTCTGTGTTAGTTGTGAGGGACAGAGGCACAACGAGATCATGCTGGGAGACCTAGGTGGTTTGAGGGTGTGTAAGGAAGAGCCGAGGTGGTGGGAGTTGCTCAGGGTGGGCTTGGAGAGCGGAGAGGAGACCTACGTCACTCCCTGGAAGAATACCTGCATTCAGCCTTTTTCTTCTTCAATAGCACTAAAAAAAAGACTTTTGTTTTAAAGGTGATCAATATATTTCCCACTTGTGGTATTGCAACACTTAGGGCAATAAAGCTCAGCTACATACCAGGGTTTCAAAGCTGAATTTGGGTAACCCTGATTGCATCTGTTCCAGGCTGTGTGCAGAGTTTGCAGCATGTTTTGGCAACGAGGACTTGAGACATGTTCTCTGGGTTCTGTCAAAATGCTGCTCCCCAGTTTCACTGCTGCTCAGTCTTAGTTAGTTGTGTAGCAAGGTCTGCGTTTTGTGGGTGGGAGGGGGAATACCAAGGTGTCTTATGTTTAAAACTGCTTAAAAATAAAGAAAGGGTGGTGGACTTGCTTTTTCACTGTTCCTCTTTCATATCTTTTGTTTAAAGTCTGTCTTCTCTCAGCTGCGGCTCTCTCCAGGCCTGCGTAAGGTGCTGTTTGCTACAGCTCTCGGGACAGTTGCATTGGCTCTTGCAGCTCATCAGCTGAAGCGTCGTCGTCGTCGAAAGAAGCAGATTGCTCCAGAGAAGTGTGGCTTTAAGCCTGGAGGGATCACAGT
This sequence comes from Nycticryphes semicollaris, assembly GCA_013400055.1. Classification (NCBI taxonomy): domain Eukaryota; kingdom Metazoa; phylum Chordata; class Aves; order Charadriiformes; family Rostratulidae; genus Nycticryphes; species Nycticryphes semicollaris. Next base: position 583,062 of record VXBJ01003943.1, read on the forward strand.
GCCCATCTTGCCAACCAGAAGGGTCTCCTCTGTGAAGAAAGGTCAGCCTTGCAAAAAGGGAAAAATCCCCAAAAGCCTTTTGTGAGGGAGCAAAGGGAGCAATGGGAGGTTCCTGACAGCTGGGGGGGGGAGGAAAGCGAAGCCATTTCTATGGTGCAGTGATGCAGAATCAAATTAGAAGCCTGAAGCACGGTGCCATGAACACAGGGTTAGCAGTGGAAAGAGACCCTGAGCTCAAACCCTTACGAGAAAAAAAAGTGACGCTGAGGTTTTCACCAAGGTTTGCAGTTCCCATCCCCCTGCCTATGGGAAGACAGTGGAGCTGTTACGCCATGCTTCTCCTGATAATAACCACCCGGGGCACACGGTGACCTGGTTACGTATTGATCTTGGTGATGACAATATGACGACTGACCCAGGGGTCCCCCACACGGCCCTGTTGGTGAGGTTGGGTGCCAGAGGGGAGGGTGGCCTGGGCCAGGCTGGGGAGTCAGGAGATTCCAGCTTTGTGGTGGCTCCTAGACCTTGGTCAGCTTCTTCATCCACTTGTATTGATTTTTGGGGGTAAGACTGACCCAGGTCCTCAGCAAAGCACTTCAGGGATTAAGCATTTGTTATGAAAACTTGAAGTGTTTTTAATAGTTACCAACAGAGCGATGTCCATGCTCTGCCTGGCCTGAGGGAAGCTGGAGGAGTTTCTCCTTCATGTTTTCCACTTGTGCTTGCCTCCTGCCATCCATGAGCGGTGAATAAATATTAATTCCTCAGCCTCAGATCCCCACTGTTACCTGCTTTCTTAGTGTCTCAGAGCAAAATAGAGCATACAGGAGATCCATGACTCATTTCTAGGTATTGGATACTACTTTGCCCATCCACAGTCACATTTGACAGGGCGATGTTCCTCCTCCCTATTCACAGCAGCAGTGAATCAGGCCTAAAAAGGCCTAAAATTTTTTTCTTTTTTTTTTTTTTTTTTTCTTGGTGTGACCTTCCCAACTGCAGGATACTCCAGCAAGAGAGTCCAGAGTCCTGGCAGCAAGAGCAATGACACGCTCAGTGGGATTTCCTCCATTGAGCCCAGCAAACATTCCAGTTCTTCCCACAGCCTTGCTTCGGTAAGGACCTTCTCAGCTGGGCTGGGAGAAGGGAGTGCATCTACCTGTAACGAGATCACAGAGTCCTTGGGCTCATGCTGGCTGATGGATAATGCCAAAGCTTTTGGAGCAGAACAGGTTATGGTGTAATTGGAGGGTGGTTTCTGCTATTAACCTCACAGGGACTGGAGTCACATGTGAAATCAGCAGCGTTTGCCTATGGCCAAGAGCCCTGGGGTACATCCCACTTCCTTGGCCAATGGAAGGTCTTGTCTGTGGGACATGGCTGTGATTCCTCAAGGGGCAAGGCTGGGATGTTGCTGGGTCTTGTAGCAATGGGGAGCTTGTTTGCTTCTCTCCATGGTAGGGGTTTGGGTGGCCCAGCAGCCCCTGTGCCAGCCCAGTCCTCCTGTGCTGGGGCTGCTCACCGATTGCTTGCTTGCTAAAACTGAGTTAACTTCCAAAATTGGATAGCTCTGCTTGGGAAACAGTGCAGGTTGAGAACACAGCCTAGTTCTGCCTCCCCCAAAGCCAAAATACAAAGCCTATAAATACAGGTAATTCAGGCTTGACCAGGCAGCAGAAGCCATCACTGCTTTTATCCACCTCTTGTCAGACCCAACACGGAAGGATATTGAGGAGCATTTATGGCTTTGAGACCTGTTTCACATCCTCATTGCTCAAAGCCTCACATGCTGCTGTTGGAGCACTGGGCAGCACAAGCGAACCTCTGCAGCTTCATGCACTGTGATTTACTGTGAAACACCCTCTCGGCATCACCCATCAGAGCACCCAGCTTTGGTGACTGGTTAGCAATGGTGGAGCAGGAATCACACCTCCCAGGAGAGCTGTTGCTCAGCAGCACCTTGCAGTATGTGCAGGCTTTGCTGTATTTTAGCTTGTCCTGTGTGGTTGAAGCACCAGAAAGTTGGCAAAAATCTGTGCTGGCCAAAGTGTTGTCTCCAGCAGGCGGCAGTGCTGGCACTGCTCTGGGAGTGCAGCCCTGCACCAGTATTCCCTTGGGGTAACTGGGATATGATGGGATGGATCAGTGTGATCTGAGCTGTGTCCTGCTCTGGCCATCTCCTTCCCCCTGCAGGGATTCTCATGTCCATTTAATTCCCTTGTGGCTTCTCCCTTCCCACAGATGCTGTCTGGGTTTTATATTGATGAACTTTGTTTCTCTTTAGATAGTGTTGGGTTTTTTTTAATCTAAATTTCTTTTTCTACTGCTGGTGCATGGGTGAGGATATCCACATGGAGAGGGATTTATTCCTCTACCCCTTTCACTACGTGGGAGCTGAGTGTCTGTGACACCATACTTACTACTTTCATGTTTAATTTACGGGGAAAGCTCAGCTGCAGGTTCTGCCTGCTCTCTCTGCTGCTTCCCGGGACTCGTCTTTGCTATCTAGTAAACAAGTCAGCAGCAGTGAATTGATGATTTGCAGTTCTGGATCTCAAGGTGATTTATTAACACTTCACAGAGGTTAATCAATGGAAACAAGGCAAGAACCTATCTGTCAGATGATTATTGTAGCTTTTTCTCTAGCATCAGGCTCACAATTGGACATCTTTCTCTAAGCCAGAAGAAAACACTGGTCACTGATAGTGTTAGAACCCAGCACTTCATTGGCTCAGACTTAAAAGACATTTATACACTAGTGTGAAATTGGAGAAAGCTGATAATTTGGCGTGTGGATTTTAGTGCTCAGCCCTCCCAGGAGAAGGTTTGGTTACAAAGAGAAGAACAGGGATCACCCTGACCAAAGTCCTCAGCTGTGTTTTTCCTGATAATCTGTTCCTTTGTTTGGACTGTGGTTGCTTTCCCCCACTTCTAGTGTTTTCTTGCACAAGCAGCTGGGGCTGACCTGAACTTTCTATCAAAATCATTGCACCTTTGAAATAATTGCTTTGGAGCTTTCTTGGCCTGTCACCTCCAGTGTTCTCCTGCGAGGGCTCACTGTTGTACAGCTCACTGTTTCTTAATGAAGCTTCAGTGCAAATTGGTTGGGAAGGTGTTTCCCACACAACTTTCCATGCTTTCAAAGACACTGCACTGTTGCTTGGTTAAGAAGGGGAGGACTTCTCACCTTGAGCCCCCCTCTTGGCACTTGACAGCATAGTGTGAAGCCAAGTGGGAAGGGGCCAGGATCCCTTGATACCTTCTCAGGCGAGAGAGGACCAATACAGGACAGAAGAGGGACTGACATGGGAAGAGAAATGGTTTATTGTTTGGATTTAACTGGTGGTGGTGTTTGTGTGGTCTTAATGGTGCTACCCTTGGACAGAACTCAAAAGGCTGCTCTCTGCTGCTTTCCCACAGATGGTAGCAGTCAACTCTTCCAGTCCAGTACCAGCATCAGCAGGGATGTGGGAGGCCCAGGCAATGGGGGATGCTGGAGCCCTTGGAGATTCCAGTGCAGAGAGTCTCTACGTTCAAGGTAAACAAGCACAAGGGTAGCATTGCCCTGGGGTTTGTTTATCACTGTGAAAGCAAAAAGGGGCTGTAAATTGACATGGAGCATTAGCAGCCCAGTGTAGGGCTCTAATAGGAAGTGCACTCTCATTTGTGATTTAAACTCAGTCACTTTTTAGTTATAAAAATCTCATCTTCTCCTAAATAAGTGTTTCTCTGTTTTCTCAGTGAATAATTTACTTGCAAAATACTGTTCTTTGAGCAACAGGCTCACCTTGTGCGGAGAATGGTATTTTAGAAGTAAGTAACATGGCTGATGTTTTAACCAGTTTGGGCATGTTCTCTTTAACTTCTAATCCAAATTAAACCATATTTAAAAGGGAAAGAAACAGTACATTCATTATTTCTTATTGGTTGGGGAGAGGCTCTTCCCTCTTTGCTGGATTGTCTGAGCCAAGGCTCCTGCTGTATCACTTTGTTCCTGAGTTCCTGGAACTCTCACAGCTTGTATTTGATTGCATTGCCAGGCATGGAGCTGTTTGAGGAGGCCCTGCAGAAGTGGGAGCAGGCACTGACCATCAGGCAGAGGGACAGTGCGAGTACCAGCACCCCTGTGCCCTGGGACAGCAAGAAACAGCAAGAGAGCATGTCTGAGAACATCCCAGAGGTAGGTCCCCACCTTTCCCTTGCATTTGCGAGACAGGAAACATGCTGAAAGACCAGCCTGGGTGCTGAAAGCAGTAATTATGAGGTTAAAAGGAGAGCAAATTAAGGGCAGAGTTGGGCCAGACTCTGTTTAAGAGCTGTCTATATCTGCGGCTTCCTTATGCAATGTGAGTGGGTGTTTTTAATTTCTTTTTCTTTTTAATAAGTCTCGCCCCCTCATTCCCCAGCTTTTCTACCCACCTTCCAACATCGTGTCAGTCACTGTCATACAAGTCCTCCAGCAGCAGCAGCAGCTGCGGGATGAAAAGGCTGTAATAAGTACAGCACTGGAGAGAAAGAACTGGCTTTTTACTGGGCAGTGTTGTGTCTGTAACTTTTCAAAGCATTTGGAAGGGGAGATCTTGGTGGTCATTGTCACTTCCTAGGGAGTTGGGTGGAGAAGCAGAGGGGCAGCTGCCTGCTTGTATTAATGAGTAAAGTGAAGTGGTAACTTGGTAGGAGCTCAGGATGCTCCTGCTCTCTGAGCAAGTGGGTCGGTGAGGGGTGTAACTCCTGTAAACTCCTTTATGACACAGCCTTGTTGTCTTGGACTTACGCAGGGAAAACCTCTGATGAGAGGAGATCCAAACTAGAAAGGCTTCGTGACAATTGGTGAAGCTGAAGAGAGCAGCTGTAGCTCAGGACTGTGAGAGGAGCTGAACTCCCAAGTCTCCAGGAGTTCTCACTCCTGGCCAAAAGTGTTCCCAGCCCCCATATAAATAGGGTCTGGTGTAGCAAATATGTGGGGTATTTCTCTTTTGTGCTGGATAATATTTGCCCAAGTCAAATCTGGATTCTTTTGTTGTTGACTCTCCTTGAAGAGTCCTAATCTAAAGCTGACTTGAAAATGTTGATTCATTATCAAAATAGACTTTGTGCTTCTTGTTAATGCTTCTGTCTTCTGGGTGAGATACTCATGCAGACACAGGGGCAAGATGCTGTGTAAGTCTTATTTTTTCTCCCTTTATTTCCTCCCCCCCCGCCCCATCCTGTTGTGCTGCTTACAGCAAACTTTGCTTATGCCCAGCACCTTAATCCAAGGACTCTTAGCACTGTTATCCAGTTCTGGATAATCTGTTGTATTCAACACAGGTTTTCTGATGTAGTTCCCTCTTGAAGTTAGGCTAGAGTCACAAGTCAGGAGAACTAAGTGATCTGTGACTCATTAAAATACCCGTTTTTCTGGATGGCAGAAGTTCTTATATTCTTTCTTCCTTTTTTAACAGGAAAATAAAATTATGAAGGTAAAAAGCCAGATGGTTTGAATAGGCTGTGTAGAAGCTTCCCTCCCCATGCATTATTAGCTGCATTGTAGGATTAATGAGTCCTGTCTCTTTTTTTTTTTTTAATCATTTAATCTGCAAACTCTAAATCCCATTTTACTGCAAATTTCCTTCCATATTCATGCTGTCAGTCTGCCTCTACCCAGCTGGCTAAGGGTGGCTTTTATGTTATGTTCAAGGAGGAGTCCCAGAGAAGGGAGTTTGCTGAGAAGCTGGAGGCCCTCTTGCACCGAGCCTACCACCTCCAGGAAGAGTTTGGGTCTTCGCTTCCATCAGACAGCATGCTGCTGGATCTGGGTATGGGAACTGGGGTAGAAATACATTAGAAGACCAGTTTCTTCTTTGATTTTTATGTCTTTTCTGGAAGCTAGGCAACGAAGTGGTAACAAAGTGCTGTTTGTTGAGGTGGGAGGGAGAGCGCAGTGGCTAAGAGGAGTGGTAGTCCATAAACTCCTACACATGCAGCTTCTTCCTCTCCTCCAGAGAAGACTTTAATGTTTCCATTGGCGGATGGGTCATTGCGACTTCGGACAGATGATGAAGACAGCTCAGTTTCTGAGGACTCTTTCTTCTCTGCGGCAGAGGTGACTTAAGTTTTCAGCTGTGGGTCCAGCTGCTTGGAGGGGAGCCACAAAGGCAGTGTAGCCAAACACATTTTATTAGAGGAAGATGGTCCAATATGGAGCAACAGCCCCAAACTGAGTGGTTCATGATGGATGTTAGGAAAAGTTGTTTCATTAGGGGCATGGTGCAGCCCTTTCTAACCAGCATTTCCACATCATCTTCCTATCTACTCTAGAAAGCATGCCATAACAGCTAGGAAAGAACTGTAAATCTAATGTAATGTGACTTGGTTGTGTAAATTTTAGGGAATATTGAACTGGTTCAGAACTGAGATAGCTTTGAAACTGGTGGGGAAAAAAATATCTTTGCATGAAATAATTGGCACTGACAACATTTTTCTAGCTGAAGCAGGCCCATCTTGCTTGTGTGCAGTTGTGTGTATTTGCAAGTATTTAATGAGATCATTTTGTTCTTGCCACCTTTACAGCTCTTTGATTCTCTCCAGTTTGAGGAAATACCATTCCACCTCTCGAAGCCAGTAGCGGCATATGAAGAAGCTCTGCAGTTAGTGAAAGAAGGGAAAGTTGCGTGTCGGACCCTGAGGTGAAGTCACAGCTGGAGTTTTGGGTCCTTGTGTCAAGGCTCATTTGAGCAGCATGAACGAGTCATTTGCCTTTGAGCACCCCTGTAACCAGAATATAACCCTTTCGGGTCTGGAATTCTTAGCATCCTTCTTGCTGATTCAGACTTTCCAGGGAACTAGCCCCAGATTTTAGGACACATGTTAAGAGAGGGTAATTGTCCCAAGAAATTAGAAATGAGAAATGTGCCTGTTCTGTGTGGCTGGCTGGCATAGTCCTGTGCTGTAACGGCCATTGCAGAGATGCTCTGGTACCCCAGGGAGCTGTGCAAAGGGGATACAGTTGTTACTTTCTTCTAGGCATATTGGGAATTTTTAGGGGAGCAGAGTTGTTAGGAACACTGACATCAGAAAAGTTGAAATTCATGCAGTCCTCCCCCTTTCCCTGTAGGACAGAGCTCCTTGGCTGCTACAGTGACCAGGATTTCCTTGCGAAGCTGCATTGTGTCAGACAGGCTTTCCAGGTGAGAACAGCTCAAGGCTCCTGGGTTTCTGCAGCAGGTTCTCCTCTGCCTGCACGGGTGATGTCTTTGCACCTTTACACAAGTGAAAGCAGAAGCAGCAGCCCAAGCTTCCCTTGCTTAACTCCCTCATCCCATCCTGATCGATTTGATGTGGAGAGGGAGAGGATCCCCTGGTCCCCATGTCCCGCTTGAGCAGTAGTTACATGACCGTTCACATTGGTTTAGTTCTGGGAAGTTACAGTTCAGGAATTTCAGAGCTGCCCAGAAGCTGGTACTCCCACTGAAGAGCTTTTTACTGGGCTGGAGTCAAACTTCTGAGGTTGGGGAGTAAGGTTTCCTTCTCTTTACAGCAATCCTCTTCCTGGCAAGGTATGTCTACAGCCTGAGCAGCAGCTTTTATGCCCTGGCCCCACTGTGGCTCCTGTGCCTCCGTCCTTGCAGATTCTAGTCTTTCAGACCAATTTTAAACTTGCTTCCTGGAGAGAGCAGTTTTCTTCTCTAAACTTCAGCTTATTAAAGCTTAATGATACTGGTGTATGCAACATTGCAGCGCTTTGTGTCCTGTCCTTTTTCTCTCCCAACTCAGAATTTGTGTGGGCTCACATGAGACTTCTTGTGTTCCCTTTGCAGGAGCTGCTAGAGGACGAAAGCAATCAACTGTTTTTTGGGGAAGTTGGGAAGCAAATGGTGATAGGACTGATGACAAAAGCTGAAAAGGTAGGAAGTTTTTATAACAGCTAAACTGTGTCTTGAGCACAGGGATACTTGTTCCTCTATCCCAACCCAGTTTGTCCAGTGTATTGGAAGAAGAACGCTTCACCTGTATGCTGGTGACTATTGTGAGAAATAAAGCACAGGCATTTTTAATCTGGTTCAACCAAATGATCTTGAAAGAGCCTCTCTGTGCCTCTCCTGTCTACAGTTTGATGCTGTGCCTCACTGGAGCAAACAGAGGGTATGGGCCGTGCATCAGAGATGACATTGTCTCAAGGAAATTAAGAAAGGGAAAATACAATCAAAACTTTGCATCAGTGATGTACCAGTTTTCAGATCACTGGCTTAGTCACTGGTCATCCCGTGAACAGGGAGAACCACTCTATGATTAGTCCTTTAGTTCCTCAGTTTGCATACATGTGTCTCTAGCCACTTTCCTGAATAAAGTGGAGCAACGTAGATGCTTCAAGTCACAGCTGAGCTTGGGGCCATCCATGCCTCCTAGAAATAAATAATCTTTTTCTGTATAAAGAGTGTTTTTGCTAAAACCTTCAGCCAGACACGTGCATTGCTGTGGATGTTAGCTCTAAATAGAGTAGTCCAACTTTGGTGAAACATGCCCACAGCTTTGTACCTTCTGAAGTGTTCTCTTTCTCTGCTCCCCTCAGAATCCCAAAGCATTTCTGGAAAGCTATGAGGAGATGCTGCGTTACGCACTGAAGCAAGAGACCTGGCCCACCACTCAGCAGGAGCTGGAGGGAAGAGGGGTTGGTAAAGACATTCTTTCTACAAAGTTGCAGAGGAGTTGGAAAATAGTGGATATGTAAGATCTGCCCAGGAGTGAAAGAACTGCAGCTTAGATACTATCTTGCCATTGTACATTGTACGAGTTCTTCAGCTCATCACATTTTGTTGCTTCAAATCAAGAGTAAAGTCTGTCTCTATTGTAGTTTTGGGTTTTTTTTTCTTTTTGAAACCTGTTTCCTTTAGAGACTGTTTGCTCTCTGACAGGTGGTGTGCATGAGTTTCTTTGATATCGTGCTGGACTTCATCCTCATGGATGCTTTTGAGGATCTGGAGAACCCACCCTCCTCTGTGCTGGCTGTGCTGCGCAACCGATGGCTCTCCGACAGCTTCAAGGAGACGGTGCGTTAAGTGGGTGGTCCTTGCGTTGAGCGTGACATCTCGGTGCCAAGGCTGGGAAAGAGTGTAACCTCAGCTGTCCTGGCTGAGCTGAATTTTCTCTTCAGAAGTACCATGCTTTCCTGAAGTTCTAAACAACAATCTTCTGGTACATATAAATTGTTTCCAGGAAAGCTTTCCTTAGTTTGAAAGCATTTGGTTGGCTCCAAGGCACTTATTTCTCTAGTGGCCCTTATCAGTGATGCCATGGAGATGTTAAAAGATGACAATGTATGATTTAATGAATGAGAATAAGAGGATCAAAATGTAGGGAAAAACACGGGGTGGTGGTTTCTTGGGGTTTTTTTTTTTTTTTGGCACCTGGTCATTCATTCTGGTGGTACCTCAGCAGACACTGATGCTCACATAGCTGCGCTCTCCGCTAGTCCTGGTACCCAGCTGCATATTTAAGACTGATTAGTTTCATAGATCGAGAAGACGATGGTTGGGAGGCACCTTTTAACAGCTGTCTGCTTACAGTCTGCATTCTAGGGTGTTTGGCAACTACGTCAGATCATATCAGCAATCTGAAACACTTTGGCTTTTCTGCAATGGATCTGGAACGGCCAAATCTGCTCCCAGTTCACTTCAGTTTTTGTCACTAACTTTAGAGTTGTTGGCACAAAAGGGCCAACATTATCAACTCCTTTTGATGGCAATAACTGGTCTCTCCCTGTTAATCCTAGGCCCTAGCAACTGCCTGCTGGTCAGTTCTGAAAGCAAAAAGGAGGCTTCTGATGGTAAGCAAAATTAATTAAAAGGGAAAATTCGAATGAATTTGAAGCTGAAAAGATAACCCTTAGATCTTGACAAGATACAAATTCGAAGTAATTTGAGACTGAACTGAATTGTATTCTTTGTGATGCTTTAGGGCACTGGGGTCCTGCTGTGACTGCTCCAGTGCCGTGGCAGTGTTTTACTGAACCAGTCTGAGCTTATTCTCCCTCTTTCTTAATGTGAGGACTCAAAAGATGACATCTTGTGTCTGGTATTCCTTTTCTCCTCTCACAATACCGTAGGAATGGTCACAGACACCAAACAACAAGGGGCTGCTCCTGAATTGTAGGGTCCCTGCTGGCAGCACAATGAATGGCTCGTGCGCTTCTTGGCTTCCCAGGGCTGAGTGCTGACCAGATACTACTTCGTGTGTTTCCCTTCAATCTGTGGCTTTCTAAAGTATCACAGCAGATGAGTTCATGGACCTGGGGAACAGGAAGCTGCAACTTCACAACCCTAGCTGTGGCACAGGGTCTGTGGCCTCTGGCAAGTGTTCAGCTCCTGCCCCACAACTGGGTTTGTCCCGTGAGGTGGTTCAAAGAGAAGTGAGAGTGTTGGAAGCTGTATTGGTGCTGTCAGGAAGTAGCTCTGTCTTAGATATTTGTATGCACTTTCCTGGTTTGGTCCAGAGGTTATAAATAGAGTCTATAAGGACTGCCTTCCATTTTCTTCTACTTATATTCCTCCTGAAATAGTTGTTTAGGAGCACAAAGATAGAAAGTTCTAGTTATGTTTCAAGGATTCTGAAAGATAAGTGAAATTCTGCAGGAAGAGACGGTCTTAAGTAGCTCTTAACTTCAGTTACTGAAGCACAATGGTTTCAGGTAGCAGATACGGAATAAGCTACTAATTCTGTCTGAGAATTAAAACCAACTGATTCTTCCCTTCCCTGTGGCAGGTACCAGATGGCTTTATCTCTCATTTCTACTCCGTATCGGAGCATGTCAGTCCTGTTCTAGCCTTTGGTTTTCTGGGGCCCAAGCAGCATCTGTCTGAAGTCTGCAGCTTCTTCAAGGTAAGATGACTTTTCTGTGCCTGATCTGTGTGGGACTCATCCTGTGTTATGGCTTAAAGCTGCAGATGTGAGCTTTTGGTGACTGACGTGGCATTAAGAAACTTGGCTGTATACAAAAGCCTTCTAAAAATCGCTGGGTTTTGAGATGCAGATTGTTGAATTCACATTGGTAAGAACTCCCAGTGCAATTTACCATAGCTAGTAGGAAGTGTGTGCGATAAGACCAATTTATACCACCAGTATTGAAAAAGATTACAGGTGCATGTACTGAAAGAACATATTGTCTAAGAGCATGTGGGCTCTTACAAGTTATTTGACCTTAAAGCCTAAATCAAATCCTTTTGTTCTTGTAGATAATATCATGAGAAGCTTTGTTGCATTCATTAAATGTTTGCATGGGCATTGCCATGGACACGAGCATGGCTTTCCTGACTTCAGGTGCTCTGCTGTCCTGTTTCATAGGCATGAGGGGATCCTGCCACGAAAGTAATACCCACCCTAAAGCAGATCTTTGCTTGGATGGCAGATGGGCAAAATTCCTTATGGGGTTCTCTGCTCTCTGTCCAGGCAGGTGGGAGGAGGCCTCCATACTGTAAACCTTCTTTTTGTCTTTGTAGCACCAGATAGTACAGTATCTGAAGGACATGTTTGATTTGGACAACGTGAGATACACAACGGTGCAGTCGCTGGCAGAAGACATTCTGCAGCTGTCGCGACGGCGCAGCGAGATCCTCTTGGGATACCTGGGCACTGAGACTTCCCCTGAGATGAACGGCACGCTTCCCGGGGAAAACGAGCCACTGAAGGAGCTCATCTGATGTCAGTCAGGGGAGGAAAGCAGTTTTGTGCAAGGACCTTTTTCCTCCCGGAGATGGATACAAGTATCTGCAACGCTCAGTCGTGGCAGCAAGACTATTTCAACACCGAGCAACCTGGTGGGACCTTCTGCTTTTTATAGCCAGTAGTGTTTGCCGGGATGGATCCAGGACCACTTGCCAGCTTATGGTTTGAATCTCTTCTTTGTTCCACCTTTCTGTTCTTTTTATTATTATTATTATTATTTTAATGTGTCATATAAACCACAATCTGCCTGGGCACAGATTTTTGCCCGATTCCCTTGAATAGGGCAACATATGTACCCATTTCACCTGTGTGTTTTCTGGGGGGTGATCCATGATGTTTACAATTGTGTGTGGGAGCAGGAACATCATTTGTAAATTGTCCACTTGACCCATAGTTTCTCAAGGAGGATTTGTTTGCTTTGGGATTTTTATTACCATTCTTTCTCTGTTGTGGTTCTACAGACATTAGTGCTGATTTTACCTATGTGTTTTAACACATACAATGTGACTACCAAGGGTTTCTTTCCTAGGGAGGAAGAAATACTTCTGTAAAGCACTGAAGTACAATGCAGACTTTGGTAACCAGTCTGAAGCTCTAAGGAAGCTAGTCTCTTCCCTCTGTGTTGCTGCTCTTTGCAGGCCAGGGTGACAGGCTCTGTGTCATGGTCATCCTTGCTTAGGAGATTGCTGAGGTCTATGTTTGCCCCTAAGGCAAAGCTGGAGTGAGGAGGGGGTGAATTTGCATCCTGCCTGTGCATGCACAAGTCTTTAACGTCCATCAAAGTGCCTTGCTGTGCTTCAGAATGAGCCAGCAGCAAGTTTTTGTTGGGCAGGAGGTGTGGGGCGTGCACAAGCAGAGGGAAGTGGTATTAGCATGGTGCCCATACCTGTTGTGCACAAGGCAGTCAGAGGTGTAGATGTTGGATGTGATGTACGAAAGGGGTTGTCTCTGCACGTAGCTGGAGAGCTGGGATCAAGGTGCTAGGGAGGAAATGGCTTTTATAGTCTGTCAATCCTAAGAAAAACAGTGTAGTTTTGGGTATAGATCAAGTGCATGTGTATGTATATTTATTTTTTTTTTTATAGTGCTGGGTTGGGCTCTTCTCAAATAATGTGATCTTGACTGCACAGCCAGCACCTGAAATCTGGCTGTTTTGGGACACGTGCCGAGTTGGAGACTCGTGCAAGGCAGTGGAGTGTGCTGGATTTGAGGCGCTCCTGGCTTTTGTGTGAGGTTTGCAGTGATTGCTGAGTTCTCTGTGAGTGCAATGTCACAGGTAAAGGCTGAGGGTCCAGCCTGTCCTTTCTTCGTGTTCCAGTCCACATACGGCTCCAAGTCCCAGCTTCAGAATGCACAGGTCTTCAGGGAGAAGAAAATGGGGACTTTCACAAAAACACAAGCTTCACTGTTTGGGGCTTTTTTATTCCCATCAGACTGATTAGTTCTCCCTTGTGTCTGTTCCAGGTAAAAGGTGTAAGTCTTATCTAGCCATATTTTTGCAAGGGATTTAAAACAAAAAAAAAAGTAAGAATCTGGAGTTTCCACAGAGGTGGAAAGTCAGTGCATGGGCTTGGAGAATACAAATGTCTTCTTCCTCTTCAGATATATAATGTGGATTCTGCTGGTAAAAGCAGGAAGGAAGTAAGCAGGGAAAAAAGTAAACAGGAGGATGTAGACGGAGTAGATGAATACTCCTGAGATGCTTGCAAGAGGGTAAGTGCAGAGCACGTAACATCTGTTGCTCTGTGAGCACATCAGACTGATGTGGCTTATCCTGAAAAACAGATTAACGCAATAAACAAGACAGTGCTGGGGCAGACGTGAGGAGCAGCTGACCCGAGTGAAATAAACTGTTCTGAGAAGGATTTGAGAGAGAGAGCAATGAAACTAGGGAAGGGTCTCTGAGGTGCCTCGCTCCTGGCAGCATGTGGTGAGAGAAGACATAGAGGATGTTGTATTAGCATGACACACCTGCTGTATGTAAACTGTGATTCAAAAGTACATTATATTCTGAAAGCAGGTTCCTTTGCCAAAAAAAAAATACATTTATAGTGCTTTGTGCTCTTGTATGGCTGGTTTATAAGAAAGAGTAACTTCAGCAGCTTTGTATAGTGGTTAAAAAAGATGCGAAAATGTGAAGATTATTGTAATAAGATAGATTGTAATTCTAAACAATCAATGCTGTTAACTTCAGATTTTTAGAGTTGTTTTATGTGTATTTATTTAGTATTTTGAATGTCTTTTGGCCTCAGTGCTTGAGGCAGTGTGCCCACTTTGTGTACAGACACGAACACTGGCTGCTGGCTTTGGTCTTCGCATCCTTGTGGGAGAGGATACCGTAACAGGGTCCCCACAAAGCAAACACTAACTTGCACCGTGGCTTTTTAAGACAAGCAACTGTAAATTCCCAATCAATCAAGTGGAAGAAAGACAGTTTTATTACAGCTTTATGCTTTTCCTTAGCCCATATTGCAATTAGGGTATGCTGCCCTCCAAGTGAAAGTAAAGAGGGATCTTGCTTAAGAACATCTGCCTCTCTTTAAGGTTGAGTTTTCCCCCTCCACCTTCCAACACTAACTGGACTCCTGCACAAGCCAAGGACGTCTGCTGAGGAAACACTGATTTTTCTCTTTGCTGGAGAGGATTTTAAACTTCTCTACACCCTCTTCTGCTCGCTATTTCATTGCTACTCTTTCTCCCTCTCCAGTCCCAGTGCAGCTTGAGAGGAAAGCCAGAAGAAAGGTGTTTGCAGCCTGTGAAGGGTGCTGTTCAGATCAGCAGGTTCAGATGAGTTGATCCTGCAGAAGAATTTCTCCCTGATGTGAGGGGTGGTGGTCAGTGACCTGCTGCATTCAGCTCTCTCTGCTGCAGCTCCCAGCAGGGGCTTTGGCTGATCCCATCCAGACCAGGCCTTGGCCCAATTGGCAACCCCCTCACACCCGTCTGTTTTTCAGGGTAGAGTAAAAGGTTACGCAAGAACAACTGCCTGCGCTCTGGCTTCATAAGAGATCGCTAGAAAATCCTTCTTTCCCCAGCATATTGTGTTTAGCAAAGGAAATTCTTCAGTATTGGTAGCAGTTGAGATCCATATTCAGGTAGAATCTCTAGAGACAAGATATTTGCCTTTTTCTATAATGAACCCTTATTCTCAAGGGGTTAAATCATTCTGAGCTGACACTTGCAAGATTTTAACACCGATGGGGATTTAAAGTGGCTTTGCAGCTAAAAAGGAAAATCCTTCAATAGTTTCTGATGCTTAAACAGAATTTCAAATATGCATGACTTTCAGTTTATATGTGGAGGTTGTAACAAGCTTCACCAGTGGTTAAAGTACGTATTTGGTACTTTAGTATGTATGTAGAGACTACACCAAATGGCTCTAAGACAGTCTTTATAATTTTTAAAGCACAAATACATTATTAAAAAAAAAAGAGGAAAAATCTGCCTTGTATCTATGAGATCAGTGTGGCTTTGAAGAGCATGATTTGTGTTGTCTCATACAAGGAGGTAAGAAAGCAGGATTCTACTTACCCGTCTTCAGTAGAACATTCCTCTGCCATATCTGAAACTAATGAATGTAAACTTGTGCCTGTTTTTTCTTGTTTTCTTAAAGATGTAAATATCTGTTCTTGTTTTGCTTCTTTCTTTTTCTTTGCAGCTAATTTTTTTTTCTTTTAATACTGTTAATCTTAGGACGTGGGCATTACAAGTCAAATAAAACTTTCCTTCATGATTGTGGTTTTTGTTTCCAAATTTCCTGGTGAAACTTGCAAGAAACTCAAGTCTTTGGTTTCTGATTTAGGTGATAGTTGTGGTGACACGTCTGGTGCTAAAGAGATGGTGTAGAACAAGGTTGGCTCTTCCTGGAGTCAAAATGCTGAACTTAGAGCATGTAAACCTCAGGGTTTTGTTTGCATGGGGAGTTCTTCCTGGTTCTACTGAAGACAAGTTTGTAGCTGAAGTAGGCTGTAAAATAAACAAGACAACTCATTGCCCTTTGAGCAGTGGTTGAAAACTGTGGGGTTTCATTTTTCAGATTTTTTTTTTTTCCTTTTTCATGGTGGTTTGGTTGTGTTTGGGTGTGGTGTGGGTAGCTTTAGCAGGCTGTGATCAAGTGATAACAGAAATCCCAGTGAGGAGTACAGTCTCTTCATCCAAGTTCTCGTAGCAAATATATCAGCCTCCCAAACTACATGAAAGAAACTCCGAGTAAAGCCTGTGGGTTGCTATCAGAGGTGCCCATCTGCTGCGCAGTGCAGGAAACTCACCTTCTCATTCTTGTGAAGTGATTACGTTTGAATACTTTCATTTTCAAACGATGCAGAAACCAGATTGAATCAGATAGGCTGTTTGCTTCCACAGTGGTTAAGATTTCATCCATACGCTTAAGAATAAAAAAGAAAAAGAAGCCTCAGTTAACATTAATGCAAGCCTGTCACGAACTGTGATATATGCAAATAGAATGTTCATGAACAGGAAAATTTCTGTCTCATGCCACACCCTGACGGCTAGTTGAAAGAGTTAAAAGGAGTTTATCTTAGTTTCCATGGTGTCAGACTGTATACTCATTACATCTTCAGAGCAGCTTTGTGCTTTCTTACGCTGAAGGAATAGAGCAAAGGCTGCTCCGTGTATTGACACCTTCTTCTTCTGTTCAGGAAGGAGTGGGTGAATATAGCAATGAAGCCCACAATTTTCAGTACTTGTCATGGTACATAGATCAAATGTAATCCACTCTGCCAGCATAACTATATTCAATAGCTCAGAAAGGAGGAGATTTATTTAACTTGAGTAATGAAAGCAGTAAATCACTCATGCTACCTTGTAGCAGTCTTCTGCAACCAGCTTACCTTCTGCAGTAAATACTTGCTCTTTCTTTGCAAATAATGAGAGTTAAATGCTATTTTTCTTCTTGTAATGCCAGGAAGAGTGTCAGCTTTGAGGAGCCTGTTGAAATTAATGGGATATAATCATAACTGCTATCTGAAAACAGGTATATTACAACTGCGGGAAAAGGAGTTTTCTCCCTGTTCTGAAATCTTGATTTATGGTGAATGTGTTAATAAATCCTAGTCTGTGGGTTTTCCTGATATACAGGCAAGGAGTTGCCTTTAATTTTTACGTGTATCACCTTGCGGTGCTCTTGCATATTTATTTTTCTGTAAGTTTTATTTAAAAAAAAAAAGAAGTCACTGATTTGGTCTGAAGGTGTATTTGCCTTCTACCTGCTTTTCTGTGCAGTGCTGCCTCCGTATCTCACTCTTGAAGTGCTGTGTTGTTTGTGTTCTGCTTTTTCCTCGGGCTCCCCAGGTAAGTATTACTTTCTGGGGTCACATGTGGGAACACTCATTTCAGTTTGGTCTTCAAAGTGGGTGATTTCAGTAGTGGAAGGTATGGGGGGAGCAAAAACAATTTATTACTTGGATGGGGTGTTATCAGCCCTTTGTGGTACCTTTTAATGCACGTGCGGAGCATCAGCATCCTGACTTCTCTTGTGATTCTGTGAGGAATTTATTTCATGCTTTATTTCACATGGGAGCTGCTGATCCTTCACAGGGCTATAAAGGAAATTGGGCTTCAAAAATCCATCTTCTTCCTAGTATTACTAAAAAAAATAAAAATAATTCAATTTTCACCAGAGCTTAGGCCTTGTCAGTTAATCATTCCTGGGCTGGGGGGGTCAAGCAAAAATGTTGTGTTTGACTAGTGAAGTAATCCTGGTATGTAGCAATACCATTTGTTACATGAGAGCTTCCCTTTTTAAAACCACATGTTTTCACCCTTGAAAAAGGTGACGTGCCAGAAGGATGGTTTGAATTTTCTTCATTGACAGCGGAGCCAGAGGAGGCAGCTCCTCGCCAGGGCAGCCCTACACTGGCCACCTCCCACGGCGGCAAGGGACACAAGCAGCGCGGCAGGAGGCCGTGAGGCGCTGGGGCGGTGGCAGGGAGGGTGTGAGGGGTTAGTCCTTGGTCCCATCCCAGCCCCAAAACGGGGCCCCCTTGGCCTGTTTGGACCGAACCACCCCGCTCGCCGGCAGAGGCCGTTTGAGCCACCAAGTAGCTGCCAAGACCCTTCCTCAGCCCCCCGTGCCGGCCACCACAGCACCACACCTGATTGGCTGAGAGCTGGCGGCAATGGAAGGTGGTGATTGGCTAATCTGCATCGCTCCTTTCACCAATGAGGAGAGGCAGTGACGCCCGCCTTTCCTTCGATTGGCTTTCCCCGCTGGCTGCGTCCTCCTCCTATTGGGCACTGGTGCCAGTATGCTATTGGCTCTGCCGCTCCCCGGGTTGGATTTTTAATTGGGTGGCAGCGGGTTGGTCCGCGCCTCACCTGCCGCGCGGCGTCATTGGGCCGCCGCTCTCCGCGCTCCCGCCCATTGGTCGCACCGCCCCTTATGCGCGCCTCCATTGGCCGTGGTGGCCCGGCCCGGTATCCGGGTAAGATGGCCGCAGTCGGAGAGTGCTCGCTCCCTGCTCCGTGGCGGCCGGTCTCCCTCACTCACGTCGAGTATCCCGCAGGTAAAGCTCCGCTTCGCCCCCGCCCGACCTTCCCGCCAGCCGCCGCGCCGCTTCCCGCGGCGGGCCCCTCCCGCCGCCGCACCGCACCCCTGAGGGCCGGGCTGGCAGCTGCGAAATAGTGAGCCATTGAGCGGCCGCCTTGAGGCGGCCGGGCGCGCGTGCGCGCTGGGGGCGGTGGGACTCGCTGCCGGATAGTGAGCCTCAGGGGGACTCGGTGCTGCGCATGCGCCCTGGCGAGGCGCCCCGCTCCAGGGGCTGCCCGGGCGGGGAAGGGGCTGAGAGGGGGCGCAAGGACGTGGCGCTGTCCCGCCGCCCTAGGGCCCTCCCTTGTCACCTTCCCCTCACTGCTCCCCGCAGGCCCCCTAGGTGTCCCTGGCCATGTGTGGCTGCCCCTGGGCCTCGAGGTGTGGGCCCCACCCAGGGCGTGCCCAGCCCAGGTGTCACCCCACAGTAGCATAGAGGGGCTGGGTGTCCCCTCCCTGCCCTGCTGTTGGGTGTCTGGGGGGATGCTGGAGGTGTGTCAGGGGGACGGATGGCCCTGGTGTGCCCTCATGGCATCTTAAGGAACTGTGCCATGGCAGGGCAGTCCCTGTCCCCGAAGTGGGCTTGGCTGCCAGGTGGCTTTTGTGGCTGTGCTTGAAGTGGACTGGATCTGCTTTGCCAGGGGGTTGGACTGGATGATCTTGAGAGGTCCCTTCCAACCCCATATCGATCATTCTGTGATTCTGTAACTAAAGATAATAGAAAAGCGGGGTGTGAAGTGTCTTAGTGTGACAATCACTAAGTGTGACCCGTGACAATCTGGTCAAAATCCAAATTTGGTGGTAAGGCTGTTTTCAATATTGCTTGTTGTCCCAGCAAGTCCCTAACTTACTGTAAAGTGTTGCTGTATGCTCTGTTTTAATAGCTGGATTTTAGTTCCCAATGAAAGCTCCTCTCAGTAGTGCAATGCCTAAAGACTCTAAAGTGCTTCAGGATCTTCTGGGTTGAAAGTACCCATTTATCCAGGAGGCTTAAAATGCGACAACACTGAGAAGATCTGGTGCTGGAAATACATTATTTCTTGCCCCCTCGCTCCACCCCTTCACCCCCTCCCTTCCCCCATGGCTGTTTTGTGGGTTTCTGTGATACTTTATATGAAAGAGTGGTATTTCCTTTTCTGTCTTGCGTTTTCCTTTACCTCGTACATCCTTCTGCCATCCCCCTTCTCAAATATATTAAGTGATGTTTTGGGGAAAATGGTGGGATAATCTTTTTTCAATAGTACTGATACATTCATCTTTGTATCTTATCTCCTTATCTAATCCCAGCAATATACACAGAGTGTCCTGTGAGCTATTTGTGAGATGGATTTGGGAAATGGAGGTGGTTGAAATTGCTGCCCAAGGGTTATCAGTCAGATCTTAAAGAATTTGACATAATACGATTATTTTCTCGCTGCATTGAGTGCTTTTATGAGGCAAATGGAGAAGATGATTGTGTGGAGGGGGTAAATCACCGAGGTGAGGGTTATGCATTGAGAGGATGAACAGTGTGTTTGTCTTCAATAAAATGTGTAATTATGGAAGCTTATACAGTGGAGACAAAGGACTAAAACATTAAAACAGCCGGAGCTACAAAAGTTTTGTAATTTATTTTGGTCTAGAAAAATGAGTTGTGGTAAGATGGTAGGTCTTACCTGGGTTTGGGGAAAGTGCTCTAACTTTTAGAAGGCTATTGATGTTCTGTCTGTGTAGAGCTTAAGTTCAGGTCTATAAAGCTGCTAGATAATGTATATTTATAAAATACGGTATGCTCAGCACAACAGAGTTAATGGAGCCTTGTGCTGATAGAGAGGGGTCAGAATAAGAAATAGATCTTGCTTTTACCAACGTAAATTATTAAGCTGCCTTGGCATAACATACACTTTTGTGTGGCAAACATCTTTTGCTCTTGCCCGATCCTGGAGACTGCTGGCCTGGAGTGCAGTGTGCTGAGCCACTGTGGCACGTATGCATTGCTTTGATTGGTCTTTGAAGACTTGCAGTGCAGAGCTGTTGTCATCCCAGCTTTCATCTGCCAAGAATGATGGTCCCTCTCGCTGTGACCAGGTGAAAAGCAGTCCCGGCTGATTTCTGTCTGACAGATGAAGCCCATTATTGGGTTTTTGCTTGTAATTGTGAAGGGGAGAGGTGTCTCCAGGGAGGGTGCTTGTCCTCCCTGTCCTTATCTAATGTTTCCTTATCAATAGTGATATAGCACAAAATGCTAAGCACCCATCCTGACTGCTTGTGGAGCTGCTGGGTTCTCCAGGGCTTTCTGCATTATCAACTTGGAGCAAGATCAAATGAGAAACAGCGGATGAACGCTGTGGTCGTCAGCTGCAAACTGGTCTGAGTAATGGGAGCTTGGAGATCTCACTGAAATATTACTTGTAGTAATTGTCAAGAGCAAACACGGTGAGAAGAAACCAACAATAGCAGTGTTAGTTGGATACGTGTTAAAGCATGCTGCTGAAGTCTTTAAAAACATCATCCTGATACTGCTTTTGGAAATGTTTGGTCCTGGAGCTTTTCATATCAGCAGCCGTACTTTGGTGAGACCAAGGAGTGATCTGGCAGTGTCAGGTTGCTGGCAGGTAGGCAGGAACAATCCTTCTTCTGTACGTCTTTCCAGTAACCAACTGGTGATTGCATCAGGATGGTTAAGTGCTTTGATGGATATAGAAAAGCTATACCCTGACTATGTCTGATTGCTCTTTAAACCCATTTCCGCTTTGGGTCTCACAGTATCTTTGGCACTGAGCTTTTAAACTGAAATGTGGTGGTTGTTTCTTTTCTGCTTTTAAATCCACTGCTCAGTAATTTTATCACTCGATCTCATGTGCAGTGAGAGGCAACGAATGGTTGCTGTCCATTTCTCCATATTATTCATGACTTGATAGAATTGTTATATCATCTGTTTTCCTTTTTCAGCTGAAAATTTGATATTTTCTGAGGGGCTACTGTTTCGTTCTTGTTATCTTTGCCCCCTTTCTATTTGCCTTCAATGTGTTTGCTCTCCTTTTTTTTTGGATGGTGACACCAGAATCGCATAATAAATTTGTCTAATGCTCTAACAGTAACTGGTTTTGCTCTTACATGTTGTTCTTGCCTTTTTCCCTGCTGCAGAGCATTGGATGCTATTCAGGAGCTACTGGCTCACACAAAGCCTGAGGGTTTTGTATTTGATAACAACTAAACTAAATCCTGTCTTGTTGTGTGTATAATTAGGGTTGTTTTTTTCCCCGTATGCATTGCTTTGATTGGGATGACTTTGTTGCAGACTTAAAACTCATCTTCAGGGACTTCCTGTCGGTAGGGTGAGTTTCACAGGAGAAACACTGAGTTCCTGGTTTGTTTGGGTTTTTTATTATTATTTGGAGAAAAGAAAAAAACAAAACCAAAACAACCCAACCCAACAAACTTCCTCTCTTCAGTGCAGCTGGGATTCTTAAAGTTTTGGGACTTTCTGGACCTCCTCTTCTCGCTTTGGACAAATTCTTTTAAGGAGAGTAAACCTGCTGTGCCAAACCTTTTCTCTGCAGGATGACGGAGAACCTTCCTGTTGTTTGGGTTGTGGGGGGTGTTTACCACAGTCAGGCAGAGCTGGAGAGGAATTGACCCATGGGTGAGAAGGTGCCTGGGAGCAAAGGTGCTGGTGCTGTGTCTGTGCTTTGGCTCAGCAGCTCTTGGCTCTGAATATCAGCCCGTGTTGCTCCTGTAGGAATGTTTGTTCTGATAACCCTTGCTGTGGTTTCTCTTTACAGTGGTACCTCACCAGTCAGGGCTCACCTCGTAGCTGAGAAATCGCTGTTGAAACAAGCTGGTACCCCTCAGTTGTTGGGCTTCTTTAACGCAGGGTTTTATGTTTCATCTTCCCACCTGATGGGTGCCATAATTTAAAGCCTCCTGAAGATATTTTTACTGTCCCACAGCTCGTGGTGTCAGGATATGCGCAAGCGGAGGAAATGATGATCCGTCATGAATATTTACTGGTGTAAATGCATGTGACACAAATACCCTGCGTGTTGTCTGTGCAACTTGCACACATGCTTCTAGTCAAGACCATACGACCAGCAGCAGTGCCGCAAATAGATGCTTCAATAGGAAGCAGTGGTGGCAGCAGTGAAGCTAAATCCTGTGGTAGGATGTGGTTAAAAGTGCTGTTAATTCACATTTTTACATTATGTGCAGGTTAAGCTGATGTGGTGAAGCTTGGATATTTCCACTGAAAGAATGCTGGGTAAAATGTTGAATTGGAGCAGAAGTAGATGTTGAATGAAGGCTGAAAAAAAAACCAGCATGCTTCTGAGCTATATATAGCACTTCACCTATTTATCTCTTGGGTGCCTAAAAATGAAGTAGTTGGGTTCTTTATTTTTACATCTTCAGCCCCAAATGATGCTCAGGGAAGACTGGACTTTAAAAAACAGTGGAATTTTAAACAAAACAAACCCAAAGCTCTATATTAAATAGATTTTTCCCTTTTGCATATTTCCAGAGGTTTTGTCTCTGTTCTTACTGGTTTGGAGGAATTGCTTAAAAATTCCCAAGTTTAGTAAAACGAAGAAAAAAGGTTTTTTTTTATAAAAAGATTGCAGGGATCGGGGAGGGGAGGGGTGGAACCTGCTTGCTAGATCTGACTGGAATTCGAACTGCTGTCTCTCCTGCACGTCCCTGTTCCCTGGGAATAAGTCTCGGAGCGCAGCGGAGCGTGAGCGCAGAGAGGAGGGACACAAGTAATGATGCTCTGAGGCCCTGGGAGCTCCGTGCCTTGAGCAGCACCGGCCTTTCTCTCTGGAAACTTGATTTGCCTTCTTTGCTGGGGATTTCCAGTCGTTTTGGAGCTGGTTTAGCTACCTCAGCTTTGCCAGGACGTGGGTACGTTTACGATGGCATCAGTGAGTTCCTGGTGCAGCTCCCAGGGCGCAGCAAAAGCGCTGCCTTCAGTTAGTGCACAGCTACTTGCCTCCTTCCTGAGGGGAAAAAAAAAAGTGGCTTCAAAACGTGATGCTGTTTGCTTTTAGGCACAGTAATATGAAATATTATTAATGCTATCACTGCTCTGTGTTAAGTGGGCAGTTGAAGTGTTTGAGGAGCTGTTAAGGTTGAGTAAAGACCTCGGTGCTCTGCCTGCAGGCAGCGTCTGGGAGCGGGGATCTCAGGTTCCAGTGTGGGGTGTGCACTGGTGAACTCGGGTTCCAGTGTGGGGTGTGCACTGGTGAACTCCGGGTAGTTTGGTTTATTGGGTGCTTTATCACATAACATAATGGAGGATCTTGATTTTGGTACTGCTGATGCTATTTGAATGAAAAGATTACTTCCTTAAGTATTCATTCACCATCTGCACAAGAAATAGAACTCCCCTGAGAAGATAAATAATCTGGTTTGGTTTCTACTTGACAAAATGACAGCTTTTAGTCTTGAAGTGCTAAGCCTTTATATACCATGGATTAACGGAGTGAATGATCTGAAACACGGGGATTCTTCAGTGATCACCTACCTTCAGTTGGTAACACTGGAACTGAGTCCCTTGCAGTGTAGTTTTGATTGTCTGGTGGCTTGTCTCATGAATTCCCTCGTTATTTAAGATGGCACTCGTTTTGTTGAGGCTTTGTGATTAATGTAAACCCATAAGAGGTGTGATTCTCTATTGCCTGGTAACTGATACTGTCACTTACATCCGTTTTGCGTTACCGTAATGCGCTGCTGTTCTGCAATCTCCTTTCAGTGAAAACCCAGTATTCTTGGTAGTACTCCTGGGGGTTTTGTCCTCCAACTCTTCCCAATTTCACTGGTGTTGCAAACTAAAATAATCCTTGCTGCTGGTGTTGCTGGTTCCCAAATCTAACCCAGAGTGTGGAATTGAAGAGGGATCTGTGCACTGTACCTGACGTAACCACAACTGTGTGGCAATAACAGCAGCAGTGTGAACTTTGTAGCAGTGCAATAACTTTTTTCTTCTTTTTCTTTTTCTTTTTTTTTTTTTTTTAACAGTTCCAGTGTTCAGAGCCTGAGCTTAAAGTCCATTTTGCCAAGTGCTGCTCTGAAATATGGGTGCGTGGGCTGGGGAGACTCAGTATCTTGCGGTGGAATTGATCTAGGAATGAGTCCAACGCTCAGCCTTGCAGAGGCATCCTGTTTCCTTCTGAGAGGAGGGAGGATGGATAAATTCATGTGGGGGCTGATCCTTTTGTGTTCAGTGATGGGATGGAGAAGATCTAGCCTCTGAGAACCAATATAGAAAGTACCCTCCCTGGCTTTTAAGTAGTTTGCTGGGTTCATACCACATTTTTGTAGTGACTGCTGTCTTTAAAGATTCTCTAGGAGATAGTTCCTGCTCTCCTGTTATGAGTTGCTGATCTCAGAGCAAAATTACCCAGATAATCTTTTTCTTTTCCTCAGAATTTGTACTGATGTCTTCTCTCCAAATACTTGTATGTTTGTCATTTTTCAGGGAGCAAGAGAAACTTAGATCAAAGTCTGGAGCTGCTCTTTTACTGCTCTTTGCTTACTTCTGTGTCTGTGATAGCTGAGGGTAAAGGTGCCATATTGCCTCTTGTGAGGTCCCGTTGCTGTTGCCCAATGCTCCCTGAGGGATAACTAGACTGTTAAGTTATTTGGGCTAGAGGCTCAAAGTCACTTCTACGGGATACAAGTGGGCTACTGGTTAAAAAGCAGTCTCCTTTCCCCCCCCTTTATCTCCCACTATGTTTAGCTCTTTGTTTCCTTCCCTCTTTTGCAGCAGCCTCTGCTTATGTTGGATTAAACTGACTCTGGGCCCACACCCGTGGTCATTGTTGTAAACTGGCTGGCAGTAGTATCTGCTGAAGGATGCCAAGCTCCTCTCATCCCTGCTTTTGAACCTGCGTGTGGGCACTGCTGTCTTCCTCACCTCTGCTCCTCTGGGGCTGGAGCAGCAGCAGTTGGGCTTCCGGAACCGAGACTTGCTGCAGCGCTGAGCCTGAGCTTGCCCCCCTGGTCTTGGTGGTTCAGGGCACCAAGTGACCCACACTCTGGTGGCAGACAAGTACCTGTGAAGTTCAAACTGATTTGTTTCTCTTGTTTGTTTCCCTAGGTGATTTCTCTGGTCAGCTTTTAGCTTATTTGAGTCTTGGTCCTATATTCATTATTGTTGGCTTTGTAACACTCATCATATTCAAGAGAGAGCTTCACACGGTGAGTCCTCCTCTCCCTTCCCAGCTTCTCCTTATGACAAAAGTAATTTCCTTTCTCACCTGGTGTTCCTGTATTCGCACTTCTTTTTCTCTCTTTCAAGAGCAGGGTCAAGTAAGGTGATACTCCTGTCAGAGAACAGCGGGAGACACTTAACACCTATACCAGGTTAAAAGACTGCTTAGCCTTTGCTGACTTTTCTGTTACTCTGTGGTATGTTTTGGGCGTTATCTGTCCAAAAACCATGGAGGGAGGGGTCTGAGGAACTAAAGAATGCTGTTGTAGAACACTCCCGAGATCCAGTAGGATCATAGCACTAGTAGGTTCCTGCAGGATGGGCAGCAAATGCAGGAGGTGGTGTCTAACTCAGTAGCATCTGATTCCTTTGAACTACTGGGGAAGAAAAAGGGGATACAAAATAAAACACACAGATTCCCAAGGGAGTGGATCTGTCTACAAGGGCTACTTTCCAGCTGGGAATCAAATGCCAGGAACAGAAGTTAATTCTGTCCTTGGTATTTGATTTCTTCTGTTCTGATGTATTCTGTTATTTGGACTTCTGTCCAAACCCAACAAGGGACTTTTTTTTTGTTATACAAAATGCTTTCTGTGTCTTCTGACAGGTAGTTGGGAATCAGTATCATGGACAAATGTCCTTTAGGAGGTATAACCTCTCATAACACTTGTCCTCAGTAAATGGATAAAATAAGGGCCAGTGAAAGGATTTTGGCAGCAGATTTCTAATATAGGGCCATGGTGTCATGGGAACCAGTGGCTCAAGGGACCTGGGGATGGGACTTGTAGGTTACTAAGCTGATGCTAGCTCAAAGAGGCAGCTGTGAAGTTTTGGCAACCCCAGAGTTTCTTGTTGACCCAAAAGAGAGAATAAGCTAGAGTAACTATTGCGCAAATTCACTGGTTTTTTGAATACAGGGGTTTGTTAGGTGTTGGTGACAAGACAAATGTTGAGGCTGATTCCCAGTTCTTTGTGTGGGAAGTCCCCATTGTGCTGGAGAGACGCTGGCGGACTTACAGCAGCCTGACCGTTGCTCAGGAGAGAGAGTGAAAAATGGCTTCATCATCTGGAACAGGACTGAGTATTAAGGAGGCCGAGTATCATCACCAGCAGGGAATTTGATCACAGCAGCAGGACTAATTTAGGGGAGGAGTATGGACTATGGAATTAAAGGGTAAAAATAAACGCTACCAGTCTGGCTCAGTTCAGAATGGGACTTCATTTTAGACTGAAGACAGCAACTTTAAGATGAAAGATGAAAATCTTCATAGAGAGAAAAATCAGAAAGCCTAAAAAGTCGCCTTTTTGAAGCTATTTATCCAAATAACAGCGTGTGCACTCCCCCTATTGGTCGTCGGGGAAAGAATCCCTTAAAACCTGCCCTGTTAAAAAATGTCCCTTTTACACTTGCTGGTGGAAGTCTGGTGTGACAGAATGGCTACACAGTGTCATTTTTGTCTCTTTCTGATTATCATGTGCTGAAGAGTTGCATATACACAACATATTGCCAAATGCACCAAATAAGCTGAAAAAGAAGTGCTTTTCTTCCTCAGAGAATTTTGAAGCCATTGTTTTTAACTCTAGTAGTCAAAAAAAAATAGGAAGCTTAGGAAGATACGGCTTAGGGTTTTGTCAACAGAGAGAACATGGTAAGTAGATGGATCTTTTAGATAGGCTGACACAATTGTCTTGCCTTCACAGATCTCTTTCTTGGGAGGGCTGGCATTCAACGAGGGAGTGAACTGGTTAATAAAAAATGTAATCCGGGAGCCTCGGCCCTGCGAAGGTACGGTATGGCCCATTGGCATCATGGTGTTGGTTGAGTTTTGAGTGGAATGCTAACTGGGGGTGGAGATTAGAGGGTATTTTCCCCTTTGCCTCATGTTGGCTTTGGATGTTTGGGCGTAAGAAATGTGGCAGAGCCATCTAAGCTGAGATTTGTCCTGTGAACTCATGTGCACATACTCCAGCAGAGTGGTCTGGCTTCACATCTGGAGCATTCCAGCTGCTACGTACAGAGTAGACCTTGACCATACTCTTTCTTCTTCTCTTCCCAGAAGCCCATTCAACAGTGACCACAAAATATGGGATGCCATCCAGCCACTCCCAATTCATGTGGTTTTTCTCTGTCTATTCCTTTCTGTTCCTTTATTTAAGGTAAAAAAATTCAATGTCAGGTTTTGGCTGTTAATACGTTGAAACACCTGAAATAGGTGGCTCTCTTGCTGTGTGCTGCTGCAGTGGTGTAATGGAATTAAATCTGAGGAACTGCACAATTTTGGGTGGCTGGGGTGGACGAATTGTGTCTCTCTCAATCTGAATGCAGGACTGTAGTTACCATTGCTGAAAACCAATGGGTACGGGTGGGTGTCCTCTGCCTCTGTGGGTACAGGCCTCCTCATTTGCTTTCCCTGAGCTGGGATGGTCCAGCAGCGTGAGGAAAGAGGGAGGGAATAGGGATGAGGAAAGAAGAGCTGCTTTTTCATGTGTCTACTCAGCTTTGTCAGTGGGGTTGCCTGCAATCTTCTAGGTAATACTTGTTGCCCACTTGCATGACCTTTTAGTTCATCTCCTTTCCCAAGTACCAGTTTTATGTGCTGTGCTTTCCTGAAATTCTCGCTGGGGCATGGCTCTGTCTCGTGGCTCCACGTGTGGGGGAAGACAAAACTCACAGTTCCTCTCAACTTTGTGGACAATGGAGGGACTCTGATGTCTTGGCTCCCTGTTGCATATGCTCAGCACGTGCCTTTTACATCAGTTGCAGTAGTTGTGAGCATTCTGCTTTCCATCACAGCAATCCCTGTTAACAGTTGAAGAGAGAGAAGTGCGGCTTTCTGGCTTCTCCTTAACCGCTGCCAGTGGGACAGGTTGCTCCTGGGATGGTATTGAGCTGCCCATGACGCTGCTGGAGTAGAGCTTTTGTAGGGTCTCAGAGATAGTGAGTACAGAAATAAGGACTGCTCAGCTCCCTGCCACCGTGCTAATGGCTCTCCATCTCTTTCAGAATGCACCAAACAAACAATGCGAGGTTTCTGGATTTACTATGGCGACATGTGCTGTCCATCTGCCTCGTCACAGTGGCTTTGCTAGTCTCATATAGTAGGTATGGAGCAAATGTTTGTCTTATGCTCTCATACAGGCCTGCGGCCTTTAGCAGCCAGCAGGCCTGTCCTGCCTTGTCCTGCATTTCTGAGCTAATTCTTGATGACTGCGTTGTACGAGTCGGGGCTTTGTGGAAGTTGCTGCGTTGCCGTGAGACCCTTCAAGTAAGCAAAGGTGCTACCCATGTGGTGCTTCATGGAAGTGTGTCTCAAATCCCAAATCAGCTGAGCTTGTACTGGTTCCCCGTGCTGTACCCTCACTGCCTTGCCCTCTTCCCAGCACTAACCATGAAAGCATCGCAGCACGCCTTGGCGCACCGGCACCTGCAGCATGTGGGTTGCTACAGTCGGTCAAATCGGGTTGTTTCGCTTGAGCTTTAGTCAATGAACACATTTATAGCTGTTTGACTTGTAAGATTTAGTTGTATTAAGATGAATACAGAAAAATAAACTTTGATAATGAATTTTTTTTTCTCTTTAGGACAGCTAAAAATATATATATTTATGCACATTTTTATATAGACATATAGATATATATATAAAATGAGCTCCAGTGATTGGAAACCAGACAATTTCAGGATAGAAATAAGTCAATGTTTTCCACAGGAAAGTAATTACTTGTTGGTGCAGTTGACTGTGGGCTAGAGCTGATTGCTTATTACTGGCTCTTTTTAAAATTCTGACAGGACAATTTCGTAAGAGATCTACGGTTTAATTAAAATAAAAATTACTTTGAGGAAATCCAGTGGCCTGTGCTAGGCAGAGGGTCAAATAAGATGATCTTAATGGCTTTATGATATATGGGTGAGAAGAATTTTGAACGTGACTCATGTAGCTCCTGTGCACGGATATCTTAGCAGACCATCAGTACAGCTTTCTGAAGGGCTGCGGTCACAGTGAGTGTGCTGTGGTAGTGCAGCCTTCGTGCTGTCGTGTTTCAGAGCAGAAAAATCGTAACAAAAATGCTGCCTATGTTCTTAAAAGCTTTTAAACCCCAGCTTTGGTGGTTTGGATGGGACTTGGCCTGTTCGTGGCTTTGTGAAAGTCTCTCGTGGGAACCAACAGTGGTAGTTCCTCAGCTAATCCAAGGATATATGAAGAAGAATGTGGAGGGCTATTGAGTTAAGCCCACACTAGAAGTGCTCTAAGCTGAAACTACTGTAGCAGGGAAGACAGTTATCCCAAGCTTTTTCTCCACCTTTTTAACAACAACAACAACAACAAAGTAAGATATCCACATTTAACACCTGAAGGATAACTTGCTCAGAATGTCTGAGGGTCCACTGAAACATCAGCCCTTGAGTGATGCCTCTTCTTGTTTTGAAGCCTCTCTGGTGACTCTTCTCTTCCACTGCAGGGTTTATTTGCTTTACCACACCTGGAGCCAAGTCTTATATGGAGGTGTGGCAGGAAGCATTATGGCCATAGCCTGGTTTGCCTTCACACAAGAGATATTAACTCCTCTCTTCCCAAGGATAGCTGCGTGGTAAGTCTCTATTCTGTGGAGGTTTTATTCCTGCCAGTCTGCATTCTGTGGATTGCTGTTTTGCTTTTTAAATGAGTCCATTACAATGAGCTGGTAACACGGGTGTGGTAGAATTTCCTGGCAAAAGAAAGGTTTTTTTCTAATCAATCGGTGTAAACACTGTACCTTGCATCTGAAGCAAAACAAACATAAAAATACTTCAGTTTCTAAAACTTGAGTGGCAGCTGTGCAAGCCCTGACTGTAAATGGGCTGCTCAAACTTCTATGAATCACCTAAGTTAGAGATGTTAGGAGAATTCCTGGGTTCTGTTCCCATCTTGCATACTGGCTGCATAGCTACTTGTTCCTCCTTGTTTTCTTGTGCACGTATATGCAAAGGATCATATATCCTTGCCTGCTATGGGTGGGGGAGAGGCAGTTTAAGCTACTGTTATGTTTGGAAAGCCCTACTGAAGTTGTGAGGTGTGCCAGAGAGCTGGAGAAGGTTTTCAAACACTACAGACCTTTCTTATTGAACATCTGATGACCTAGTGAAAATGCAAAGCCATTTAAATGTAACGTAGTCTGGAAACATTGTATTAGGAAAGAATCAAAAAAACCCCAAAAAACCAAACTCTTGGGTTTTTTTAAATTTAACAAGGAACTCCTTTCCCAGACTGAAGGGGAATAGAATAGTAATGTTAAATATACATCAGTTTTTGTGCTTTTTAAAAAAATCATAATTGCAATGGATAAAAAGTCTTAATGATTTCCTCCTTTCCACCACCTTGTCCATTTCCAGGCCAATTTCAGAGTTCTTTTTAATCCGAGATACCAGCCTCATCCCTAACATCCTGTGGTTTGAATACACAGTCACGAGAGCAGAGGCAAGGTAAGTGATCTTGGCGGGTGGAGGAGCTGTAGTTGGTTTGACTTGTCAGGTGTAGCTATTAATTAATTTTCTAACGTGTAGGCAGCTGCTGCGGGTAGAGTAGTGCAGACTAAATACAAACCAAGTTGTGGGTTAATAGCTGTATCTGGAAGGTGAGTCTGTTGGGAAGTGTTGAGGATTAAAGAATGTTTCATTTAAATAGTATTTCAGCTCCTTAGCCCATGTTCTTTGCAAGCAATTGTTCATAATCTTGCATGCACGTGTGAGCTTGCGCACGCTTAAGACACGGTGGATGTTCTAGGACTGTGAAGAGTAGGAAGGACTGATCTGCCTGTGGAGTATGGTGGGGGCAGCTTAATTTTTGTGTGGAGCTAAGCAGAGCCTTACTTTAATCCTCCTGTCTCCTGCCTCCTGGTTTGCCTCCATACCCTGTGGTAGGGTCGGGGCCTCTCTCACCCTCTCTCTGTGCTGCTGTTGCAGGAACAGACAGCGCAAGCTGGGTACGAAGCTCCAGTGACTCGGGAAGCGTGGGGACCAGAATGGACGTTTTAACGGAGACCGACAAGAGCAGAGACCTGGGAGCAGCAAAGGAGCCTTTTAACAGACGGACCAAAGGAACAGGCAGGGACCATACCCAAAACCTGAAAGCCTTTGCTCTGCTTTAGCAGTTAGCGAGATGCTCCCTGATGCATGTGGGACCGTGCAGGAGTAGAAACTCATTTTCAACACAGATGCACATTGCTGGTTGGAACGTACCATCGTGTCTACGTCAGGGGAGGGGGGAAAAAACGCCTGGTGTCATGTTCGGGGGAGGGAAAACCAAAAATGAATCCTTTCTGTGACTTTTTTTCTTTTTTTTTTTTTTCCAGCATGAAACATACACACTATTTATTTATTTTTTTAAACGGAACTATTGTTTTTGGGGCGGGTGAGGCGTTGATTGTGTGTTTTAGTTTTGCTTTTTGTTTGGGTTTTTCTTTTTGGAAGAAGATGACAAAACTAATCTCAAGTTGATCATGCTTAATTAGGGCTTTTAATTTTTAAAACCTTAGGAGGGAGGGGAACTAGGATGGCTGACCTCAGCAGAAAGGGAGAGGAAGGCTTCCTTTCCTTTCTGCGATCGGTTTGGGAGATCAAAATCCATTCCAACTGCACTTTGTACAGATGGAAAGAAAGACTATAAAGATCTGATTTTTAACACTAGTGACGGTTCTGCAGGGAAGCCTGCATGGGTACCATTAAGGGGAGTGTGTGTGTAAAACAAAGGACAAACTGAAATATAACTTTTTTTTTTTCCACTGCTGCTCCTGTTGTGTAATTAGCAAGATCGTCTTTCTCAGAATCTCTTCTAGGTGGCAAGATTATCATAAGTATCTCACATTTATTCCATCTCTTCCTTCATACTTTTATTACCTCAGGGGTGCTGCGATTTGTACAGCTTCTGTGGTTGTACTGAGCGTGCTACCGATGGCACTAGAAAGCCCATTGGTGTAACCTGTGCTGTGCTCCAGTTGAGAGGCAGCCCAAAGCCTTACAAAATTCCGTTATTAGTCTCTTGTCTTACATACTGGAGTGTTAATTTATATTTTTTTCCTGTTGAAGCTTAAGGGAGGGTTTTTTAAGAACATGATCAGTGGCAACCAGAAACGAATAACGAAGCAAATGAAATATCTAGCTCAGCTGCTGTCTGAATTATTTCTCCAAGAGTCCTGTCAGAGTCCAACCGTGAACTAAAGTAGTGAGCTTGTCCTTGCAGAGACTCCTCCGTTACAGTGGCTTGGCTGGGGTTCTGCAGGAGTAACCTTGAATGCCGAACTCCTCCGAGCCAAGTTTTGCTTTCCATCCTTCTTCTGTCCCGATTCTTCATCTGGCCTCTGGGTGCTGTGTCTCTGTGGGAGTGTGCCTGCCATCTGTGTGTGCTGGTGATGCCTACGATGTCTGTCATCCACAAGTTAACCTGGCAAGGGCTATACTCAAACTGATTCAGGGCTGTGCATGGACACTTTCTGTATCTGGAGTGTATAATGCAGCAGTTCAAGTGTAACTACGGGGCAGTATTTATTCAAAGCACAATTGACTTGAACTTTCACAGATAAAGGACAGGTTCTGAACTGGCTCAAAGGTCCATCGGTGTGCCTTCGATGCAGTCATGTCAGCAGAGGTAAAATGACTGTCACATCTTGGTCTCACTGCCTGTTTTACTCTCTCCACTTTAACCAGACTCCTGCATTATAAAGCTGCCTGAAGTGAGATGTGTTTGTGTTCCTCTTGATTTCATCTGTGCCTGTTGCCATAGGAGTTTGTGTTTGGATGGAGTGGGAGCTGCTGTAGAAAAACTGTTGGACAACCAGAGCGTTAACCATAGAAAGCAGCGATCCTCAGCTTGGAGATCAGGAATTAAGGCTGTTTAAAATTTTGTGTTTAAGTAGCTATGGGTAGTAAACCATTTTCAGTTGCTACAGCAAATGTGTATGTTTTTTTTAAGAACTCTTTAGTATTTGCATAACATGAGCAATCCTGTTAACATCTGAAGGACCTGAGCACTGGATCTGCATTGAAGGTACATCAGAATAAAGAGGCATCTTGCATGTTTCACAAGGACATTTGATCTGACTTAGACCAGCTCTATTAAAATGAGACAGGACATCAGACAGGCCACATGATACGTGTTTCAGTCTGAAAGCTGGTACTTATCACTTATTTCTTGCAAAACCATTTATTTTCTTTTTATATCTTTTGTAAGTTAACTTAGAAAGCCAGAATTACTTCCTTCCCTAAGGACAAGACAGAAAGAGGGAACTGTTTGAAGAGTGGTTAGTACTTCCCTTGCCCCTCTTAAGCTGCAGTGACAGGCTACTGGAAAAACTGTGTGGAAGCACCTATTGAGAACCAGAGCATCAGGGAGAGGTTTCACCTCCTGATGGGGAGCAGTGTAGTGTAAAAAGCTATTTCTCTTCATGTTGCCTTCAAACCTGAGCTTCCTACAGGAATTCTTAGGAGTAAGGGAAAGGAAGAAGAGCTCTCTTAAGACACTGTAATAAACTCTTCTCTGTGAGTTGTTTGTAATCTGCATCTTCTGCCTACTTTTGCTGTACCTTTCCAGAAATCTTTGCAATACTTGATATGGTAGAAATTCCTTAGTGATCCCATGGATTTTTTTTTTTTTCTTAACTAAATGGTGCTGTGCAGGAAAAAGATTTGTGTTCTGCCTTATTATCCTACACTCTGTGATGTCTCCTGCCACTAGTTTCTGAAATGGAATATTTTCTTTGGAATATGTGGCTTTGCAAGCAGATGCTTTCTATTCCTCCCCTGTACTCAAGGGGGCTGGATGGAGATACTATGACAATAAAAGGAAGGTGACAGAATGTTGTGGTTCACTGTTCTTGCTGTCCCCACATCAGGTTCCTCCCCTAAGGGCAGTTAAATGTAACTTCTGCAGTCTCTAAGGAGATTTAAGGCTTTTTGGTTTTTTATAGCACATATCTTTTTATTGTGTTTCAAAACTTCTCATGACATGGATTATGCTACGAAAACAGTATTTAAAACAGCTAACCAGCAAAGCATGCAGGACTACCAGGCTGTGTCATAAATTGCACTCAGACCCCAAGAGTTATCTGAATATTTTCAGTCTATGCATTTCTTAAATTATTTGTTCCAAATCAGTAGATTTTCTGGAACTTAAGTTTCTTGTACTTAATAGGCCTTTAAGACAATGGACATCTCATGATGAAACAGTCAGAAATAGGGAGGAGAACAGTATTCAGTCAGTCAACACCAAAAAAATCAAGGAGGTATGAATCAGAAGGACATCACATTTTAGAACTTGTACAACAAGACAAGACTTTTTAAAGTAAAAACCTTGTAAAGATTTTAGTCTCCTTTCAAGCACTTAAAAAGTCAGCTTCATTCATCTGAATTTCAGCTCTGTGCATTGTTAAGGATGCACTAAGTGGTTTGTGAATCTTGTATCTCTTTCAATGCGAGTCTGCTTCTTGCAGCTGCACGCTGCTGAAGCCAGTGGGATATCCAGATTTCAATCCAGAATAGATCAATCCCATTTTCTGAGATACAGTCACAGCAGCGTGTACTTCTGCTTAATCTTTAACAGGCACTTTCCTTTGAGAGCCTTCCCTTTCGCTGAGATCTAAGTAGAGAAGGGCCAGTCTCAAATACTTCAGTGGCAATACTGTAGCATCAGTAGTTGAAGGCATTGCAGAGAGGGGGAAAAATAACTCATCCCCGAGTAAGAGCAATTCATTCAGTATGGAGGGGAGGGTTACTTTGGGGAAAAAAAAAAAAAGAACATTTTTTTACAATGTAAAAGGCTCCATAAACTCAAGGTTTGGTATTTTATGTAGTATTTACACAATCGCTTACACTGTGATAATACTGAGTAGCCTCTTGCAGTTTTCAGTCTAATTCATAGAGGAGTCAACAGAGCAGGGATGTGCGCTTGCAGCTTTGTAGTGCTCTCCTATTGGTTTGTTGTTGTTGTTTTTGTTTTTTCTTTAGACTATCTCACTCCATTCAGGAGTCTTCTAAAAGATCAACTAAATCCATGTAGATGATGTGAAAGTGGCAGTTCATACAATCACTGGCTGTGCAGGTGAGTTTCAGATAAACTTTCCTTTTTAAGGTTTATTTAGGTATAAGATAGGAACTTTGAAATAACATCCTTTTAGGAAAAATGCAGTAGTATTGGCTTGTGTCTTTCAAGAAACAAATTAGTTATTTTTTTTCCTTTTTAACAAGTTTAGTGCAAATTTCTTCATAGGTGTTCACCAAGGCACTTTAATCATGTCTCTTGCTGTTCTACAATTAGAAAAGTAGCAATTATGATCAAATATTCCCCTGTAACAAAACAGGCCATCGGATTCCTCTTGTTTCTTGTTTATGGAGATGTCCCAGCAGCCACATCTTGAAGCGTGTGCAATTCAAATATTAAATTCCTGTTGCAGAAATAGCACTAAAATTCTTCATTACCATATGATTTTCCTAAAGAAAAGTATAGGCAGGAGCTTGGATTCTGGCAGATTCATCGGAAGCACTGCTTACAGAAATTCCTATGCTACAATTGTACGTTAATGTTTATACAGAAATCTTGTATTATCTCTAAGTTTGTCAACTGAACACGAAAAACACTATCATGACATCCTGCTCTCGCAGAATGGAGCTGGCACCAATCTGAGTAACATGGCAGCAAGGAAAAAAACCTCCAAAAGTGGCAAAAAAGGTGCTGTTACTGCAAGAACAATGGCTGCCACAGCAGACAAACGTTGACAGTGCCCCCATGTTTTCAGCTTTCTTCCTGCTTTTCAAGATTTTTTGCCTTGAGAATGGTGAGGGCCAGAAATTGAAGTATGTTCTGGAATTCCCGGTCAGAAAAATTCTTAATTGTCCACAACTTGCCCATAACACATTATGCACAAATAAGTAGTTCTGGAAAGCAAGGTATAAAACCACATTGGATTAACGTGTGCTCTGAAGGAGACCAGGCATGTGGCCTCCTGGGTAGTAAAGAGAAGGTCAGCATCTGTTTCTTTTCCTCAATTCAGTTCCAAAGAAAGGTACAATGAAGCGAGCGTCCCGCTAAATGCATAGACAATCCCTTCTCCTCTCGGGAAATGTTAAGGTATATAAAGCCAAAGGTAGCAAAACCTGTGTGAGAGAAGTTTTGTAGAAGGTTTGTGGGGAAAAAGTTTTATGCTGAGCCTGAAGATCAACAGGTAGGACCACAGCAGCAAGCTTAACAACAAGCCAACAACAACAACAACAAAACCCACCTTAGTTTGTAGCAAATGATATTCTGTTGTTCATAGGGTCAGTGCAACAGACAGGAGATCCCAGCATCCTAATGGGAAGGGAAGGGAACATTTCCAGGCCCATAAAGGATCTAAGAGTCGGAGTGCCTGGCATAAGTAGTGCAGTGCACTCTAATGAGGCTGGATCTGCCCTGACTTAAGAGCTTCTTTCTCCCTTTGGCAAAGTTCTGTGGTGATGTTTTGCTGAGGCAGCAGAAAAAATCTTGAGTCACGTTTATAGATGCTGCGCTCTTTAGAACACTAAACCAGCCAAAAGACTCAGTCTTGCAGTAGTTCCATCTTATAATAAACATTCCCTGTTTTTCCTGGAGGAGAACTACCTTCCTCACCAAATGGATTTAGATAGCGGTAAGGACTGTGTTTTCTGTATTCCTTTACAGTAAGTTCCATAAAAATCGTATTTCAGTCCTCTTTGAGGACAGGAAGGTGCACTTTGCATTGATAGGAAAGGATCAGTCAGTTCTGCTTCGGCTTAAGACAATGTTTCCTCTCACCACAGAGGTTAATACCTGCAGATGACCATTCTGTAACTTCTTGCTGAAGACATGTGGTAGATGTCCTCCTGGGTTCCAGACAGGGTAAGATGTCCCCTCAATCATTTTCCGAGGAGCTGGGAACTTCAGTGCGTGAGGGACAGCCCCTGTAGTTGGTGGTTTTGCATCCTGTTTGCCTCTTACAATTTGGATTTAGGAGTGGACTGGAGCAAGGCCCTCATGTCTAGCAGCGCTTTCTCGAGATAATGCGACATGCGGGCTGCGTTTGTGTCAGCGCAGCTGTTGAATGCTGAAACTGCAAAGTTGATGTGTTCATCCATAGGGTTGTAACAGATTCCATAGCCATCTGGAACCACGGGACCAAAACACATCACACAGTCTGTCTTTGCTGGGACCTGTGGAGACAGTGTAATTAAAAACTTCTAACCAGACAGGCAGAAATGTAGCCATCAAATGCAAACAGCTCTGTCAACAGCAGAAGAAACTGACACCTCATGGAAATGCTCTAGAGGAGGATCTTCTGGTCAGACCCACCATTCACACACTGGAATCTACAAACAAGGTTGTAGTAAGTCACAGGCAGAACTATAGCAGTAAGAATCACAGCACAGCAGATGAATGTAAAGCTGTTGTGGTGTCTAACTGCAATCCAGACACCAATCACTTGTGGTGACCTTGGCCTTGTTTATGTGGGGCTGAGAGGGGCTGTGGCAGCTCTAAGCTCAGATCTGCAGCTTTATGGGATTGGCAACAGGCTTAAATAGTTTGTCCCCAAGTGAAGATTAGTTTCTAACAGACGGTAACGAAGGAGTAATGTGGAGAAGAAAGGCAAATGAAAGGAAACGGAGTGGATGCACTTCTGTCTTTGCTCAGGTGAGTCCTACCTGGCTAGTTGAGAGGTTGAAGTGCATTGCGACAGCATAGGCCGTGTCCATGAACAGCTCGGGCATGCTCACGAGGTCCTCAATAGCTTGAAGCTTCAAGCCTAAGAGGTGACGATCTATTGCATTGCCCCTTATTGCCTGTAAGGAAGGAAGACTAGATGAAAGCTGTCTGGCAGGCAAGTGAGCAAAACGATTATGTTCTTTGGGTTAAAGAAAAAAGCACTTCTAAAAAAAAAATCTTTAAATGTTTAATGTTAGAAAGAAACTATAATCTTGCCTTTAGGAGCAATAGGTGGTCTTGTTTGTAAGAACTGTGAAGTTAAACACACAGTGGAACCAACCTTACAGTTCCTGTCTATGGGCTCCTTCTGGTTTAAGGGGTCCTCATGCAACTTTGGCATTTACCAGTGACAGTGAAACTGAGCTATTTTCATATTTGATTCTCTTGGTAATTCACAAGGGACACTTAAAGCACTGGCTGGAGAGAAGACATTCAGTCCACGGCCCAGAGCGCAGTCAGGTCAGTTAGATCTATGCAATAGCACTAATGGCAACATTGCTATGTCAGCAGAGAAAGTCTCATTTTGCATTGCAAATTAGGGTTCTGGTGACAAACCCCAAGCCTGGCTGTGTAGAGGGCACTCACCAAATCAGTGTATTCCCTGTGCGCCTGCGTTGCTCTCCTCAGCAGCTCTGCTTTCTCCTGGTCCTGAGAACACATAAATCTGTCTGTACATTTTTCTGCAGAGTGGAAAACTTGATTTTGACTGTTCCTCTAGGATGGGGGGTATTTCTGCCTTGTGTGTCTATGGTAGAATAATTTTTAGACTTACTAGATTTAATTTTTAAATAATTTTGTTTGGCTGCGTTACTTCATGCTGAATGGAGTTCTCCATCCATCAGTAGCAGAACTGAGTTTGCACTGCTAAACAGACTTTTAGAAGGGACACACTTCTTTCTGATGGGATTAGAGATGTCCATATTTTGTTTCCCAGACTTTCAGTACGTGTTGAAAGGAAAGCCAAATGAAACCCAAGGTGTGTAACTCCATAGAGTCCAAGCTATGGTTTAGCTCAAGTGCATATTAGGTGCAGTTCTGCAGCTGCTGACACAAGGTTAGCTGAATAAGCAGCTTTCCTCTTTTGTCTGGTGTGGAGTCCTCTTACTCCACTTCTTTGAGATCCTCACCGATTTGTCAGGGCTGTCCATTGATTGCACAAACTGAAGAGACTCTACGGAAGTGGAGCGGATGGTGTCGGTGCGGCCCAGGCGGAACATCCTTAGCGATGCACTCTCATAGGTGGCACAGGCGTGGCCATACATCCTGAAGGATGGAGAAGAAAGTCACAGAGGTGAGTCTGTCCTGAAACAAGAGGCCTCTTGTGAAGCAGAAAAGAAGGGGAAGACTTCACGTGAGTCCCATCAACAGCTGACCTCTGACGCGTCTCTACTAGGATTGTACACACACAGAGGGGTAAATCCCACCTGCAGCTGCCACAAGTGAGATCTGCTGTTCAGTCCCACTGGATGGGGAAAACATGGGATTTGGGAAGGAAGCCACAGCAGCCTGTGAGAGACTTGTCTGGGACACCTTTATCAAGCTTACATATTGGAGTTTGATGGAGAAGCTACCTGTTAGTGGTCTTACCTGTAATACGCCAGCTGCAAGGCCAGCTGGATAAAAGCATCAGGACTTATCTTCTCTGACTTGGGGAAGGCTTTCCCAAATTGATGAAAGACCGTGACTTTGACATCCAGGTCTTCGACCATTCTGCAAGGAAAGGAAGAGGAAGCGTTCCTTTGCTTGTTGCTTGTTCATGTAACATAGAAGTATGGACTTGCTTTCACAAGGCTCAGAGAGAACAGGCTATCTGGAGCTAACCTGTGTAGGGACAGATTGCTCCATCACACACAGATTTGTTTGGGCAGCACCACAGAGATGAGCTTTTTTGGCCACTGCTGAAAATCTTCGCCAGGTTAGATGGACTTGTGTGTGTTTGTTTATGTTTCAATATCCTTAGTTATATCCAGGAAAGCCTTGCTCTTTCTCAGTAAGTGGGATGGATCAGTAATTACCCCTTTCCAGCACCTTTGACTTTATTCCTGGCAGGTGGTTTTAGTGAG
The DNA here is from genome assembly GCA_013400055.1 of Nycticryphes semicollaris. Classification (NCBI taxonomy): domain Eukaryota; kingdom Metazoa; phylum Chordata; class Aves; order Charadriiformes; family Rostratulidae; genus Nycticryphes; species Nycticryphes semicollaris. The sequence goes on from VXBJ01003943.1 coordinate 623,283, forward strand.
CTTTTCAGCTGGGTTCAATGCTGTTGACCCAAGAAATCACTGCAGTGGGAGAAGCCTAATTTAAACAACTGGCATGTTCCAAAAAGGGGCATGAATTATTCCCTCAGTCACTCACCAGACCTCTCTACTGCTTCAGACTTACATGTTGAGATTCTGCTTTGCCTTCTCTATGTCATTCTTGATTTCTGGGGTGATGTTAAACCGCAGCTTTTTAGGCATTGGCAAAGGAATCATGGGCGATCTCACCAGCTCAGGTTTCTTCCTGCATAGAGAAATGGTCATGTTTAACCAGACCTTTAATGAGGCTTAGCTCAGCACACCAGGGCCCAAGTAGAAATGCACAGATCTTCCCTAACAACTTGTGACATTAGTTACAAACTGAAAAATTCTGCCCCCTGCCTTTATAGTGTTTTCTGAAGGGTATGAATGAGACATCTGCACTTCCTGCCCCAAAGAAAGTGTAATTTTCTGAGGATAGAAGCAGTAGCAAAACGTATCAGAGCCGCTTGGCCACTCAATTCTCTTCACAAATACAAGAACTGCAATACCTAATTAGCACACCACTGCCCTCTCTCAAGAACTAATTCCTAAGGGGTGAGCTGTTAAGAGGCATGTTCTTGGGTGTTAGGTAGTTTAAAACCTCTCTCCAAAGCTGAGGAAAAGCAGAGGAAGCAGAACTCACGTGTACTCCACGATGTGATCCAGAAGAGCAACAATGGGCGGGCCTTCTGAGGGAGCGTGCTCATACACGAGACCACAGGAGCCATCTTCAGCAATGATGAACTAGGAGAGAAGTAAGAGAGGACAGAGTTGGAGACAGAGGTCCAGAGTGAGAAGTGGGAGCTACCCACAGATACCTTAGTATCTCATGGATACGTAACAGAATGGGACATTGAGCCTGTCCTTGCATGCTGGAAAGGTCGCACAAAGGTCTCATTTAGCAGAACATCAATAGAAGCCTTTCAGCAGGCCCAGAAGACCTGATAGCACTGTTACAGTTTTGCAAACTTCTCAGGCACACAATTATCCAATTACACATTGGTGTGCTCAGTGTCCTGGCAATACAGAGTGGCCCAATGGTTTTGATGTGCTTAGATGGACACACAGGAATAATACCACCATGTAGTGGCTTACCCTTACTTTTCAATTAGCTGGAACATCTAAGCTTTATCCCATCTACGATGAGTTCTAAATAGGAACAAAATAGCTGAAAACATCATGAAGAGTTCAGCAGATATGAGAAGAATCTTTGAAAGCACCATTGCTACTGCCCACAAGCCAGGATATACAAACTGCTGAAGGAGAAGCTCAAATAGCAGCTGCTGTTGAAGGCTCTTGACAAGACTGAATGGAGAAGAGATCAGAGGGATGCCATGGGATGGCAGCTGATGTTTGAAACAAAACAAAAAAGCTGCCATTGGGCAGCTTCTGGCAGAAGTGACAAGCCTAGGGGAGAGACAAGGAACAGACCTCCCTACATTTGGGCTGCCTCCAAGCAGATGAGGCATTGTTCACCGCAGGCAGAAAATTGATTTACAAGGAACACAAAGAACTGCTACATTGAATAAGCGTGGGCAGAGGAGTAAAAGAAACAAAAGGCCCCCGAGGCAGGAATGAGTGCTTTGTGGTGTCTGCAAGGGAAACGGTAAGATCTCATACTGTCAGCCACCATGCCTCGTCTCCCCTATTTCTCCACTCTCTTGATACGAGGAAAAACTTCCTGTGAAAGTTTTCTGGGATTTCATGGACTTTTGGAGTCTCAGGGGGAAAAAAAGCACCTTGTCCAGACCTGTATCTTCAGCATCTTTAGATCATCAGCACTTACTTGAAGGGTTTTGTCAAACCATCGGTTCCCGCTGTTCCAGCGGCTGCCTCCGCCATGCAGCATCTGAGCAGCCACACGGCTCTTGTAGATGTCCTCAGACACCCGTGGCATAGGTGCATCAAGGCAGACGGTGCAAATGCTCTTCTCAATTGTACGCACAGATTCCTTGTTGGTCTTATCTGGGAGAGAAGCGAACAGCAAATAAGGAGTTGAAAAATTTGCATTTGAATTGGACGGAGATTGAAATGTGAAAGAGCAGGTTTGAAGGGCCCAGTGCTGGATTCCCACTGTACCTCAGTGCAATATTGGTCATGCAGGGGTGTATATGGTTATTAAAATTGTAGCCAGCTGGGCTGTTCCAGCTGTAAGCATGCTGCATTCACCCTCCTTGGGTTGTTTTTTTTTTCACATTTCTTACATCCCACCCATTTGCAAAGCAATAAACTCTAGTATTTCAGGTCTAACAAACCAAGCTGCAGACTTTGCCCATGTACCTTCCAAAACAGAACTAACAATACTTTGCAGCGAAATCAAGTTGCTTCTTTGAGGTGGAAGGTCGCATTATCTATCCAGAATAAGCTTCCAAAGGAAAGAATTGAGCAGAGCACAGGGGTGGGGTTGGTAGTTCAAGCATTCGTGGTGTTTGTAGCATTTGCACGTTGGGGGCTGTACAGACCTTTCAGGAGGTTGTTGTAGGCTTTTGCCCAGCTGTTTCGGTGGTTGGTGGTGAGGATCCCAATAGGTTCTTTGTTTGTTTGGAGGGAGGTGTTCCATATCTTCTCCAGCTGAATGAAGAGCTGGTCAGTGGTAAGCGGACTTCCATCACTGTTGTAAACATCCAGCTCAAAGAACTGAAGTTGAGAACAGCAGACAAGGACAGAGACAGAACATGAGAGAAAATCTTTGTTGTCCAGCCCCAGAAACAGGGAATGGCCACTTTGAGGAGGTAGGACCTGACCTAAGAACCCAGCTTGTAAGCAGACCTTTGAAGGATGCTCAGAATTGAGAGACCCAAGTCTGACTACCCGTGCAGGGTATAAAGGCAGTCCAGGTTTTAAGAAGCTCAGAAACCGTGGTAAGGAAGGCCAAAACACATGAGGAATTCCTATTTCTGAAACTCAGCTGTGGAGGTAGGGTTTGTTACCCAATTTCCACTTACAATTTCCAATTCCAGACATGATCTCAGGGCTTTGAGAGACAGGAGTTGCACGGATAAGAAACAGAGGAAGAGAGGGGGTTTCTGCCTTGGTAGTCTCTTGCTCACACACAGCAATCCCAGCTATTAGCCAGGTAAGGCCGAAGGGGATAAAGGAAGCAGGAACAAATTCCTGGTGAGGCAAACCTTGTGGCCAGAGACTTTCTGTTCCCTTTCCTCAGGACCACAGCTAGCTAAAAGGGACACCTGCGTCTCAACAAACCTTAAAAGCTCAGGAGGTGCCATACCTGGAAGTTGTGAACCACTGTGATGTGTCTGGACTGCTTTTTGCCTTTGGCGTAGTTGACAATGGAGTCCCGCTTGGGCCCAGGAATGCGGCAGGATGAGAGGATCTGGTAGTACTGGTTCATGCAGAGGGGCTTCCCACCCATGTACTCTACTGGCAGGGTCTCACTGGAGACACAGCGAGGTAAGGAGGAAGGGGGAGAGAAAACACATCAGTGAAAAGGTGTGCACTCCCCACACAAACCAGGCATGGGCTCAGCCATGCAGTTCTGCCACTCACTCCAGCAAAACCTAAACATGTTGGTGCTGGTTATATAAAAGGGGCTGTCCTTCCCCACTCCTACCAGCTTTTGTAGCAGGGGCTACAAAAATACCTGTCTGTTGGCCTTTCATTTGGGAAGGGGAAAAAACACTATCCTCTCTGTAACACCAGAACAACAGATCCCTTGACCCACTACATAGCGTAGACCATACTGTCTGTAGAGAAGGATCCAGGGCACAATATAGTGGGAGATCTATTGTTTCCAGTGAAACGGCAGAAAGAGGTTTTTGGCTATAATTTTGAGTGTTATCTGCTGTACTATCTATGACTCATGAACTAGACTGGGACTTAATCACTCGAGCAGTAATATTCCAACTGCCCTTCTTGTGGCTGGCCCTGAGCCTTATCTGAATTTGAATGTAAAAGTGTGACATTGGTAATGTGTTGGTTATTTTTGGAACATAACTAAGGCACATTCAGCAGAGGTTTGTTGGTGATCAGAAGAAAAAGAGGAGGGAGAAAGAAGTCTCCCTAGAGCTCGTCCTGTCTAGCTGGGAGACGAGAAACACCAGAAACCCAGGAGAGAAACAAATTCCTACAGCTTGAGTCTAACTTGTTCTGTGGGCAAACAAAAGTATGTAGCTCCACAGGACTGTCAGTCAGGTTCACTCCTTCTAAGCACGTACGTGTGCCAATGAAAGTATTAAGATAAACAAAGAACACTAAGAAAGAAAAGTAAATTTGCTTTCCAGTGGTAGTGACTTTGGCAGCAAGTGGTGATGTTGATTACAGTATCTCTTCTCAAATATGTGCTGTCTTCTCTTGCCTTTCTATTTGGAAGGGAGATTTATTGACTAGGCTCAGCCTTTCTGTGACAGCAAGGAACATGTGAGAAGTCAGGAGGGTCACAACTCACTTGTCAATCATGGTCTTGAAATCCAGGATGCCCTCGATCAGCCTGGCAGCAAACCTGGAAAAATATCAAATATAACAAATTGAGATTCAAACACAGAACACCTGGGGCTGAGGAACTAGCTGTGGAGGGCCAGCAGAGCTTCTCTCCGCTCCTTACAACGTTCGGCCTTTCTGCCAAGCCCCTGTCGTGCCCATCTCTTGTGAGCTGATTCGGACACTCTGGGGCTGTGGTTTGAGATTGCTGCAGAGTCCTACCCTGTGGCACTTTTTTAATGTATCTTACTGTATAACCAAGGAACTCTGGACAACTTTCAAGACAGCAGGGTTTGGTCCAGATGCATAAATGACCCTCTAACAGCAGCACTTTTTACTGATGTGTTGTGATTTTTATCTTGTCCTAGTGCTGAGCCTTAGCATTAAAATGATGCTGAGACAAAGGGATTTCTGCCCTTCCCTGGCCTCCAAGTTTCAAGCCAAGGTGCAGCTGTATCTCCCCGAGTCCAAGACTCACCACTGCTGACTTAGCTCCTACCCGATGAAATGTTCTGCTGCTAATGCATCTCTTAAGAGCATTCCTCTGGCACCAAGGGATCTGAAACAATTGCAGGCACGCTGCGTGCTGCCACCGAGGCGTTGTGTTTACCAGGATGGACATAAACACCGCCAATGCCAACTCCCTGTGGGGAGGGAGGCTGTGACAAGCCACATCAAACTGCTTAGCTCGGGAGTGACAGGTTGGCCTGCTCTGACCTGGGAGCTCCCACCCACTCGTGGGAGGAAGGAGGCAGGAGGTCACTGTGACAAGTGGTTGAAGACAGCTGAGCTTCAAAGGCTTTAAAGCAGTGCGAGCTTTTGGCATTTTGAGGGCAGTGTCATCTAGATCTGCTCAGCCTACCCGTCCCTAGTAAAGATCAAAGGGTGTAACTTTAAGAACGTAAGGGCTGTTAAACAAATAGGGCATCCTGCAAAGTAGTTTTCAATGAAAATTTCCCAGCCTTAATGCAAAACCCCGAGGCATTAAAACAGCTGGGAAACAACAGTGAGACAGCCTGTGCTCCTTTCCAGAGAGCAACCAGTCTGGGAGCACAGACAGGGCTTGAGGGGGAGAGGTTAGCTGACTTGTTTTCAGCCAGCAGTGTTGTCAGAGATTAAGGAATGGAGAACTCCCCTTTCTAAACTTGCCTTCTGGTTTCTGAACCTTTAGTCTCAACCCACGCTCTCAAACTTCTTTCTGTGGCCACAAACTACACAAGCACACAGGTTGATTGCATTCTGCATGGGAGCCCAGATTCTCGTGCAGCTGGCTCGATTCCGCTGGTGGGGGCACTGGGTCTTGCTCCAGATCTTATCTTCTATTTGGGTAACTTAAGAATGAGTAACAGGAGAAAGAGTTTTCAAGGAGGTTTGTCTCGCCTTGTGCTGTCCCTGCAAGGCTCACCCTCTGCACCCCTGCTCAGGGGGTGCTCAGGGAGTGGAAGGGAGGATTCATTCTCAGCCTGGCTGCTACCGGGGCTGGTACTTTGCTCTGTGGGAGCAGCGATGACTGGTAACTGTGGTGAAGGTAACTCTGTATAAAGGTCAACGTTGGAAGTTTTGCAGGCGGATTTAACGCACTTGTAGCGGTGGTTAAAAATTAAAGGGAGGCCACAAGGAAGAGAGGACATGGCAGGGTTGGATTGCAAGAAAAGCTTGGAGAGGCTGGTCATTGTTAAAGTTTCCCAACTGTAAATCACAAGTGAAACGAAACAGCGGGGGACAGTCCCCTGCAGGAGCAGACTGAATGACACTTCCTGCATCAGGCTCCCCCACCCCTTTAAACTAACAAACTCCAGAGGCATTCCTGGTTGGTCTCCCTTACATGTCTGGGCTATGTTTTATACCTCCTTTAACTGCACACACAATCTTAGTGCCTCTTAGTCTTCAGTGTGTCAGATGTATCCTCACGATGACTCCAGCCAGTGATTTGGCCATCTCACAGTGAAGATTTGTGCTAGAGCTGAGACCAAAACCTAGGTTTTTAGTGCCTGTTTAATACCTAAACCACGAGAGTCTTTGGTATTCTACCTTGATGAAATATTTAGTCTGGTGCAACCAGGAGTCTCCTTACAGCCTGGCAGCCTTTCCTTATCTGCACAGCCCTCTTGCACAGCACAGACAGCTATCAAACTTGGGGACCACATGATAATTACTCTTTCCCAATCAGCATGAACACCCTCCTCCCTGTCCAACAGAGATAGCTCATCCCATCTGAAACCTAAGAGAAGGTAGAAAAGGACTTTTACCTGAGCTGACCTTGTCGATCCAGAAAATCCTGCTTGGGTAAAACCACACCTGGGCTGGAGTGGACCACCACGGGCAGGCGATACTCCAGGTAAGCTGTCTTCAGCCACCAGTCTGAGAGCTGGGATGGAGAAAGGCAACAAGCAGGCATGGCATCTGCTGCTCCTTGACCCAAGCCTGGCTTAACAGTCTCAGCATCCTGCCCCCAGCTCTGTCCCACACTTTTCAAACAAACTGTTTGGGTTTTGTGCTTTGCTTGCGGAAAGGTAAAGGGGGATTTGAGCAAGGCAGTGGCAGCTCTTGGTGCAGGGTTCGAGCAGAGTGTTTTCCTTCAACTTCTTGGGGCAGCTGTGTGGTGCTAAGAGGCTTCAGCAGCCACAGACATGGTCAACAACTCCCCGTTCTACCACAAATCTCTCTGCTCACCCAAGTCCTAGCGCGGAGCTCGTGTGGCTCAAGGAGGTCAGCAGCAAACTGCTCATTAAGGTGATGCCATAAAACACGGGTGCCAGTGGATATAACCAGGCCGATGGAGAGGTGTGCATCAGACCTCCACCCTCCCTAACAACAGCCTGGAGACAGAGTTCCAACCTACCCAGTTCTCCATTTTCTTGGCTCTTCTCTCCAGGCCTTTCTGCAGCCTCTCCCCAACACCTCCAGGCTTGCGGAACTCAGCCACCAGCTCCTGTGTGTGGTTCAGCTCCTCCTCGCTGATGATGGGCTGCAGAGCCAGCAGGTAACGGTCCAGCGTTTGCTGGAGCGGCGGCACGGGGAGATGGGGCAACGCTTCCTGGTGAAGCTGGAATCTGCCTGGGATCTTTCCTAAAGCTGTCGGCTTCAGCAGGCCGTAGGGCCTGGCCTGCAAAGCACAGAGCAAATGTCGACACAAAACATCCCCCCGATGTGCACAATGTGGGATATTAATAACCTGGATCTGAGTCTCCAACCCAACCTCTTTGATGGGCACACAAAGTGCCAGTGCAAGGTGTGGGTCTACTGACGACACTAGAGACCATTGTAGGCCATCTAGAAAAGCTGCAAAAAAGAAACTTGATCTCCTGATACTGATTCTCAGCTCATCAAGGAAATGCTGCCAGGATAATGACACATCTCCAACCCTCTGGGCACCTTCCAGCTGAGAGCCTCCATGCATTTGACAAAGTCAAACCCTTCCATCCCATGGTAAGTGGGAAGAAAGTAAGTCATGAAAGAAATACTCATCTTACATACTGCCAGATACTGTTTCGTTAGATCTTACAGCAGCGTTAGGCTATAAAGTTAATTAGAACCCTTGTGCCAAATCAAACTACCCTTTGGCCTTTGAGGAGGCAAAACTTAGATGAGTTTGGGGCAGGATTAAAATGCCTCTTCTGTGATTGGCCAGGGATTGTACATCACCAGTGATGGTCAGGGAAGGGCTGGTTGTGACACGCAGGCCTTGGGGCAATGCGCCTTTATGCTGGTGAACCTCCCTGTTACTGGAGGACCCAGTTATATTAAGAGAACATATGTCCAGTTGTACCAATATGGGACTGGCCAAATTACAGGAGTCTTTGGAGAGAGAACAGTGAGAGCTTTTCAGAAGATTGAGTGATGCCAACCAGGCTGCTAGGATCTGATGGAGTCATGTGGGAGTGAAAGCCTTAGAAAGCACTGTACCACCTCCCTGGGTGGAGGAATGAAATAGGGCGAACCCAATGGCTAACCAGGAAATTAACTTGCCACTTTTTGCCCCAAAAGAGTAACAACATATTGGGTGAACAGGGTTGGACATCCTTCAGCTTGAAGATGTTTGAATCGTACTCTAAAGGTTTTCAGTTCCCTCTGCGCCTCCCTCTGTATTGGATCTACTGAATCAGACACTCTCCTGCAGGACTCTGGACTTTGCATCCTGAGTGCACTGAGGATGCAAAGCCAGTGAGAACATGGCCTTTGATTTCCAAGGCAATGAGAAAATAGCTGTTTCCCCCACCTCCTCCCAGGAGTTAAGCACAGAAAAGAAGAAAGAAACAGCTAAATCTGCAAGGTGACAAAGCCTCTGCGTGGTGCTGAGCCCCCAGAAAAAAACGCTCTTTGCTCTCCGTAAGACCTGGCAAAAACTATGGGATCAAGGTTTGGAGAAGAAATGTTAAAAGTAAGAGAAGGGGGAATTACTGAAGCACAAAAGAAGAGTGGGGCTAGGAAGAAATGAAAGGTGTTAATCGTGGCAGTGTGGGCATAATACTGTACCTTCTCTGCTTGCTGCTGCTTCCTATCCATGGCTGGTAGGACAGAAAAGATCGTAAACCTCTCCCTCGGCCTGTCTCGGTTTCCTCTTCCACCTGACAATGTGCTGCCCATGCAGGGCGTCACCTTATTAGCAAACTGACACATGACTGCTCTGATCAGAGGGCTCAAGGCTAGGCCCAGACAAGGCTGGGGGTAATCAGGCCATCTGGTTGTGTCAACTGCCATGGAGGTGCCTTTCTGGGAAGCTCTCGTGGCCGCCGACCCTCAGCCCTGCATTGCCTGGTCAGTCCATGCTGATCAATACCATGTGGGCAGAGTCTTGGACCAACAGCTCTGGGCCTCCAGCCATGGCAGAAGTGACATCGTTCCCTCAGCCTTTGCCTAGACCATGAAACTACGGTGGCTGGTGCGAGAGAAGCCTGAATATCAGGCAGGAGAGACCCCAATTTACATCCTGGAAGCAGGTGACACTGTGGGTTGTCACCAGATGGAACAAGCTGCAGGGAAGACTTACACAGGCGATGGGGAATTTGGTCCGTGGATGGAGGACAGCTCTCCAGCAGGAATGGACAAGTGACCCCCATCGCTGTGGGTGATGGTGGGACTAGGTGGGATGGGAGGAAATTGAGTTTGGAGCTAAAGGCAGTATCTTAACTGCCCTCACGTTCCATGCATGTATGGTCATTATTGTGTGTTGAGACGCCTGGGAGTTCTTGGTTATCGACCCTTAAAAAAAAATAAAAAATAGGTATCTCCAAAGGAGGGCAACAACAGAACTGTGCAATCACAAGGACTATCACCCCCTCTTTCATGTCTGGCTATCAACTGAGGGGCAGATAAGCAGAGTCTTCTATGTAGCAAAGATCAAGTAGGATGATTCCAAACAAACACTCCCAGATTTTCCCTGGGGTTACAAGGAAAATCCCAAACCAAATTTCTTCAAAACATTGCATGTTAAAATGTGGAGTGGATTTGTATCTTTCCTCTTTTATGTCCTCTGCTTGTTTGGTTTGAGGTCAAACTGAAGCATTTGGTGGGAGGAGGAATAGCGATTGCAGCTGAGCAGAGGAGGCAGCTGGCAGCAAACAGAGCAAACAGTCCACCTTTCCCCACAAGCAACAGGGAAACAAACACCAGCGGAGCAGGGGGCGTGCAGACATGGCCAGCTCGCCGGCTGGCATCATTCCCAAGCCACGTTCCAACGCAGCAGATGACCTTTTCCAGAGCCTGCAAAGCTGGTGGGAAATCCACCTGCGGCCTGGGGGTCAGGAGGAATTTCAGAGCAGTGTCTGATTCCCAGCACAGCCACAACATACAATGTCAGGTGACAGACAGGTTTGTCGTTTTCTTTTTAAATCAGAAGCCGGAGACCCCCTCAAGCCCAGAGACAACCAGCCCCGCCTGGTGCCTTAGAAAGTGTCTCCAGGAGTGAATCCATCATGTAGCCGCTGTCATCCCACTCTGCCTCCTTCTCCCCTGGGATCCCTCAGTGTTTGCAATAAACAGTTGCTAAGCCCAGGCGCGGGCCTGACAGCTCTGCCATGTGTGTAGCCTTCCCCCTGCTTGCGGGGAAAGCTGTGTTTTAAAGGTGAAGCCTGCAGTCACAGATAGATGCCTCTCACCCCTCACCAGCCATGGCCACCAGCCCCAAGCCCTCCATGGCTGACAGTTCTAGGGAACGCTCCATCGCCCAGCGCTGCCTCAAGGTATGTGAAGAAACCAAGCAAGTCTGGAGAATGGATTACTTCCAGCAGCGTCCCTGCTGGCCACCCGGAGTGAGGAGTACTCCCATGGCTCTCCACCGGTGGCCAGGCCCCTTCCACCCCTACTCACACCTGGGGTCCTCATCCCAGGGACATGCATGCCTGTAGTGGACCTCAATGGCTGCCCCCGTGGCTGAGGCATGGAGGCCATGCTTCTTCCTCCAGGCTCAGGGAGCGGTGCAGGACCCTGACACCAGCAGTGCCACCGACTGGGGCAAGGTGGGTCTCGGTGGCAGAGCCTTAGGGAGCCATCTCTTTCCCTTCCCCTCCCAAACGCCTTGGAGCTGGTGGAGGCCCCGTGACAGAACCAGCCGGTGCTACCCGGACTGGTGGAGCCATGGCCCAGACCCTTGTCCGTTGTTGAGGCCTGGAACAGGCCGAGCACCCTGTGCCACCTGCCCGGCTCGGGGAAGCCCCCGGAGCCAGTGTGGTCCTTCCCGGCCCGCTGTCACCCCTCGGACGGGTACAGCGTCACGGCCGCCATGTCACGCCCCCCCCCGAGCCCACTGCATGTTCCCCCCCTCTGTGTCCCCGCCCTGGGACCGCGGCTGGCACTTACCACAGCCCTCGCCACGAAGGCCAACATGGCTCCGCGCCTGCCCGCGGCCCCGGCTGCCGCCCGCCGCAAGGACACCGGCGACACCGGGCGCCGCCGCCCCACCGCCCCCTTCAGCCGCCAGGGGGCGGGGCCGCCCCGCCACTGCCTTGGAGCGGGGCGAAGCCCGCGCCGCCATTTTGGGGAAGGGCAAGGTCTCCCTGTGAGAGGGAACGCTGCGGTCGGTGTCGGAGTGGGGATGCGGCTCTTCTGTCACCTGCCTGCTCTGAGCATTGGTGAGGAGGTTCCTTCTGCACGCCGAAGAGCATCTCCTCTCCCTTCAGCGCACACCCGCTCCTCAAGGAGCCGTAGCGCCCCACACAAACATGGCTGCCCTGCCGCCCTGTGCGGGCAGAGGAGGCCGTGCCCCGCACAAACATGGCGGCGACGGTGGCCGGGAGGGGCCACGCCACCGGCTGACAGCCCCGGGAGTGACAGGACCGGGCGGTGTGCCCTGCTCAAAGATGGCCGACCGCGGCTTCGGCGTGTCCGGAGGTGAGAGGTGAGGGGTGGTGGCGGCGGCGGTGGCCGGGCTCCGGAAAGATGGCAGAGAGCGAGAGGCCGGCAGGTGAGGGGCAGCCGGGGTGGCTCAGGGGCCTTCTGGACTGGGAGCTGCGCTCGGAGCCCGTAAGGGGCGTCTTCAGGGCTGGGTAGTGCTGGGGGGCCTCACGCTGCACGGGGGTCCTGGGGCAGGAGATGGCAGGGGCGGGCGGAGGGGGCGCTGGCGCCGACCGCCCCGGGCCTGGGTTGAGGGTGAGGAGAGAAGAGGCTTTGCTGAGGTTACGAAGGGGCCCCGGAACCCTCGACCCTTGGCCGGGTGGAGCAGAAAGCCCCGGCACCATCGGCCACCCGGCCCTGCACCTGGCTGAGGCCTGCGGGGCCGTGAGATGCCGGCGGGGCTGGGTCTGGGCACCCCGGGACGGCGCGGCTTTGGGGGGTCCCGCGGGGGCTGCACCCCGAGGAGGGGATGGGGGACAGGATAGGGCTGGAGAACGTCTCTCCCCTGAGGGCTGGTAGGGTGTGCGGGTCCCTCCTGTGTGTCCCTGAGGCAAAGCAGTCAGGGTTTGGGCCGCTGCTGGAACAACTGGAGTCGGGGTGCTGTGTCGTCTGTGCCCATATTCTGTGACTCTGTTTCCCGTTGCTGAAAGGGGTGGTGTTTGCTCGTGTGGAAAGTCTGTCTCTTGGCTGAGTTGGATTCCCCCACCCCACACCATGAGAGTGTCTCCTTTGTCCAAGTCACTTCTCATCATAAACCAGACCCATTCTGCTCCTGTCTCCATCGCGTCACTGTTTTTGGACTTTTGCTTATGTATTCTTTTGATAATATTGTAACCCCTACAGACCTCACTGTGTTTCCTGCTTTGTGTATCTGTGGTCTCCTCCCCATGAGGAAATGCACAAAGTGCACATCAGAAGAAGAGGTGGTTGAGAAACAAATGCCAAGCAATTAAACAAGTTGTGCTATTAGAGGTTGGGTGAACACCTGGATCCCCTCGGTCCAGGACAACACTGCCCTGGCCACATCTCTGGCCTTTATGTGTCATCACTATTAACGGACCAATTAGTGTTTGCCTTCATGCACCCCTGCTCTGGAGTTTTTTTTCATTTGTTTTCATGTTATAAGTTATTTTAAAATAAGAGTGCTCTTGTTAGGGTGCTAGTCATTGAGAGCTGTGTGCTGAATTTCCAGAAGAGAGGCACGTCTGCCTTTCATTTAAATTCCTCGTGTGCTGTTCCTCTCATCCTTGTACCTTGGAGTTTTACTGTAACTTATGCAGAGGAATGAGCCGAACACCGTAACACCCGAGGCAGGTGACGAGTCTGCGTTTGTTCTGTAGATAGGGAACTTGAAAGGCAGAGAAGTTAAACGACTTTCTAAGGTTGACAACCCCATAGCAGACTCTGCGTGGTTCCTGGGACTTTGGATTCCTTTTCCCCTGATCTGCCTGCCAGACAGCACTGCTCTGCTGCAGAAAAGGCTGCTGAAGCTTCTGGGTAGTATTTTCTATGTAAATGCAGCTAATATTTTAAGGAGTTGGAGTTTGGTGTGTGTGTTTAAAGAACTGGTGTCTGAGCTTGCTGTAGCGTGGAGAGCAGTGGCTGAAATGTTGCCAGAGTGGCTGGCGCTGAACAAATGCCTTCAAATTTATAGGATTAAAAAGATGGACTGGGTGACTAACTGAATTCATAAATTCACATTAGCACCTGGTTTCTCTAACAGTGGTCTGCTGCACTGCCTCTTGCTATTAAAAGTTGCACTTATAGGAGCATAATACAAATTATCTCTACCCCTGTGGAGTGATCCTGGCTCCGCGGTGTCCTGGTGTGGGTCTGCTGGCTGAGAGCAAGCTCTGGAGAGAGGGAAAAGAATGACCCTTACCACAGGGCTGGGTCCTTGCTTCAGATACCCAGAGGAAGAGCTTGGTCAGATGCATTAACAATTTGTGTTTGCATTAAATATTACAACCTGGGCTCTGAGAGTGCTTTAAAATTAAATGATCTTTGTGGCTTCTACCTGGAAGAGACCGTGTCCCGGCATCCTCGAAGCCTGGCTAGAAGGCTGCAGCTCTGGACTGCCATCTATTGAATCGCTCCAGCTTTGGCTTTGCAGGAGTTGTCCTTTTTAGGGGAATGCAGTTCAGGCCTGACACCCTAAAAACAAGGCACAGGTAGTTTGTTAGGAGACCTTGGCGCTTCAGCACAACCTGAGGCGTGTCTTTGCTACACAGAAATAATTAAACTAGCTGGGCGTTGCCTTTATTAGCTCCTGCTCTAGCCTCTGGGAAATGCATCTTTAGTGGTGAAAATAAACATAGTGCCACTTGCTGAAGCCTTGTAGTGTCCTTAGGAGTGTGTTATTTGGGTATTGAGAAGATATTGTTTGGTGAGGTGGTGGCACAAGCTGGGATGGATTGGTTTGCTTTCTGTCTCCTGAGAAATGAATGTTGATTTCTAAGAAAGGAAGATTGAGGATTTCTTCTTCTCCACTGCCTCTATTTTACCTCATTTTTTAATTTTTCTTTTGCATCTCTCAGGCACCTCTGAGGAGGTGGCTCCTCCCCTCCAGCAGAGCTTCATGATCCCCAAAAAGGAGATAAACATGGTTTCCGACATGGCCAAGTGGAAGCGCTCTCAGGTATGGCTCTGGGGTCAGGGAAAACTGTTAAGTGCTTATTATGCTTCAGTGGCAGCCAGGTCTGATTTGGGAGCAGTCACGAGGTAAAGCAGGTTTGGGCAAGTAATGGGAAATTAACTGATTTGTGTTTTAAAGCAGAAGAGTCACTGCCTGTTTGTAGGAAAACGACTTGGCAGTGAGGTGTGGAGTCTGGCAGCCAAATGCTCCGACAAACAAGTGAGCCAGGGAGAGTCCAGAGATGCTTAAAAATGATTACAGCTCTCCTAACAAGCTAGATGAGAAGCTGGTAACTATTTCATCCTACCTACCCCATATATTATATCAAATCTGGATTTACCCAGTGCTGTTTGAACCCAGTGTGAACGTGGTCCTGCTGCCTGGCCCTCTAATAGCATCAGGCTGGGTTGGTTCCTGGGCCCTTCCCACCTTGCTGGGCTGGAAAGGGCTCCAGAGCCAAGGCCTTCAATTTCCTGGGTAATTTTTGTTTACGGTATGTGTGGAGCTGATGGAACAGGCAGGTTCTCCCCTCTCTGCCTTTGAGGGATTGGTATGTCAGCCCAGACTTATCCCACTTCTTAGGAGCAAGTTCTTGCTTGATGACTGATCTGTGATGTCTTAAGAGAGGCTTAAGGTATAGTCAAGTCTCAAGCAAACCTTTGTGTGCAGCTGCCTTTGTTAAGTCTCCATAGAGACTATGGAAGATCTCTATGCAAGAGGTGCCCAAGGAGGCAGAGGTGGCAGCGTGCTGGTCTGGTGTTTCCAACGACTTAGAGCTGTGGAGCTGCACTGGATATGATGCTTCAAAACCAGCAAATTTAAAGAGAAGAGTGGTGAGGAACCTGGGCTCTCCCATTTCTCCATCGTGCATGAGGGTGGGAGAAGAGTAGAAGGAGGAAGGGGGAGATAATGTCGCAGGTCTGGGAGAAGCAGTGCAGAGCAGAATGTCTGAGCACAACTGAGATTCTGCACAGCCAAGGAGTTTGAATTTGACCTGATAGGAGGCAGGGAGCTTGAGGGAATGATTTTTGGGGGCAGCTTGAGCTTTTTTAGGATGCTTCCCTCTGTAATTTTTACAGTGATGCAGAGTTCTTAGTGCAATCACCATCTGCCTCTGAGGTCTGCCAAAAATAGCAGTAGCCTCTCAGCAATCAGCAAGCCCTGCACCCTGGGTGTCTCCAAGAAAGCGGTGTTGGGAAAGGTTCCCTCGGAGTGCAGGAGTGCTCCTGTGCCATCTTGCCTTTTCAAACAGACTGTGGGTATCCACTAACGCCCTGCTCTCTCGGGTGTGTTTGCAGGCATACGCAGATTACATGGGCTTCATCCTCACTCTGAATGAAGGTGTCAAGGGCAAGAAGCTGACCTGCGAATACAAGGTTTCAGAGGTAGGAGAAGAGTTTGGATTCCCTGGTTTCTCCTTTTCTGCCTTTTTTTTTTTTTTTTTTTTTTGCCTCTATGGTGAATATTTCCTAGGTGAGGAATGACTTGGCAGCTTATCTGGGAGCCAGGGAGAATAAATGTGGTTGGGTTATGCTTGGGGGTGCAAATGGCAGCCTGCAATCCTTCTCCCAGGATGCAGAGGCTCTCTGTGTGCTTGCTGGTGGGAAGTCAAGAAAGCTACAAGTGGACAGAAGTTGGTAGTAAGAGTGAGGATGCAGAAAGGATATGTTTTGACCCTGTTTTCACAGCCTGGCTTCAACCAGTGATGTTTTGAAGATGTGTCTCTCCTGGTTGCAAGCAAAAGGCTGAGATGTGTGTACTGTTCCTGTTCTGCCACTGGCCTTTCTGCGGGACCTTGGGCAAGTCACCTGTCTCCCTGTCCCTGGGCTTCCTTGGTGCTCAGACTGTGTTAACACCACTGATCTTCTTGGCCCACGCTGTGGCTGAGCTCTGCAAGGTCTGGTTTGACAGCGTGTCAGCTCAAGGCATGTTGTTGAGGGGACCTGCCTCACCAAAGGCTGTGCTGAGGGCTATGGGTGGGGTGTGAAGCAACGCAGGAGGGCTGGGCTGGGGAGGTGTTTTTAGCCTGTGGGGCAGGATTGCCCATTCCCATGTGTTAAGGAGAAAGGACCTATTTTTCCCCGTGCATTAATGTGACCGTCACCCATCTCTGTTTGCTGCTGTGGCCAGTTTTGATGCCTGTTCACCTTTATCAGGGCACAGCGAGATTGTTTGGAGCCAGAGGGGAAGGGCAGGCACCGGCAGCGGTGTTACTGCCTGTCCTCAGACATGCCCAGCGCTGGCCTGAGATCTCCCTGGGTGTTGTGTGATCTGCAGAGCATATGTTGGCCACCAGCTTTGCTCCTGTGCTGCAAGCTGAATCCTCCTCCCTTGTTCTGCATTGTAATGAGGAAATTCTTGGGTACATTTTTACTGTTCCAACTTACCACGGCTGTGCAAGAAAGCTGGGAGTATTCTGAAAAGATCTAGGCAGAATGGGAAGCAGACTGGGCCCTGTGTGTTCATAGCTTCATTCTGCTGTGGGAAGGAAGCTGATGATGATCTTTAACCTAGTCATTTATGTTTGAAGCAGGCATGTAAAGTTCAGCCTTCCCGTCTAGGAGCCAGAGTGTGAGTGACAAATTTGCTTGTAGTTCATGAAGGGGATCAGGGATAATGAGTCTCTCCCTAACAGGCTTTGTGTCCACCTTTTGTTCCTTCAATTCAGTAGAAACTGCTGTCAAATGCTGCTCTGGCTTTCTGCTGTTTGCATTTCACCTTTGAGTTTTGCCTTTGTCATGATCTCCCATGTTCCCAACCATTCACAGAGCTGTTCTAGGGGAAAAAAAAAGCATTAAAAATGAGCAAAACAAAGGGGTGGGGGGAAAAGAAGCTTCCGCCATCCCCTCTGAGCTGTCAGCTCTCTAGGAAAAGCTGTATCCAGGCTGTGTCCGTGCAGCTGATTGCTCTTGGAGTGGATGTTTCCCACCTGCAGTCCCAGTGACAAACAAGAGACAAGATCATGCTTGGGATGTGGCAGGGACCATGTCTCATGCTTGGGATGTGGCAGGGACCATGTCTCATCCCCCTCGTGCTCAGGAGAACAGGAGCCTGTGACTTGAGGCACAGGTGGAGCATCCCCAGGGTTGCCTTGTTGATGAGGTTGCCTGTTCACGCAGGTTCTTTTGTAGATCAAACTGCTTATCTGTGCTTTTAAAGGCTCAGCCCCTTGTGGCCTCTGCTTGCATCTCTGCTCTGCTTTCTTCTCCTTTTCCTGTACCTGCTGCTGATGTGCTTTTGTGCTGTCCCATCTTCCTCCCTGATCAAATGCTGGGGACGCCTGCCTTTGGCAAATGACCTCCTGGAATCCTTTCTGCTGAATGTGTATCCTCTCCATGACTTACTGGTATTGCTTTGCCATGGAAAAAAAAAGAACTAAAAGAAAAAAAAAAAAAAAGAAGAAAAAAAGTATGGTCTGCTGTGCTTTGAAAAAGACAGCTTAATGGTTTCCAGAGTAGCGTGTGTCAATACCAAACTGTCTGCTGGAGCAAAAGCTGGATCCTTTGGGGGCTGAGCCCCTTCTGAGACTTGCTGAGCTTGCTCTGCTCTTACTGAAAAATGGCATGGAGCTGTCTGGGGTTTTGCTAGAGGCATCTGACAAGTAGTGATAGCTGAGCTGTTGTTTAGGACTCTGGTGTAGACGCTCTGTCTGGCACAAGGTTGTATGACTGATAGGCTGTGACCTGCCTCCTCCTGCTGGAGGGAGCGCTTTTCTTGTGGGGCTCTGTGCAGCAACTGCTGGGGCTGCAGCCTGGAGCAGTTTTTCAAAGCTGTGACTTTGATCAGAGGAGCAGTGCAGCAAGGGGAAGGTTAATTTTGGCCATGTGAGGAGCAGACCATCTCTTCCAACAGTTAGCTGCATTGAGGGCAATTGGCCAGCCTCGTGGCTTGCTC
Organism: Nycticryphes semicollaris; assembly: GCA_013400055.1. Taxonomy (NCBI): domain Eukaryota; kingdom Metazoa; phylum Chordata; class Aves; order Charadriiformes; family Rostratulidae; genus Nycticryphes; species Nycticryphes semicollaris. The sequence continues at coordinate 641,620 of VXBJ01003943.1, forward strand.
TAGTTGCAGAAGAGAAGTGGGGAAAGCAGCAAAATGCCCCAATTTTTACCAGCTTCGCCCTCCCACAGGGCCCAAGGAGCCCACAGGGACAGGCTTGGTCCCCACGGACAGCTCTGGCTGCTGTGATGCCTTCTCAGCACCTCCGTCTGCCTGGCCCCTGCTCTTGAGAGATGCTGACAGGTCTCTGCTCTGTGGTTGCCTTTGGGACCCGTGGCAGACTCAGGGTCAAGGGGATGCAAAATCAGCACAACCAGAAAAGCAAGGAGAGTGGGGGGGGGTAGACTGCCCTTGCTTTGATCTTTGGAAAGGTAAAGCAAAAATAGAGCTTAAAAACCCAGCCAGGCAAAACAAGGCTGCAGTGGTGCTGATGGTTGTGTTCCCGTAAGCTCTGCTTCTCCCCTCCTTCTCCCCTGCTGGGGTCAGCCCTGGATGCACAAGTTTCCTCTGCTGGACAATGGGAAGCTGCTTCTTTTAGTAACCCCTTTTTTTTCAAAGGGCCTTGAGCCCAAAACGAGCCGCATCTCTTTAATTATTTATTGGCATGGCTGAGCCAGCAGCTGGGTCCTGCTCCCCCGTGTTCAGTGGGGCTGGGCTTTTTAATCCCTTTAAAGCAAGCGAGTGGGGAAGGGGAGGTTCGACTCTGGAGCTCCCCAAGGCCTGCGGGCAGAGCTGGGGAGGGGGAAGGAGCTGGTCCTTGCCAGCCATTTATCCAAGCAGCACCGAGTGCTGGCTGAGAGGGGTTTGAAATACGGTAGCTGCTCGTAATGAGCTGCTGGTGCCGGCGGATAAATCACCAGCACGATTTAATTATTTAATGCAACCCGGTGCTGGGGACGCTGTTGCTTAATTGGAGGGGAATGCAATAGCCAGGAAGGAGTAGAGCTGAGTCCAAACCTTGCCTGGTGCAGTGGCGAGGCACCGGGTTTCTGCAGCATTTTGGGCAGCAGGGAGCTGAAGCAGAGAGGCTTGCGCTGCCTCAGTCCATGTGAATCCGGGGCACTGGCTTGCAGACTCACCAGGGCACCCAGAGCTTCTGGTCTCCTGTGTCCCTTGGCACTTGAGTGTTTCTGGTGAGCTCAGGTCTCATCATCTATCCCAGCCTCTAGACTGGCTTAGCATCTAGGTGTCAAGGTCCTGTGGGATGGGTGGATCCCTCCCCTGCCTAATCCCACTTCCCGCTGGCTGATCCCACCACCTCGTGTGCTCTTGAGGAGCCACTGTCTGTGGGAGGCTGTGTCTGCCATGAGACCCTTCCTCCTGGGAGCGGAGGGCATGGGGAGTGATCCGCAGCTGTTTCGGTGGCCGCACGGCTCTGCCGTGCCCAATTCTCCACCCGCCCCCTTACGAGTGGCACTTCAAGGGCTAGAAACTTGCTGGGCTCGGCTGTTTCCTCGTCCTCCCGGCAGGCAATGTGAAGAATTGAACCACAGCCCAGGAGACCAGCCGGCTTCACACGGCCGATGCCTCCAGCAAAGTCAAACCAGCCGCCGCTTCTGCTGTCCTCTTTGTCCCCTTGAAGGAGGAATCCCCTCTCGAGACAGAGGAGCCTACATTGCCTGGGGCCTGGCCAGCTGCTGTGGCGGCTGGTGGCTCTCTGGCTGCTTGGAGTCGGATAAGGAGAATCCCAGGGCCTCTGGACAACAGACCAGTTGTCAGCAGAGCCTCCTAAAACTGTTTGGAGCTGCTTAAAGTGCTTCCTATGGTGCTTCCTCTTGGTGCATGGGGCGTAGCCATTCCCCAGCTGTATGGGCAAGGCAGGGAGGAGCATCCAGCCCTGGTCCTAACGATACAGCTTAAGACAGCGTTGTTGCCTTTTGCACCTTTCTTGTCTTTCATGGCCATGGTAGTGTCTCCTCCAGTCTCCCTCATGCATCCTACGCAGGTTCCTTACATTCTCCTTCCAGCACTGGGTGTAAGAAAGATGGCTCTGTTTTGCTGTTGCATTTGTCTTCCCATCAGCTTTGCATTTGTACTGAGACATTTCTCTGAGAGCCAGGAGCTTCTCATGCTTGCTCTGATGAGACCACTGGTGGGCAAACCAGGCTGCCTCTTCCCCTGGAATTTGGGTAGGTTGTATTTTGCCATGTGCACTGGGTATCTCTCTGTTGGAGCTGCTGTAGCAGTCTGGCTGGTATGAGTTTGAAGCACTAGGAATCATGCTGAGAAGGTTAACTTGTGCTTAGGCCCTGCTGCTCTGGGTGCTGTACAACTACTAACACCATTGCTGCTAATCCTGGCTTCTAAGAGACGCTTCGGGACAAGGATTAGAGGCTTTGAGAAGGGCCTCTAAATCACGTCACCAGCCACTGGTGAGGATATATGACAAGTACTGTGTCCTGTGGGGGATGTAGGACCCTCAAGGTGCAGAGCCTGAGTTTTGTGTTGGAGATCCCTGAATTGGTACCACTTCCCTGCTTCTCGACCCTTTATGCCCTACAGCAAGGAGCCTGCTCTTCTCCCAGAGGCTTTAGGGCAAAGTGCTGTTGCAGCTCATGGAAGGCTGTGTGGGCGACTGGAGAGCCTGCCTCAGGCTGGGCTTTGCAGTGGGTTGATCTGTGCCCTTTTGGATTTCAGGGAGGGTTGGCACATCCTGTTCCTGCTTGCCACCCTTGGGAAGGATGGTGTGGGTCTTAACGACTCCAATACAGGGCATAGATGAGATGTCAGAGCCTGAGGGACTGCTGTGTTTTATATTACCATGACCCCTCATCTTCTTTGTCTCTGTAGCCCATTGAAAAGCTGGTGGCTCTTCTGAACACCCTTGACAGATGGATTGATGAAACCCCGCCAGTGGATCAACCTTCTCGCTTTGGGAACAAAGCCTTCAGGACCTGGTATGCCAAACTAGACCAGGTGAGCATGTCTTTCACGTGTAGTGTTACATGAAGCTCCTACAGGAGGGCAGGGTGCCCAGCAGGGGTAGCAGAAGGGCTCTGTTGTTGTGTGGCAGCCAAGCAGCCTACAGAGGAATTGCTCAGATAAGCTGTGAAGGGTCTACCTCTCGATATGCATCACTTACTCCTGATCTGGTGCTGTCTTCTCCTCTTATGAGAGTATGTAGTCCATGGCTGGGTCTCCAAGCCCTGGAGGAGCCACGAGGGCCATCCAGACCCAAGGAGCACCTTTGCTTTGTAACAACCCACAGGGTCAGCTAGCTGATGGGTGACACACAAAATCAGAGGAAGGTTGTTAAACTCTTCGACCTCCTTCAGCTCAGAGCACTTGCCCTGCACTGGGCTCTGGTGGTGGCACAGGCACAGTCCCAGCAGCAATGAGCTTGCAAAGGTCTGGTATTCTGTTAATGCTTTTGTCCTGGAGATAACTCAGTGGGTAACTGGGATGATGTACTTAGATGGTGAAGCTTTATTTTCCTACAGGATATGTGTGGCCTGGATAAGAGTCAGGACAAGCTCTCCCTGAATTACTCCATCTCTGGAGGTGACTTTTTCAACAGAACTTGCTCCTCTCATGCTGGCTCTGGCCATTATAGGTGTACACCATTGCAGCTCTCCCTCTGCAGTAGTGTCTGAGCAGAGGGTGACCTGCTCCTGGGGACTGTGACGGATCTGCACTCACTCAAGGGAGTCTTCTGTGTCTTTCAGGAAGCAGAAAAGTTGGTGGCAACAGTGATCCCCAAGCATTTGGCTGATGCTGCACCAGAAGTAGCCGTGTACCTGAAGGAATCTGTGGGGAACTCCACCCGCATTGACTATGGCACAGGTACCTGTGCACATGTGCTTTTTGAGGCTTGACTTTGTTGGGCAGTGACCTGCTGGAGCCTGGTGCTGCATTTATTTAAATATTTAAATATGTTATTGCCACTTTTTTTTTTTTTTAGTGCCAGCTTGGTACAAACACCATCCTTCTAGGGCATCCTCCCCCGTGTCCAGCGTGGGCTATGATTGAGAGAGCTGGGGCTGGCAGCAGAGCTGTGCTAGAGCTGTGACTCCCTTTCCGTGTCTCATCTGATGAAAAGGGAGCCCAGATGTGCAAGCTTTTGGGAATAAGCTATAGGAGCTGCTTTACCATATACAGCAGTCCTGCGCCTGCTGATCTGCAATAGGCAGTTAAAAGGAACAGAATATAATGGCTTAAATTGGAACTAGAGTGGGAACCAAGTTTGTTTTCAGTGAGAGGTGGCTTGAGGTCTGGTGGTCCCTAGAAGTGACATTGCTGCTTACAGAGGGAGTTTGAAATCTGAAAGGAGAAGCATTTTGCACCTAAGGAAATACTGAATTGAAGGTTGCAGTAGCCACATTGGCTTCAGATAGACCTAAATCCAGACTCATATACATGCTCTGTTCCTCTCTCTGGAGGATGGGTGTGCTGAGGAGAGTGTCCTCACCAAAAGGTAGGACAGCAGGACACTGTAGGTGCAAGGAAACACGGCTTTGGACCTGGTCAGTCAGAGGAAGAGGAGGATGTGGGTAAAAGGATGAAGAGCTAGTGGCTGTGCAGTGCTTGCCAGTAGAGCTGCGGCTCGCTGGCACCAGGGGGAGATGTTGTCTTTGGAAAGGGATCCACTGGCTGGGGTTTTCTCAGCTTTGGGAAAGAAATTGAGCCTTTCCTCCCCTCCTGTGTGTCCCAAGCCAGAGGCCCATGTCCTGCTGCACAGTGGTTGGACCATCGGTGCACCTTGTTCCTACACTGGGAGCTGCACTTCACAGTGGAGAGCTGCTGATCATGTATTCTCCCTTCTTCTTGGTCCCTTCTACTAAAAGACATTTATGGGTTTGCTGGTTGTTTCTTTTCCATGCTGTTAGCTGGAGGACCAAGCAAGCTGCAGAGGCTCAGCCTGAGATCCCAGTACCTTCTGGAATGGACTGTTCCCAGCAGTGTCATGGGATCTACATCCTTCCGACATGGAGATATTTTTGAAATGGGAGGAAATCTGTTTACTTGCAGACGTGAGGTTCTCTCACATCCCTCGAGCAGATGACTCTGCAGTGCTCCACTTCCTTCGCTGTGCCAAGCTCCTGGGAAAGGCCTTGCCTTGATCCCAGCACGTCCAGTGTTGGAGCTGCTTTTCCTCAAGAACTTCCTTTTTCTCCAAGTTAATGATCACCTTATGAGTGTCTAGAAGGTGTCTTTAGGTGGGTGCTGTGTGGGGATAAAATATTGTCAGCTCAAGGCATTAATAGGGACAATAGGTTGGGGCTATTAAGAGGGGACTGTTATTGCTGAAGAGCTGTTGAGATGCCCACAGAAAGGTTGTCTCGGGGACTGGAGACACCAGTGTCAGATCTCTTAATCTTTTTTTCACTTTAGGGCACGAAGCTGCGTTTGCAGCCTTTCTCTGCTGCCTTTGCAAAATCGGTGTGCTCAGAGTGGATGACCAGATGGCCATTGTCTTTAAAGTATTTAACAGGTGAGGTCATGGAAGGGAGAAGGGTTGGAAGCATTGAGCTGTTTGGGGCCAGACCGCTGGAAGCCTCTACTTCCAGCTGCCTGGGATGTGTGAGATGTTACTGCCTGTTCTGTACACCAGACTCCTCCTGTAGCCTGGGCTGATTGTATCCCCTTTCTTCCGTTCTTCCACAACCTTTTGGGAGTAAGAAATTGTAAGAAGAACCTCCTCCTGGGGTCTGAGCTGAGCAAATCAAGGGCCTTCTATGGAGGTGTGTGTGTAACTAGAGACCAAGAGTGCTGAAGGGCTTGCTGGCCTAGGGAAGAAGTGGGAAAACTGTTTAAAGACAAACATAGATGAAATTAGGAGGCAGATGTACTGTTTAATGAACTGTACAGTGATCCGTTGCACCCGTGTCTCCAAAAGGGGTGACAGCACCTTGTCTGTTAGAGGCTGGGTGTCTTTCTGGAAGGTTATTTCAGTTGAACACAAGATATTGAGCTCTGCAGAGGTATGTGGGTGGAGCTCCGTGCTTTGTGATAGACAGGAATATCTGATCAGAGGATCTAACGTCTCTTCAGGCATTAAAAAGAAAACAATCAATGAAGCTGGCAGGTCTCCACTGCTCCTCTGGATGTGTTTCCAGCCCAGGAGGTAGAGTTTGTGGTGATGAAACTGGTGGAATGGGCGTTTGGAGTCCAGAGATCTAATCCCAGCTCTATCATTGTTTGGTGGCACGAAAACAATTTCTTTCAATAGTACTTTCAGCTTTAATCTTTCGCCTGAAAAGTGAAAGTAGCGGTTGTTGTAAGGTGGAAAGCTTTGTGAGCTCTTCTGAAAGTTGTTGAAGGAGAGCAAAGTGTCAATGTTTTCAAATAACAGTTGAGGTGGGGAAAGATCTGCACCAACATAAGACACTGCAGATAAAATAAACCCCTACCACTTGATTTCTTAGTGAATTTGTTAATTTTTAAAAGGTGCTGTTATCTGCCATTATATGGGCCATCAGGCTGCTTTCTGGGGAAAAGGAGCTGAATATATATCCTACGTACTGTGACTTCTGTGGGGGTCCTGCTTGCAAGTGATAAAGTTGTGTCCTCTGAACTGGTTGTTCTTGTCCTCATGGAAGTTAATGAAGACAGAAGAAGGCCTTGTCTTAATCCTTCCTTCTCTCTTGGGTCTCAGGTACCTCGAAGTGATGCGAAAACTTCAGAAGACCTACAGGATGGAACCTGCTGGCAGCCAGGGCGTGTGGGGCTTGGATGACTTCCAATTTCTACCTTTCATATGGGGCAGTTCCCAGCTGATAGGTACTAATAGAAATCTTCTCATGTCCCAGCCTGCTCCCTGCCCCGTCTGTCTAGGTTACAAAGATGAAGGGGCTTGGGACTGACTTTTAAATACAAATATGTCAAATTTGTGTATGATGCAGCAGAAGAGTTTGCTTGGGGCTTTTTTTCTCAGCTTTCCAAATAAAACTAGCTGCTTCAGTTGGGAGATGGAAGGCTTCCTGGTACAGTACATATGTCTTTATTACAGTGACTACAAGTTTTTTAAAAGGAGGGTCTTGTTTTTGGTGGTAGAAAACACATTTTCTGCCCTGGGGAGTTTACCAGGTGCTGTCACTGCTGAGGCACTGGAGTGGGAGTTGAGATGGAAGGGAGCACCTCTGTGTTGACTTCTGAAGAGCTCTGATGGGAGGATTGTGTTTCTCGTGGAAGAGGGGCAGGACAAAACCTGATTGAATGTGGTCTCAGAATGGGGCTGCTGTACAGGTTACTTCTTTTTGTGTCTTACTCCTTTTAGACCATCCAAATCTGGAGCCTCGACACTTTGTTGATGAGAAGGTGGTAAACGAAAACCATAAGGACTTCATGTTCCTGGAGTGCATCCTCTTCATTACAGAGGTGAGGACTGGAAGGTTCATCCCACAGGGAAGTTCTCTTGACATTAGAAACTTGGCTCTGGCTGGGGTTTTCTCTTCCTCCTTTGTTTGTTTGTTCTCATGGAACTGTGTGGATGAACTGTTGATGCGTGTCTGAGGTGCTCTCCTTGAATGAGTTGAGACAGGGATGTTGAGAGGAAAGGAATATTAAGCTAGATGGGCTGTGGATTGCAGTTGAAGGGAGCTGTAACAAGAGCAAACAAATAACCTCGGATCATCACTTGGATCTGTCAGTGGGAACTTGGATGGAGAAGTCTGGTGCCTGCAAGTGTGCTAGGAAGATGAAGTAGGACCTGCAGAATGGCTGGGCTTGCCAAGATAACCTCCTTCCCCTCCAGCCGTTGGGTGCTGCTTAGCAGGCCCTGGGCCTCCCCTTGCTTAGGGCAGGCTCCCAAACCTCCCTGCAGCTTGGTCTCCTCCAGATCCTACAAAAAGATTTGCCCTTCAGTGCTCCTTATTTGCAGGCAATCCAAGACAGAGATGGTGCTGACCTTCACCCTGCTGACAGTGCTATTGGGACCATGTTTCCACTCAAGCCCTTGGGTGAGGTACTGGTGATACTCAGCGTGTTGCCAGCCATGGGTGGTATTTCTCATGAGGGAGCCTGTGGCTTTCTGCCCTCTGCTGCAGGGGATGACCTGGCCGTGTTCCGGCCATCCCCGATGCAGAATGGTCTGGGCAGCGAGAGCAAGAACCACTCACTCTGTTGTGGTGAAGGATTTCTTGTCTCTGGCAAGAGAGAGTTGATGGGATTAATTTTGAAGGACAGAGCGCGGTTCTTCCCCTTTGTTCTGTTCTCTTTCCACCCCCCCTCCCCGCCTCTCTAATTTAGTGATTAGATGAGAAGGGAGGTTGCAGAATATGAACTTAGCCTTTCATGTTGGAAATTTTCATAGGAGCCTTTGGCCCAAACCCCAGGAGGTGCTGTGTGTCAAGTACTGCTCAATCTAGTAGAGTTTGTTGGTACTTAGCACCTCCTGGGGTTTAACCCTTAATGCAGAGTGAAATCGTGCCATGGGTAGTAAAGAGGTGCTGGAGAAACAAGTTGGGGACAGGAAAGTGGGAGCCAAGATGCTCTAAAATTTATTTTAATTTGGGCCTTTGTAATATCCAGACAACGTACTAACTTGTTAAAAACATAAAACCACCTCTTGGCGTTGCAGAAAACTCTGCAGAGCACAGAGGATGACATGTAAAGTTTAAAACACACGGCACCATCCTGCTTCTTCGGGTCACTCTGCTTTTGCCTGCAGAAACGTAGCTTTTTAGTAGGCTTTTAAAAGAAGTGATTTCACTTATTTTTCCACGCAGTTGTTCGGCAGCGGAATTCAGTGTTTCTGCTGCGTTCCTCAGTGCCACCTGGTGGCAAAGAGCCCTCCTCTCGGCCCCTCCTGGCGTGAGCCACTAAGGGATGGCAACAACCTGGATTATCCAACGTGTGGCATTTTCAATCCAGCTTCATGCAAGAACTCTTTTTGGTTTTTTTTTTGGGGGGTAAAGATTTTGCTTTTAAAAATTGGGTTTTTTTTCCCTCTCTCAAATGCCTGGGAAGGCTGTTACTGCCACTAGGGGGGGCTGAGACAGCCTCGAGTGCTTCCAAACGCTTTTTCTCTCCAAAATCAACAACGAAACAGAATAGCAGGGAAAAAGATAGAAGGGATTAAAGTCTTTAACAAATGAACGATAGTACTTTCTTCTGAGCTTGTCAGCTGGAAACAGCTCTGCTTTAAAGGTGCTAAACACGTAACAGACACCACAACAGTTCCCATGGTGGGTCGGGTACGTTTTACCGCCATGAGAGCAGGTTTTGTTTCAGCAAGCGATGAGCGAGGCAGGTTGTTTTCTTCCAACCAAGAGAATATTCTCTTGAGCGGGTATTTTTCTCAACCCCCTGCGTGACGTTTCAGGGATGTGAGTACACACTGTTGTGGTGTTTGCTCTGTATATATATATATATGTGTGTGTGTGTGTATTTAAACCTCAGGCTCTTAAAGTAGCAAGGAGATGATGTCCAGGCTGAACCCGCTGAGGCGTTCTCCTCACAGCAGCACCGCCCTGCGCAGCCTTGCGTAAGCCGGCCTGCTGTTGGGCAATCTGTGGGGTGGTTTTGGACCCAAACGCCCGGTTCTTGAATAGGGTGAGGTTTATGGAGCTGGCTGGGATTCGAGCTGGCCCCCTGCTTGCCGCCTTGCCTGCCAGGAGGGTGTGTGGTACCTGTAGGCGTGAGGATGAGGAGGGTTTGGGAGCATCTCTAGGGGCCGTGGGCAGCAGCGATGGCAGGGCTGTGTGTGTTTGTGCAGAAGAGGGGTGCCGGCTGTGCCCCGGCTGTTGGGGTGGATCAGTGTGATCGCCCAGATGCTCCTCCAAGGGCCCAGGGCAGGCAGCAGGAATTTCAGCTTCAATCTGGCTTCTAAATTTGGAGGTTTGGGAAGGGAGGGCTCGGGTTTCTGCTGGAAGGGAAGGAGCTGACAGGAAAGCACGGCCTCAGCCGTCCCCCTCCCCCCGGCACTGACAGAGGAACCATTTACAAAAGGCCGATTCTCTTGGGAACCGAGAGGCAGGAACGCCGCGTCTGTGAGTAATTTCCTGCTCAATATGGCTGCTCTGACTCACTCCGTTCCCCTGGGGTCACTGCGGGACTGCAGCGTGCTCGCCGCCTCTCGCTCTCCCCCCCAGCTCTCCTTCTTCGCCCTTTGTGGCTGAAAGGAGATGATTTTTTTTTTTGTTTACCCCTCGTCCCCCTTATTTGTCCCTCCCCAGTTTGAAGCCATAGCCAAACCATCCCTCGCAGGGCACCCTGGGTGACCAGGACCATGGTGGTGGCTGTGCCAGGCATGAGCCACACTTGCCTCCGGCACACTCACTCACTCCAGCTCAGGAAAGGGGGAGAAGCAAAGTGTGATGGTGGTGGCTGATGCAGGCTGTGTCCCTGTGAAAGGCAGCGATGCTGGAGGAAGGTTTGGTGTCCAAATGCACACAGCCAAGTCACTTCTATGGGGGCAGGGGGGGATGCCTGGCGCTGAGCTCCCCCTCAGTCCTTAATTTGGGTGCCAAAATCCTCACGCTTAACGCGCCGGCTCTGTCGAGTAACGTCGTGCTTTGTGTATCTGCGCGTTTCCTCTTGTATCCGTGAGGAAAGCACGCATGGCAGAGGGGAGAGGGAACGGCTGAGCGGCTCATCCGTCATCCCCCAGCTCATGAGGACTGCCAAGGGGAAACGGAGATGTGTCTGTGCTCTCCTGGCAGTGGGCAAAACTACGGACCTGCTTCCCCCAGTGCTCCAGGAGGTTTGAAGCATGGCCCCAAAGCAATGGGGTTTTCTGGGTTCCCCCTCCCCCTTTCCCTCTCTTTTTCTTTCTCTGCTGCAGGCTGGTGCCACACAGACCTTGGGGAAGGGCAGCAGCACTTTCCTAAAACAGATTGATCAGCTTTGCTTGCTTTTAGAGTTGGCAGAGAGGTGGCTTTGGAGGTTCTTTTCCCACCCTCGCTCCAGGCCTGTGTGTGCGTGGAGGGAAGGGGTTAGTTGTTCAAGCCCCGAGTCGGGAAGGGGAGTCCAAGAGATTCCTCTCTCCCCACGCTCCTTTTTAGCGTGAGCTTCGGCCTTGTGGTTTCTGATGTCATGGGAACTTTGCTCAGTCAGAGTGGCGGCGTTGTATTTCTTTTTCTCCCCGAGGGTCTGTTTTTGTTCGGGGAGGAGGAGGAGAGACAACTACCCAGGGAATCTACATGCAACTGTCCCTGATTGCAGCTTTCCCCCTGCCCTCCCTGCTCCAAACCCCTCACCCTGGGAGGAGAAACATTAGAGTATAAAAAATAATTTAAAAAAAAAAAGAAAAGTAGAGCATCTGCTGTAAGCTAGCAACTCACAGCTCCAGAGCCAGTTTGGAGAGCGGGACTGGAGTGTGTCCCCTTTGCTCCTGCCTCCCCTGGAGCCCTCTTCTGCTAGAGGCAGGTGTGGAGTGGGCTGCGGACACCGGAGCTGCTGCTGGGTCTGTGCTGCCCTCTATTCAGGGAAGGTAGCGGCGGTTGTTGCTGCTGCTTGTTGTTGATCTGAATGGGGAATGAGTCATTTTCTTGGAAAGCCCAGCAGTGCTGCACTGGGAGGTTTCTGGGTAGAATAGGAACAGCATTGAGCCAAGCTCTACTGGGGGAGAGAACGGGACTTACGTGGGGCTTTTAAAAGGCAGTCATTAAAAGGGAGGTGTGTGGAAGGGAGGTCTGATTAGGAAAGTGTGGCAGGAAAAGGCTTAATTTTATCAGGGAAAGGGGGAGCTGGATCGCCACGGCTTCATGTGATGTGGCCGCAGCAGGAGGGAGCATGGAGGAAGGGAAGGAGGGAGGGAGGGAGGGAAGGCGCAGTGAGGTGGTTGGTGCGTGGGTCACAGGGCTTGGTGGGAATGTTTGCTTGGAGAGAGTGTGAGCGTGAGTCACTGCTGGTGCACGAGCTTCCTGGCTGGCCCTGCTCCCTCAGCCCTGCTCTCGGGTCTCTTTCAGATGAAGACGGGCCCCTTTGCCGAGCACTCCAACCAGCTCTGGAACATCAGCGCCGTGCCCTCCTGGTCCAAGGTCAACCAGGGCCTCATCCGCATGTACAAGGCAGAGGTGAGCACCCAGGGCAGGGGGAGGCTGCTTGGCCACATGCCTCCTCCCTTCCACTTCACTGTGGGTCAGCTCTTCTCTTCTGCTTCTTGGTGTGAGGGCACATCACAGCCAGTTGCCGCCCCATGCTAAACGTGGTTGGGGAGCCCTTGGCAGTTCAGATTCAGCTGGCTAGAAAGGGGCTCCTACACACCTAGTGTCTGCCCCAAAAACCAATCCCAAGATGGCCATTCCTTGCAGAAAAGACTTTTGCCATTCCTTATCTTCCCATAGCACAAAGCGTTAGGTTCCTGAATTAGAGTTCATGTCTTGACCTGCTTGTCCTTCTGGTCCCCGCGCTGCCATTTTACCAGCTGGAGGAGACTTAGTTTAAGTCACCATCCCATGTTTCAAGAACCCCAGAACAGGCTGAATGCTTCCTACCGACCTCCCCTCACTACAAGTCCCTTCTGTGCAGTGTCCTGGACCGGTGAGGCCACAGCTACCTCCTTGGCTTGGCAGCCCTCCACCTGCTGGGGCTCTGCTGGCCCTGCCCCAGCAGGCTTTCCTGGCGAACCCTGACCTGGGGAACCGGGCAGTTTTGGCTCTTCCTTATCTCTCCTTCCTGCTCAAGCTAACCCTGAGGTTGAGGAAGCAGGACAGGAACCGCCACATCTGGGCCTCCAGAGGGAACAGCCGACAGGCGGCATCCCTTGCTGGGAAGGATGGGACCGTGCTGGCTCTGGAAGGAGTCACCATTGGAAGAGCAGGGATAGCAGAGCACAGTACAGCTCTGTGGTGCACCCGGGGAAACCGGTGGGGCTTGGAGGAGTTAATCCTATACTCTGTGGTCTCTGCCATGCTGAGGACATACAGTGGAGGTTGGTGGGCAGCTCTGCTCCTCAGGCCCAGCGCACAAAGGGGTTAACTGTGCCGAACTCAGCGCGCTCCCTCCCCCAGCCCTTCCTCTGCACTGCACATCCTGTGTTTAGGTTCCAGGCCACATACCTCTCTAATCTGTGAGGTGTCACTCCCAGGCCTGCTGGCTCCTTCCGCCCCCAGCTCAGCTTTCCTCCTGGCCTCCAAAGAGGAGAAGCGGGGCTAGGGGTCGACCCCCCTCCGGTGGTTGCTCCTTGGAGGGGTGCCCCTGGGCTGCACCTCTGGGACTGCCCCCGCTTGCAGCTCAGCTCTGTCACGGGAGCTTGAGATGCTGCCTGCTGGGAAACCCTGAGCTGAAGCCTCTGGGCGTGAGGACTTGGGGGTCTGGAGAGACTGTGAAGGGGGCTGGAAGGAAGACCCCAACATTGGGAGTGCTGTTAAAGTGAAATGTGAGTCCCCTAAAACCTAGAGCCTGAGCATGGTCTGCTGCTGCCTTGGCAGCCCTGGCTTGGTCCTTCCTTTCCTTTGGATCAGTTCCTTCCCACACTGTCCCGTGGCACCCCCTGTGCCCCACACTGTTTGGGCGCTCCTGCCTGTTGCCTGACATGTGCCATATGGTTACTCCCACCTCGTGCACCACGAGCTGTGCCGGAGGAGTTTGGCAGTGATGTGCCCAGGGTGCAATGTGCATGTCCACTGATGTCCTGGGGCCACCGTGTGCTGACAGATCTACCTGGCCTGCTGGGGACAACACAGCCCACTCTAGAGAGTGGGAGGTTCTCTGGCTCTTTTAGCTGTACCCAAAACATGGTCTTTTCTGGAGGCCTTGGTCTATTTTGAATAGCAGATGACATGGTGTGGAAATGCCAGATCCAGCACTGGTGGGTTTCTAGAAATATCTAGAGATGTAGCTGTGTCGAGGGGGGAATGCAAAATCTGCTAGGAAGAGTAATGACACAAATGTAGGCTAAGGTGTAGAAGACACTGAGTCAACCAAAGCACTTTAAATTTAGTGTTTCCCTTGCAGATCATTTGTAGGTCTTAAAAGACTATTCCTAAGTACGTGGTGCTCATGCAGCAATGTCTTCTCTAACTCTGCACAGTGACCGTGTTCAACTGGAAGGGCAGAGGAGAGGGAGGCTTTCCTGTGGTGGAGTCCTCACTGGTTCTTTACATCTGCTCTGGGGAGTCTCCCAACCTGCTGCTGGCTTAGCTGGTTCCTGCATGGCTTGGGAGATGAGAGGAGCATGGACATGGCAGCGTGGCTGGGCAGAGCTTTCAGTTCTGATGTGCCTGGCCCTGCAGGTTTTACCAATGTTTACAACGAGACTCTGATTTTCTGGAAATGACACAATGTTCAGGAGTTGCTGAGGATTCATCCTTTGAAAACTGAATCCTTCTGGGTGTTTCAGGCTTGGCACCCACAGCCACTGCTGACGATCTTGTCTGTTTGCTGCTGGCTCCCAGAGCAAGTTTCTGCTTGATGTTCCCAGCTGCGTTGCCTTCACCCTTGTGGTCTTTCTCCAATTAGCCACTGCCAACATTAGCAGAAGATAAGTGAGCCAGCAGCCCCCAGGTGCCGAGGTGGGTCTTCATCCAGCTCATGGCAGGCACCTTGTGTGGCAAAGCTCAGAGCGTGTAAGAGTAAAAGAGAGGGAAGGTTTGGGGTTGTGGAGTTGTTTTCTGTCTGACTGGCTGAGGTGAGAGTAAGTTTTCCCTTTTGTTTTTTTGTTCTTTTTTTTTTTCCCCATCCCTTCTCCCTGCCCCTCTCATCACCCATTGCAATTAAATCAGGTGAAATCAGACACCTGGATGGAGGCTGCAGCTCCTTAACGCGTCTGGGGTGGCTGAGAAGCGCTCGGTGCCTGGTGGCTCTGGCTGTGACCAGGTTTTGAGTGGAGGCAGCAGCAGGGCGAAGGGGTCACTTGCTAGAAAGCAGACCAGGAGGAATCACACTCACACCCTGCTCTCTCTTGGTAGGAGTGGGGCAGTCCCCAGACCCGGTTCATTTAAAAACCACTCTGGATGCTTTATCTCTCCTCTGTCTCCTTTGTGAGATGCCTTTTATACAGCTGACAAAGCTCAGGTGCTTCTGCGAAGCTGGGAGCTCTGGTCTGGATCCAGGCACTGCAGGGTGCTTGCTGCAGGGTCTTTGGATGGGCAGTAGACTGAAGACAATGTGTCTTCAGCTCTGAGTGTTTATGAAATCTCAGATGTGTCTATTTATAATATAAATATAATGGGTGAAGATGTGTTCGCTTGGAAGTGCAAGGGCTTTTCGTATTCTCTCCATCAAAGGCGAGTGAAGAAGTCGACAGAATAGAGTGTGGTTAAAACATCAGCCTTGATGTTTTTCCCCTGAGCTTGCTTTTGTGTCTCCTGACCTTTCTTTCTCTGCTGCAGTCAGTCGGGAAATACTTTCCATTGTAACTAATCCAGTCCCAGTTCCATCTTTAAAGGTTGAACTTGATGCATGAATCCACTCCCCAGTTGAGTCCCAAGCAGACCTTCGTGATGAAGATGGTAGAAAGAAGAGCTGCTGTTGGCTACATCACTTTCACCCACAAGTGATGCAGGGAGGGTCCTGTCTCTTGGCATCTCTAATAATCTGGTAAATTTGTGCTAGTCCCGCTGGATAGAGGCGGAAAAGTTTCTCTGCTTGTCTCTTCTTGGGTTGATGATGTCTTAAGTGGAATGGATTCCCGTTCTTCTCACTGATGGTAAACTCTCTTCATCCAGAGCCCAAACCCGCCTGGTCTTCTGTGGAACTCCTGGGAGCTAGTTGGGCTGACATTTCTAGCTGTCAACATCTCCAATATTCATTTCTCTCTGTTCTTCCCTCACGTCACTGTTATCCAGCGCTGCTTCCTCTGAGGGTTTGTCAACGTGGTTGTGCTGGGAGATGGCAGCAGCTCTGAGCATTAAGAAGCTTTGAAGGTGATGTGCCCTCATGGTCACAGGACTTATTTTCCCTTGGTGACTTGCCATGGAGGCTTGTGGTTTTCTGCAAGGCTATTTTTTTTTTCTCCCCAGGAGTGGATACAGCTGTGCTGTACTTTAACCACCTCCAAACTTGTTTTGGCTCCAATGTGCTTGTGAGTAGTTTGGTTGTGCTGGAACCAGTTGACTGACCTCTGCCTCCAAAGGGATTACCGTAGCCCTGGGCTTCTGAGCACAAATCCTCCTGCTTGTCCACGATGACAGCACGAGGGCAGGCTGCCTGCCTTGGGGTGAAGAGCGGTCTGCAGCACACCGCTTTCTCCCCGTCCCCAGAGCTGGGATCCCCCTGGCTGCAGTGGGTTCAGCTCAGCCCCATGGAGGGCGCAAAGCTCCTTCCCGTGGAAATAAGAGTTGTAACTATGACATTGCTCTTGCCTCCCTTTGGTAGGAAGCAACTGTGCTTTAAAGAAGTGCCTGAAGGACTGAGCCATGCATCTTGTCCCCAAGATCTGCCTGGGAGGCTGCTGGTTGCAGGCAGGAGCCAGAGTGGCTCTGCCACCCTCCTGCTTGCTGGCTCTGCGGCTCGTGGGGAGCTGGGCACCTGCCAGGCACAGTGTCCCATCCACCCCAGCTCTGAGCAGATGTTGTTTGTGCCAAGGAATTGCTGGGACTAGATGGACTTCTGTTGGTTGGTAGCTGCTGTGCTTTGCTTGTATGCACTTCTCATCTCCTGTAGAATGAGACCGCCATCAGCAGACCTGTGCCTCAGCTGGGCACAGGGGAAAGGCTCTCCTCTCAGGACACAGGGCATTTGGCTCTCTTTTCTCCTCTTTGTATCGTGCTGTCTAGGGAGGGAAGAACTTGCCTTTCGGCTTGCAGCAAGGAGGTGGCCACCATCTCACTAGCCACGGCCACTTGGAGGTGAGTCCCCATTGCAGCACAGTGAGGTGGTCTATGGCCCTTGTTTAGCACAACTGTGCCATGGCTGGTGGTAGTGTAGATGCAGCTGCCGGGTTGGGTGTGCATGAGGTTGGTACTGCTGAGGTTTGTGTGTCTGGAGGTGAGTCTGCTCCGTGCTCTCTGTGAGTTTTGGGCAGTCAGAATCTGCAATGACTCAAAAAAACCCCGGAGCTCTGAGTGGCTCTGCCGGGTGAGTGCTAGCAAACTTTGACGTGGTTATTGACCGCAGTCTGTGACCTTCCTGCCCTGGTGGGATGGTGAGCAGAAGGGGCTGTGCCCTCACAGCCTGGCTCTCCCTGCACAGCGCCTGGAGAAAGCAGCTTTGAGCTATGAGGCCTTGTAGGGGACATGTGTGACTGATCTGTGATCCGCACTCCCTCTAGCATTAGTCTGCAATGGGGGGGTGGGAATTTCAGGGGTGAGGGGTTGTTGAGAACAGGGTCAGGTCATAAACTATGGCAACAAAATCACTGGTGCTTGTCTGTCAAAGGCCTGAGAATCTGGAATGCCGTTTGGGCAGCGCCTTGCAGATGCAGGATGCTGCCTCAAACCCAGAGTGTAGGCACTATTTTGGGGAGGGAGTCTCTTCCCTGTAGGGTTTCTGCAGTTCTCAAAGTGTTTGTAGGGTGAAGCTCTTCAAAAAGCCCCTCTTGAGCAAGGAGAGGTGGTGAGAGAGAGAAAGCTGCTGGCATAAACATGCCTCTTCTGCTCATGCTCCAGGACAGCAAGCAAAAGGCTCTGGCTGAAGGGGAGGGGATAGGGTTATGAAGTGTTTCTGGCCTGAGGACCCAAACAAGAATGTGACCAGGAGATGTGGGACTGATCCCCCCGCCTACAGTTGAGCCAAGTGGCCGTGAGCTCACTGTGTCCTGGCCAGAGAGGCAGGATGTAGCTCTGGCTGCATGCGTAAGGTGGAAATGTCTCCTGAATTCTCCTCTCTTTTATCTCCCCTCCTGCAGTGCCTGGAGAAGTTTCCTGTGATCCAGCACTTTAAGTTCGGCAGCCTGCTCCCCATCCAGCCTGTGATGTCCTAAGGAGGCCGCGGGAGGAGTCAAGGCAGCGGAGGCCTAGCGCGACGCTCTTCCTCCTCCCTTCACCCCCTCCTCATCACCTTGCCCGTTACACGCAGCCCATTCATTCCTGCACATCCACATCGGCAACCGCAGATCCAAAGCACTCGCCGGCCTTGCACGGGAGACGGGACCGGGAGCGGCTCCTCCTGCCCATCCCCAGCTCGGGGATGTCTTGCCGGCAGCCAGGCCGGGGCTGTGCTTCTCCGCTCTGCTGCGTTCACGGGCAGCGCGTCTGCCCTGTCACGGCTCTGGGCATGTGAATGGGGTTTAAGTAGGGGCTGCCTTGCAGCAAAGACCCTTCTGCTTCCCTTCCTGGGAGGAAGGGGGTGTGGAGGGGAGGAAGGCACATGTGTATGTGTTGGGCAGTGGTAACTGCAATTTCCCTTTTGAATTTCGTTGAAGTTTCCTGTTGCTGTTTGGTTTGGGAAACCACTGCCAGGGGTGAGGTGTGAGCCTCCACGTGCCTGCAGGCAGCCACCTCTGCTTGCGCCGGGGGTCTGAAATGGGTAGAGGAAGTTGTAGGGAAGGTCTGTGGGTTTCTGGAAGCACAGGGTGCCATCTCTCCCTTATTCTGGGTAAGGAAAACTTCCTCCCTCCATCTCTTCTGCAAAGTTCCCTGGGTCTTTCTTTCCCACCACTGCCTCTTCTCTCGGATGAAGCTGGGAACCTTCTGGGCTGTGGGGGTCTGAGCTGGCTCTGGAGCCGAAGACAAGGTCCCCAAAGGGACCCGGCTCTGTGGGAACAGCTATGCAAAGACACTGCTCGAGCGGTGCCTGCTCAGGCTCCCTCTTAACAGGCACAAAACCTCACATGTTCACACACATTCATCGCTGGGTCCAACTTGCCCTCTGCTCTCCCCATTTCCTCCTCTCTATTTTGCTGTCCCGGGGCTGGGCTGGCCTCAGTGGCACAAGGTGACCGTGGTTGCTACTGCTTGGTCACAAATTGTAGCAGCAGCCCCATGGCAAAGGGGTTTCCCCACAAAGCAGCATGTTCCCCAGCAATTAGGGATGCATCCCTGGGGNTACATGCATTTATATACCTGCTCTGGAAACAAAAAGCATAAATAGCCCAGGACACCTGGAGAAGGCTCTTTCCTTTTGTCATTTCCTGCTGGTGTTGCTATGCTGGACCTTGGGCAGAGGGACCATGCTTCCAGTGCCACCTGCAATGGCATCTCAAAGGCAGGTGAATGAATGGGGACATGGGCTCGTGCCAGCAGCATCACCAAGAGGGCAGGAACAGCTGGTGACAGCTTTGAGATGAGCAGGTCTTGACCAAGGTGGTCCACAGCTTTGCAGCTGGAGAGGGGATGTTTCTTCTTGAGGTTCTCGGGCTGGGTGGTGGGACAGGGCTCTGGTCTTGTGTTTGCTGGGGGTTGGGGACAGCAGGGATCCTTTCTCTGGCATTCCCACAGACCATGGAGGGGGCGGTGGGGCTGTCCCCAGGCAGGCTGCTTGGCTTTTGCTGTCGCACAGCTTTACTGGTGGGGGGAAAGGAAAAAAATAACCAAACAACTCAGCTTGTGATTTTTTCTTTTCCCCCAATTTCTTTTTGCCAAACCTACTCCCTCCCTCTTGTAAAGGATCTCACAGGTGCTCAGTTGAGGGAGAGCAAGAAAAGAGTCTAAACTTAAGAGGCAGTGAAACCCCAGGTGTCTGCAGAGCTAAAGCAGAGCTTTCTAGCACTGCTGCTGTCCTGTCTGCTCTGGCATGGCCCTGGACAGGAGCAGGCGAGGATCTAAGGATCTTTTGACCTGACTGAAACAACTCTATAAACTTGCATTTTAAATGAAAATGGAAGACTGGAGTTAAGTCTTGGTTTACTCCTAAATGAGATGTGTTTTGTCTTGAGTTTCCAAACGGATCCACTCTGGGAATGGTGCTGGAGATCTGTCTGCTTGCTGGGACTTGATGAGTCCAACTCCTGTGGAGCAGTTGAGCAGCCAGTGCCTGGAGCAGAGACCCTGGGCATCTCCGCTTGTGTCCCTTTGTGTTGCTGTGTGGCTTTTGGCAACTGTCATCGTGCTTTAAATGGCTGTGCAACATCTGGCTGGCAATGGCTGAGCTAAAGCCTGTGGTTTCCCAAGGCTGCCCAAGGGTCGGGAATGCATCTCTCCTGGCCATCTTATGGAAATGGGGCTTCCATGCAAAAGGATGGGTGGAAGCATTGACATCCATCTGTAGGAGGGACACCAAGAATGGGAAATACAGCACCAAAAAAAGGGTGGGGGGCTGCTTCCTTCCCCTGCAGCTGCAGCCACTGCTCCCCAGGACTGGTGACGTGGGCTTGGGACCTGCCAAGGGGGTGGGAGGAGGCTCCCGTAGAGCTCGGTGTTTCTTGCTTGCCTGAGTCTGCACGTCTGTCCCACTAGGGATTTTTGGACTTTAAGCAGCTAATTCTTGTTTGACTCTTACCAGCACGCTTGGGATGTGCCCCTGCCATGTTGCAGTCGGCTGCTTGCCTTCCTCCAACTCCCACTGATGTCCATCACTGGTTCTCGGGGCTCTGCTTCTCTCCTGGTGGGTCCACACACGTAGCAGCACCCAGGGGTGTCCGATGTCCGAAGCGGCGCTCCCCGGCCTCCTCCCACACTGTGGTTTTAATTAAAGTCTCTGTGTTTTGCACCGGTGACTGCGTTGGTGTCTGTGGGACTGGGGTTTGCTCCGGCGTTGGGAGCAGAGCCAGAGAAGCCGATGGCTGGAGCCTTCAGCCCAGGGAAGAGGCTTTGTGGAGGCACTTGCCATGTCAGTGGTTGATCTCTTGCTTGCACCAAAATTGACTCATTATTTAACTGCATGAAGCGAGTATATCCAGTCTGTCTTTGTGTCCTTCCAGGGCGTCTTTCTGTCCTACAGTATGTTTTATTTATTTGTTTAACTCTTTGCTGTGTCCACCCCCGTCTCTCCCAGCTTGGGTTTAGCAGGTAGGTGATGCACGAAGCCTGTTCCCAGGCCAGCAACTACCTCTTGAAGATCAGAGACGCTCACAACCAAAGGACATTTGGGCCTTGTTTCTGTGGCAGGGAGAGAACTGAAACACTTTCCTTCAGATGTTTGTCCTGTCCTGCTGCAGGGACTGACTGAGGACTTCAAGCATCAGTTTAGCTCAGCATCTTGTTGGATTTGTATAGAAGATGATACCTGGAGCTTCTCCTGAGCGGTTGGAGCTAGTGTAGATGTGCTTGGCCAATGCTAGGTTTCTTGTCACTGGGTTATATCTTCTCCGTCAACGCAGGCCAACTGTGTGAGTGCGTGTTGCTAAAAGTGGCAGCAGCGTGGAGGGACGGATGGGGAGCAGAAATGTCATCTTGGATCACAGATGTTTTCTTTGAAGGCACTTGAATTCATCTTGAGCGCGTCCCTTGGTGAACATGACGTGCGGTTGAAGGGGAAGCAAGACGTGTTGTGGGTTTCTCACCGTCTCCCCGCTCAGCCCACTGACCAAGCCAGTTTTTCTTAAATTCAGTTTTCAGAACTGGATCCTTCGGGGCTGCAGTGCGTCGGGCAGTTGGTGTTTCTCTTTAATAGCCATTGCCTTTACACGGGGCGCCTTTTGCAAATCGCCGTCGACCTTCCCCTGTCTCTTTCTTCACAGTCCTCCTTTATAAATGATCGTTCATGGCAGCCGGTAATAAATGAAGTAAGAGTTAAGAGAAGCAGCTTCGTGCCATGATGGTAGTAAAAGAATAAAAAAATAGAACTGTTTCATGCCATTGTTGCTCTATTAACTTGTCCCTGGTGTGCGGCTCAGTTCCATTACGTAGTGCTGGGTTCCTGCTATTAAATAAACAAAGAAGTCCCCGCTGCAGGACCAGCGTTGGTTGAGCGGCAAAATCTCAGCTGGTAGTTTCCAGGACGAAGATGTACTTTGTACCCCGAGAAACTGGTGTTGAATCACACAAGAGCCCTGGGCACCGCACTGTGTCCCTGCAACTGCCTTCACTTTCTTCCTGAGAGAGGGAAGGAGGCAGAAATGGGTGGGAGAAGGTGGAATTGGTGGTTAATGATAACTGCTAATGTAACCTGAACTCTCCTGCTGCCAACATGCTGGTGGGAACAGTCTATGGTTGAGAAGCTCCCGAAGATCTTGTTGCTGCTTCAGCAAGGACTCTGCTGGCTCAGATGCAGAATTTAACAGGGCTTTTGGAGGTCATTTCATGCCCTAATACCCAAGAGGAGAGATCTTCAACCTTTAAGGTTGCTTCCCCTTCAGTGGATGAGCACTCTTCCCATGGACATCGGAACAAGCTCCTTGAGTGTCCTGGGGACAGACACGTCTTTCCTTGGACTGATCTTGTAAAAGTTGTGCCAAACTTCAGAACTGGGATGAGCCAAATTGAAAAAGGGCTGCCTCCATGTGGGATTTAGCGAGGGCTGAGCCATGATGGGCACCTTCAGCTTGGAGATAGTCTTGTTGTGAGCACGAGGCTTGTGAGCACGAGGCTGTGAGCAGGCTTTGGAGGTTGGAAAAGACTTTTGAGGGGGTGGAGCGGGTGCTTCTGCTTGCTATAAAAAGCCTGGGCTTGGGAATGTCTACATCGGCCGGCTCTACACCGGGCGTAAATACGGTTGTTGCTAAAATTGGAACGAGTCGCTCCCCGTGTTCCCAGTTGCGACTGTAACACAGATAATAAATAACATTGAAATCCCCCATCAGAATTTGGGCTCCTTAATGCTCGGTGTGTGGAAACCTGGGAGTGGGGTCCTGTGGGACCGGTGCTGCGGGTCCTGGATCCAGCGGGGAACCGAGGTGCCTATTTAGGTCCTCCTGAGCACATACTCCCTTCCTTTTACAAAGATGGATGATGGATGTGCTCAAGGATTTGCTGAGCCTGTAGACAGAAGAAGGAAAGAAAGCAGAGGAGTGGTTCCTTATCAGATCTTCTGTTTCTAAGACACCTGGGAGAGAGCAACCCAAGCAGACTGCACTGCACGAGTCGAGGTACCCAAAGTGTCTGTTTTGACATGAGTTCCTCCCAGTTTTGTGTGTGGAAAAAGGTGGGTGTTTTTTGGAGATGGTGAGGTCTGTGGTGCTGGACCCCTGCCTGGGGAATGGTTGGGTGGCTGTAGGACACTTCGTGTCTGTGGAGTTGGTGAGTTTCACTGCTCTTCTGCAACCTTTGTGTAGACCCGGTGCTTTGGGTTTCAGCTAGAAGGGGTAACACCGCTAAAGGAAATATATGTTGTGTTATGGCTAAAAGAGCAAAGCAGCCAATGTTCCCAAGAGCCAAAATGTCCTATAATGGCTACGAACTACATAAAATTGCCTGGTGTGGTGGTTAGAAAGAAATTCCAGCTCGATTGTAAGATACCGGAGCATATTCTTTTATTGGGTACGAGCTGATCACCGAAAGCGGCTGCTCTGCAAAGGGCCTTACTTTTCCATGTTCAGAGCACATATCCCTTTAAAAATATTAGTTTAGGTATTACATGTCCCCTTTGAAAAAATTCCCTTGTAGGCAAGAATAAAACTTACAAAAAGGCTGTTTCAGAGATCATCAGCTCTCTATTAGATAGCTTGGAATATGCTCCACTAGCACCAGAGTTTAGTCTTTCTCCAAATTACTGTAGAGGATTTGACTGTATCTTGCTGATCCATCCACATTTTAATTTCCTCTGCACGGATACATATTGCAGGATGCTGGAAATCCCCAAGCCCACTGGAGCTGCAAGACTGGATGTTTCATCCTGTAACACCAATAAAATGTTAATGCATACTAATAGCAACAGCAAAGGGGTTTATGGAGCGAGCTGGGAAGTATTTTATAATTGCCAGGGTATCTGTGTCACAGAGAATTTGGGGTTAGAGTCATCAAGTATGGCACTTTGTCAACACAGGAAAAGAAACCCCCTCAAATATACATCAAACCTACTAATTTTTATAATTAAAGGGGGAAGATAGGAGATGAGTCCCTGAGGAGAGAGTCAAACACAAATTGCATATACATGAGAGAGCTGCCCACTGGCTGGGATTGGATTCAGAAGATGTGGGTTCAGTTGCCTGTTCTGCTGCAGACCCTCGCTGTAACCTCAACTGAGGACACCACCTTGGCTTCCCACCTGGAAACCAAGGATAAAAGCACTGTCCTGCTTTAGAAACCCAGTAAATCCAGGGCATGAGGTGACATAAATACATCAGTAACGGGAAATCCAGGGAGCTGGGTCATGGCTTGGCATCTCTGGATGTTGCACTGCCCAGCTGGAGCATCTTGTGACTTCTGGCAGCTCCTCAAGTTTCTGCTCAGCCCAGTCTGGTGGTCTGGTCCTGTTTGCTGCAACCTAAGATTAAAAAAAATACATTTGAAATTGGGGTTAGAGGGACCAGCTTTCCTCCATCTTGCAGCGATTCCACGTTCTGCTCCTGCTGGAGGTGTCAGCCTTCGGCTGTGACCCTGCACCCGGCTCTGGGATGCTCCGGTCACTGCTTGTTGATGTTAGAGGGTGGTGGGTGTCATGGTTTAGCCCCAGCCGGTAGCCAGGACCACCTGCTTGCGCAGTTCTCCCCCTTTACCCACAAGGGAGAAAGGGAAAAAAGAACTTGTAGGTTGAGTCAAAGGCAGTTTAATAGAACAATAACAGAAAAGGAAAAATAACAATAATGGCAAAAGAACATACAAGACCCAAATCACTCTCAGCACCTGGTAAATTGGTGAATTGGCACCATCCTGAGCAGTGATTGTGGGTACCTCCCTCCAGCTAAAGCCATTTACCTACTGACCATGATGTCTATGTACAGATATTCCACTGGCCATTCCATCACTCTGTCTATGCTCCTTCTCAGCTTCTATGGGAAGCTGAAAAATGTCCTTGAAAAACACAAACATCACCTGGCAACAACTAAACCAATATGCATTATTGACGGTCCTTTTGTGCCAAATCTGATATAGGGCAACCACTGGGAAAAATAAATAAATAAATAAAATTAACTCTATCCCAGCTGAAACCAGGAGAGTGGGACAAATAGAGTAGCTGTGGAGATCGTGCCCTGTTAGAGCCACCAAGCTGGAAGCACTGAGCCACCCTGGCTGCTGATCAGCTCTGCTGTTTCTCACGCTGGACCAGAGCACATGGTCTCCATGGTCCATGGGCAGAAGGGGAAGAGCCAGGGTGACCACAGCGCTGCTTATTTTAATAGACATGCTCCAAAACCTGGGGATTTTCCAGAGTCAACAGATCCAGAGCCAAGGTATAAGCCAGAGGCATTGCCTAACCCAGAGGGCCAAGCTGAAGAAGCTCTGCATGTAAATGCTCCTTAAACAATGTTAGGCTGAGTTAATCCAGCGGTAGCTCCGGGGGGACAAACTGAAGGCTCAATCCTCCCTCTTATCTCTTCTTGTCACCGAGCTGGAGGACCGAGCCCAGCGCACAGTGCCGCTGAGCCTGGGATGTTTATGTCTCAGCTTCTGGGGCTTCTAAACCATCTTCTTGCTTTCTGGATCATCCAAGAGCAAGGCTATTTTGGGGAGCTGGGGGGACTGCAAGCATGGCCTTGGCTGGGGGAATATGGGTGGTGGAGGAGAGCAGCCATGGAGCATGGAATGGACATGAGGTTTTTCCCCTGGATCCGAGAGGAGTCCTGGATTTCGTAGGACCAGATCCCAAGGTGTTGCTTTGCCCCTGCATGGGGTCATCCCACACCCTGACCCGAGTCCTGCTGAAAGCTCTATGCAGAGCTTTCCCTTGCCTTGCATGGGCATGGGGCTGCTGAGGGTGAAACCCATCCCTTCACATGCGTTTTGGGCTGGTGTTTGCTCTCCAGCAACGGAGCAAACGAAACAGCGGGTTCCTGAAACCGTTCCCTGAGCTCTCTGCTTGGGAGGGGGGAGGTTATAGGAATATCCCTGAATCCTGAGCACCTGGCACCCTGTTTGCAAAAGGTTTAGGAGCAGGAGCAGGTTCTTATTTGGGGTGTGCAGCCCCAAATGCTGCCAAGCACGGATGTCGTGTGGGCAGCACTGGACTGTGCACAGCAGCCGCGGCCAGGAGGAGAAGTGGGCACGGGCACAGCACGTTATGGTGGTGGTTTGTTCATCCTCGCTAGAGAGGAGAGGAGAAACAAAAGCTGGAGCAGTGCAGGGCACTGGGCTGGCTGGGCGAGGAGGAAAAAAGAGGTAATTGTGCAGAATTTCATTGGGGAGCTTGAAAAGAGGTGATTTTGTGAGAAAATAGTCGCCTCCCGGAGCAGAACTTCCCCATCACCAATTTCAAAATTCCGTTCACATCAACATCCACTTTCATGTTGTAAAACCTGGGGAGAATGGGAAAAAAAATGAACAGCTTCACACGTTTCAATGCAAGAGCCTTATTTTGGCAAGGAGAAGGAGGGGAAAGCATGGCTTTGGTGGCAGTTTATGAAAAAACAACCCCACAACTGTGGCTGCCCCAAAGTCTGGGGCTGCTCCTGCCCGTGCGGGGTTGAGCCCAAGAGGGGCCGTGAAGCAGCTGCTGGAGTCCAGCCCTGACCTTAAAAGATGTGACTTTGGACTCTATCCCACCTGGGGAGAATGGAAAGTGGATTTGGTCAGGACAGATTTCAGAAATGCCTCTGGCTTCGCACTGCAGCCACCGTCCCTGTTTCCCACATCAGTGACAGGGGAGCAGTGGGCACAGAGCAGATGCCACTCTCTGATGCCTGTGAGGTCCCCTGAGTTTGTCACCACAGCAGAAGGGGTAAAATGTGGCTCCACCCTGAGGGGGACATGCTGGCCAGGGAAAAAGGGGCAGCTTTGGTCCTGTAACACAGCTGGAGGAGGGTGGCACAGAGCAGGGACCATCCTGGGCTTCATCACTCTGGGTAAAACTCTTTCCCTTCCTCTGGACAGCAGCACATATGGGGTTAATGATCTGCCTTCTCCTGCAGGTGTGGGGCAGGTGCCTCTCCTCAGCTGGCCCAATCATGGGGCCAGAGGTGAGGGTAAAAGCAGGGTTTGGTGGGGCTTCTTATCCTTTTTTGTCCTCTTCTCTCTCTTGTGTGAGTTGGCACCACTGAGTGACTTCCCTGAGGAAGAGGAGCCAGATTCTCCCTCCAGGTTGGCTGGCTCCTTTCCATGCTGAACCTCCATGTGCTGTTCAGCATTGGGCAAAATCCGGGATGAAGGTTGTGGTTCTCCTGCCTGGCTGGCGTAGAAACCCCAGAGAGCAGCTCAGCTGAAAATGCCTTTTGTCCTGAGGAGCAGCTACAAAACCTCAACCCCCAGGGTCTCTGCCAGCGGTGCTGCAAACCTGCCCCAGGTCCCTCTGTGAGGAGATTGGGACCAGGGCCATCACCAGCAGTGCAGCCTCCTTGCCTGGGGCCAGTGGTGACACCATGGGAGCCAGTGCCCAGGAGAGCAGGTGAGTCCACTGCTGGCTTATAGATTTTGTTTGGCTGAGCTGTTGTTAGTCCCAGTTTGGAGATATTAGGAGCTGGGTTTCCCCATTTCCCAGCTTGTGGGGGTAGCAGGTCCTTCTCTGGAGACCCCATGTTAGGTTTTTGTGGTGGAACGGTGGTCAATGAGGGGGCG
The DNA here is from genome assembly GCA_013400055.1 of Nycticryphes semicollaris. Lineage (NCBI taxonomy): Eukaryota > Metazoa > Chordata > Aves > Charadriiformes > Rostratulidae > Nycticryphes > Nycticryphes semicollaris. The sequence continues at coordinate 668,847 of VXBJ01003943.1, forward strand.
TCTCTGTGCCCCTGCTTTGCTGCAGGGATCTGCCCTGCTTGTGTCTCTGTGGTGTCAGTGAACCCCCGAAGTGTCAGTATCTTCTGAATGCTGGGGGAGGCTTTTGCTTCTCCAACTGTACAACCGAGATGCTCGTGCGTCGATGGTGGTGGTGACGTGCTGCTGAGATGGCTGCTGTGTGCTCAGCGGCTGCCGCTTCTGTGCAAAGCGCTTTTTACTCTAATTTTATTATTAGAGTTGTTTTTTTGCTGTTAGATATAAAGGACAGCATCTCCTGCACACAACAGCCTCCTCTTAACTTTCCCAACGCGCGCTGGTAAATCCAGGGTAGGCTTAACTCAACGAGCAACATTAATCATCAAATCTATAAGCAGGATATAGAAAGGCCAAGTGTGAATAATTACTGCTCAGATGCTAATTACCCAAGCCCAGACCAAACCCAACATATTAAACACACCGCTAACGGGAGCGGCCTCTTCGCCACGTTGCTGTGTCCCCCGTAGCTCTCTGCAAGGGACTCCTCCAAACATCTGCTTACACGTGCAGATCCCCAAATATACTTCTGCTTGTTCATATTTGAGCTGGGGAGATAAGATGATACGGATCTGACTCGTGGCCGAAGGCTTGAAGGAAGGCCAGATCCTGCCCTGGGATCGGCAAAGAACGAAGCTGCTCCTCTGGGGATGTGCTGCTGGGATTGGGTGCAGTCTTCTGCTTGGTCCTTGTGGTTTGGGGAGGACACAGCAGCTCCATCCGTGGATCTGGCTGGACTGTTGGCTTTGGCACTGGATTTGTTGCACGACTTCCCAGTGCTGAATCTGAGCCCTTCAAATGCCTGTGGGGTGTTGCTGGTGACTTGTGGGTGCTGGGGAGCCTCAAGTCCCTCCTGGGCTCCGCTGGCGGCAGCCTACTGCGTCTATCCCTCCTGCCTGCTCTGCTGGGGGTACTCTGGGGAAAGCAGGGTGGGCTGAGGGACTGCACTGGCTTCAGGTTGCATTTCTGCCTCTTACCAGAAGCAGCATCTCTCCCTAGGGCAGGGTGACTCCTCCCCAAACAAAGGGGGTTCAGCAGGAGACACTGAGGACACCCACGAACATGGCTCTGCCTGTGGAGAGCATTTTGTGTGGTGAAGGGAAGGCCACAGCTGTCTCACAGCAGTTGTGTGCACAGAGGTGGTTACCTCTGCTTGTGGCATGGTGGGGGACCCCCCAGCTCCCCTTGTTCTCCCATCTCTCACAGCTCTGTGCTCTGTGCCAGCCAGATGTCACCTTCCCTCTCTGCAGGACCCCTCTGTGCCCTTGCTTTAGGGCTGCCAGGCACAAAATCCTGATGATGCCCATTCATCTGTGGAGAAGAGGACACTAATGGGGGAGAGTTCATGGGAGGATTTTTAGGGTCAAACTCTTTGCCATCAGCAAAACCAGCCCTAAGGGTGGGCAGCGCTGGGGCTGAACTGTGCTGGGGGGTGATCTGCAGTCTGGGGTGAGAACAGGCGCCGACAGGGAAACAGAGCTTGTGTCTGGACTGAGGGGGGTCTGGCAGGGGCAGCTGAGGTCCCCCAGACTTTGGGACCTCCGCCTTGCTCCAGCCCCTCTGTTCAGCATCTCTCACCGGAGATAAGGACCGGTGGGGTGGGGGCGGAGGCAGTGGGTGCTTATCTGGGGTGCGGGGGGANCGGCTCAGCCCCTTTCCCTGCCAGCACCCGGGGGGGGTTCAGCCGAGTTGCGAAAGGATCAAAACATTTTGTGCCTGGAAGACGAGGAGCGTGTGCGAGAGTGAGGATGGGCTTGTGTTGGGGGGTGCAACCTTCCCCTGTCACCTCCCTTCTAGCCTGAATGCTTCTGCCATCATGATTAATTTATCAGGTACTTATGAATATGCAGATGAGGCTGGTTTCCAGGCTCCGCTTTCAGGAGAGAGGCTGTGTGATGGGCTTTCTGCTGCTGCCGCCTTCGTAAGAAGAGAAATGTCATGTACTGGGGGTTAAAATAAATAACTGCGCCGCCGAGAGCGCCTGAGTCTCCGCGGCTCCGGGGTGCTGCGGGATCTCCTCGGTGTCAGGGATTTTTATGAATGTCCCCATGGCATATGCACCCTTGTCTCCCCCATCCTGCGTGGGTACCGGTGATGCAGAGGTGTCTTTGCCAATTCCAACCTTTGGAACCTTGACTGAAGCCCCAGAAACTTCCACCTGAGTGGGGGTGAGGACTGGGCGCACCCCGGGAGAGGGGTAGTTTGGAGGGATGGGTGGGCCTTGGGCGGGGGTCGTGTCGTGTTCTGCAGCAATGGGGGGGTTCTCCTTGTGATGGACTACTTTAACACTGGAAACCCCAAGGTCTGGGAGACGGGGAGTGGTTGGAGAGGCTCATGAGTGGGTGCATGTGGCTGTTGGGCTAAAGAAAGCTCTGTGCCTCTCTGGGGGTCCTGCCTGGAGCTGGAGCTGCGAGGCAGGGGCTCTTTGGGTTTTGGGGTTCAGCACCTGGCTGTGCTGACCTGTAGGCATCTGAGGGAGTATCTGGTTTTTAAAACTTCCCCCAGATACTGTGTGCAGCAGCCAGGGTTACGTGTGCGGGAGCTGCTGCTTCTGCTAATCCTGCTGTCGGGCCCCACCTCCGTGCTGAGGAGCGGTGACTCCCGGGGCAGGGGAGCAGGATGGGGCCAGGTGAGGCCTCGGGACTGCCCCAGGGTCCCCATGGCCTGCTGGTGGGGAGAGGGGCTTTTCCCTGGCTCCCCCTCCTGTCAAAGCGTCCAGCTCCTGGGTTTCACAGAGCGCCTGTGTGCTCAGTTGTGCTCCCGCCAGCGCTGCTGCGCCCGGACAGCGGGGTTATAGGCTTTATATTTTTAATTTTAATTGATTTTAA
>VXBJ01003944.1:3649-13989 GCA_013400055.1 Nycticryphes semicollaris
CTTCAGATGGACTTGTACAAAGTTTGGGAGGCTTTCTGTCTTTATGAAGAACTCGTATTATTTTACAGACTATGAGTACGTGTGTTGTAAGTCAAGCTTAGAGAGAAGCTGTGCTGTGATAATTAAAAAAAAGCAGATTCAGGTCTCTATTACAACTCATTTATTCTGTATGTTGTGACAAGAATAGTTTTGTTTTATGGTGAGGGTGGTAAAATGAGCCTTTACAGTTCTTAGGAAGTGTGTGTACCATAACCTTTTAGTGTACGTCATGTTAATACTAATGTGTTATGATAGTGCTTTGATTTTTATGCTGCCATTTAAATTTTCATTTAGTTCCTCTTTCAGAACATACCAGGAATCCTAAAATGGATATTCATGTGTGGCAAATTTTTTTTTTTTGAAAATACACTTTCCTATTTCTGATGCTCTTGAGGCATATTCACAAAGACTTCAGACATATGGTTACTTGTTTTTCATCTTCTCCTTTGGGCATCACACATTCAAAGAGTCTATTTTACTGTCAGAGCATAAATACAATTCCTGCTAACAGCCTGGGACAGGCAGCATTTACCAGTGTTAAAACATGAGGCAAGGATTAAAAGATTTTGAGTCCTAGCTCCAGCTCTGCCCTTGGCTTGCTGAATGACCTCAGGCAGTTGCATCCATCTCTTTACTTTTGTTTCAAATGCATTGGATAATGCCAGTCTTCCTCTATTACCCCAAATTGTTTTGAAGAGTAATTTACCACTGTTTAAGCTGTAATATTTAAAACACACATAACAACAGAACTTCTTTAAGGACTGAAGACAGATAACAATGGCAGAACAGATAATGAAAAATATATATATTTAGTATAATGTAGCTTTTACATTTAACTTTTTTGCCCGGACATTTGTGCTTATGTTTATGTTCTAGTTCTAGATCTGCCCCTAATTGTAGCATTTGGTTAAATCATTAAGTCTTTAATACTATTACTCTGTTGCAAAATGGGAACAATTTAAAATCAACTGAGAAAGCTGGGAAGCAAAAAAGAACATTAAGGCTTTTAAAATTTTATTTAGCAAAAACCTCAGAATTTTCATGTATAAATATAGTGCTGTTTATATGGTTGTAACTCACAACGTAGAAAAATACTTCACTGAATGTAGCATTGTTAAATGGTTAAAATGAACATAGTAGGCATATGGAAATTTAACTAGCAATTAGTTAGCAACTAGGTTACATTGGGTAAGCAGTTTAAGAGTCACCTTTCTAGCTTCTTTATACTTTTGATTTCCTGTATTGTAAAAAGGTAGTTTCATTTTTTTAAAAAACTGTTAATTGGTGTAAATAGAAAGACAGTTTTACAGGCATCTCACTGCAGCTGGTGATTTTACTATCCATTATAACAGGGTTAAGTGGGGAAAAAGAAGCAGCTAGCATAATAAACCAGATGACTTGCAGAGCTAAGCCATTGTCATTCTCAGTGGTATATCCAGGCACGTGTATGTCAACATTTACTGTGTCTTGGTGGAGAGGTGGTAACTTCTTAATGCGTTTAAATGTCTAAACATTTTAGTTTTTTTTTTTTTTTTTAATCATCCTACCATATCCTTAAACACTTGTCTTGTGCCATGTTCTAGGATAAAGGGGAATGTTTTCTTTCTAATAATCTTGATGTTTAAAGCATTCTTGTTATTAACATGCACTTAATAAGCAAGTATGTATGTCACCACTTTCATAATAATTATATATGTGATATTGAACAAATGAAAAAAAAACCACTTTGAAGAATGTAGAACAAGTTGAGATGTAACTAATTTTATTAGGCACATTTCCATTAAAATATAAAATACCCAGAGAGCTTATTTATCGCAATTGGAGACTAATGAATTTAGTGGAGCTGTTCTTGGGTAATGTGCCAGGTAAGCTTTCAACAGACATTGCCTGAATTCCCTCTCTCTGCAACAGACATCTTAGTACTGGAGAATATGGTTTGTGAATGAAGTTGGTAAAGTAGTCATGAACAGATGTATCTGTAGCATCTTACTCTGATTGTCTATTACAACCTACTTGCAAACCAAAGTTTGAAATGCTACAAGCTTGTTGTCAGAAATATATTTTGATCTGGTGCTTCCATAATGTATTATTTTAGGATTTTAGGATTAAAATAGTCACATTTTAATTATGATGTTTTTGTTTTGCCTTTTTTAACTTCATGTCTCAAACTCCGTTTAACTGCTTATATAATTAAACTTGTATTTCTGCAATTATTGTGCAAGAGAAAGGAAAAGTACATCTACAAGTGTTTGGGTTATGCAATTAGAAATAATTAGAAATGCAGTCAGAAATAAATGCAATATATTTATTTCTGTGTGATGATGAGATGGCATAGATTATTATGATAAAAACATTCATTCGCAACATTTGATATATTTTTTTAGTATATTTAGGATATATGCAGTAAAGAAAAAATATCAGGGATTCTGTTTCTGTGTTGATGTTTTGTTTTGGGATTTTTTGTTTCTTGAGGTTTTTTCCTACCTTCCGTATACTGTATTTTTTGTGGACCTTCTTGGGAACAGATTTTGAAGGGAGTAATGAGGGCAATTTAACTTACTCTGTGTAAGTCGTCTGATTTCCTGTTGAATCCATTTTTATTGTCTTGACTATACAAGACAAAAGGCTGTACCTTAGAATACGGCTTATTTAGGTGACAACACTTGGACACCTGCCTCTTACCAGCTGGCTGCAATGTCAACATAACGCTCGATCAGCTATGCTGTTGGACACCAAAATGAGAAGATAAACATTCCAGTACATTTTGAGTTCACCTGCTTGGCACAGGGTGTACGTTTGAGATATGCCTTTTCTTAGATATGGTGAGGTGCTTAAATATCTCTGTTTGGTTATCATCCCAAATGATACTCCCCTTCTTCCCTGGAAATCAGCTGGAGGAGGAATTAAAGAAAATTAACATTTCCTTCTCATATGGTTGACAATCTTGGTTTCTCTTATTGCTTGCTTCACATTACTTTGCACTTAAGATAGCGTATTCATTTGCACATCAGTAGTCCTTTTACTGAAAGTACATGCAAGACGAGACATACTGCATGTATGACAGATTTGTAGAAGATTTTTCTCTCCTAATGATTTTGCATAAAATCTATTCTTAAAGGATGCCGAAACAGAGTAGAATTTTCTGTGCAATGCTGAAGGAGGAAGGGGAAGTTTGGGAAAAGATGCCTGTACAAACAAGGGTGAAGGAAGCACCATTCCCTGCTTTGTGTAGAGAGAAGGGTTACTTGGACCTTGAGCCCTTTCTTTTACAGCATCTTGGTATATGGGTGTCAAGGACAAAGTGATTCACTTCACTTGTAAGGGAGAAGCTGTGAAATATTTATTGATACAAAACAGAGATTTAACAAAAATGGATTGTGATTGTGACAGTGTTAAGCTCCTATGGCAAGGTACACTTGGTTATTTACTGCAGAGAGGATAGGCCTGACACAGCAGTCAGGGAGACCCCCCCTTTGAGTCATGAGGTTCAGAGACGACCCCCCTTGCTTTCTACACTCCTTCCCAGTGGGGATTCTAGGGGTGGCTGGATCCAGTCCTAGTCCCAGACTTGGTCAAGACTTTGTCTGAAGGATTCTACATGCTCAATCAGTCACTCCTATGACTTAGCTAAGATTTCAAAGTTTAGCATGTGATTCACCACTTGGCAAGGATGTGTTATGGCAAGGAATCTCTTATCCTCATGAGTAACCTTGAGAGGCATCCCTACTCAAGGGGAGATCCTGGCAGGCAGCCTGCTTGCATGCAGGAGAGCACAACAGGCCCTGGGTGGTCCACTGTTTATAGCGTAAGACTGTTGACTTATAGTCATGTTTGCATGCCAAGGAGACATCTAGGTCCCTGTGTCTGGCTGCTATGTTGCCATCCATCCCCCAAAGTCCAGGTGCAACCCATGACAACCACTGCTGACAGTTATGGCTTGAGCAGGAGCCAAGGAAGGTACTCAGGGGGAAGAGTGCACCATCACAAGGGGATCATCTGCCAAAGGGCTGTAATTGCTGCATGGTGTGCTGTTGGATACCTATTACATTCTACTGTCCTTACTGCTGGTTTCAGGTCTGGTATGTAGATACCAATTTGGTTTATGGATTTTTGACATGTACTTGATAAGAATGAAAGGCTGACCCGGAGCTATGTACCTGTATTTCACAAGTTCCCAGAAAGAGGCATTAGGGTGGTTAATGAGAGGAATACAGCAGTCCATTACCAGTTTCATGTCAGTCGGCAGAACCAAGGCGCTGTGGTATGAATGTGAAAGTATAATCCAGAATGCCTCCTAAAATGAAATGAAATCTTACGCCTTGCATGAGGACAGAGATGAAGTCCTTGTGCAAAGTCTATTTAATGGATTTGGCATTTGGCATTCCCAAAGCCTTGAGATGGCAATATTTTTTTGTGGTGCGATTTCATGCTTGTGTTTCTACCTGGTTTTCTGACTGCTATGTAATATCATTGACCTACAGTTTCTGGAGTTGGAACTTCCATTGCAAGCTTTTTTTTTTATTTTTTTAAAAAGGGTTTTATACATAGACTTTTATTCTGTATTGTCCTAAACTAGAATTTTTTAATGTCTCAAACATTTTTGTCTGTTACCGAAAGTATAGATGACAGAAATTGCCGGATAAATCTGAATATGAACTTAAGGTTTTTTTCATGTTTCTAACTGCATGTTACTATTTAAAGTATGTTCTGTTTGAACTTATATTTTGACATAATTTAAGTGTTTGCTGACTATTAAGTCAGTATTATTTCAGATTTGAGCTTAAAAAGGACTAAGTTGTATCATGTTTGTCATATTCTCTCATTTTAATGATGTCTATGTTTTGTGACAGCTGATAATTAATTTCCAAATCAAATTCTCTTCTCTGCCTGAATCTATTAGAGCATGTTAAAGAAATGCTATTTGGTGCATGTTCTCTGAGGCTATAGTCAGATGTCTTTTATTTTTTTCCTTTGGTTTTGCTGTCTTAATGGAAGTAATCTCAGCACTGCTGGGTTCCTTGGCATTTTTAAATCAAATCATTGCTCTTACAGAGCAAGCAGGTACTTTGCACAAAATGGATGGTCTTTTATTTTGTTATGGTAATACATAGGAGAGATGAGACCTGTTATTAGCAAACAAAAAAAGTCTTGGAAAAAAATCTGAACAAAGTTTCACATTCCTTGAAACCAGACTACTTTGTTAGACGTCTCGTTAATTTATTCAACATTATTTTAAGACATAATCCTTAATGGAAAGGGAATATAAATATGACTCTTAAAAAAATTTTCACTGTGAAGACCTTTGACCCAAAGAGATACCCTAGTATCCTATATTTCTTCCTTTAATTAGGAACCTTACTATGTATCAGTCAAGCTCAGCTTCAACTTCTTATTATATATCTTTGAGTATTTTCTAAATTCAAAATAAAGTAGTGAGCCAAGGTAGAAATAGTTCAGTAGGTAGAAACTACCTGTATCATTTGATTACATTCTTGCTGAAGGTAACATAGCTTAAAAAATACAGAGATACTCATGAGAACATAAGACCTTCCACATATACCATCTGTCAAGGAAAACTATATGTGAAACAGTTTAAAACTTTTTCCCCACCCTCCAAATCAAAATGTTGATCACTTTCCAGGAATTGTTCTGGGAATATGGTTATTCTTACAGTGCGTGTTTCAAGCTGCAAAAGAATGGTGTCGATGATTTGCTCTTCGTCTTTGAATTTCATGTAAAATAATGATTTGCATCAACAGCTTTTCATATGAAAGACATCGTGTTGTCCTTCATTTAAGGAACTGCATAAAGCTATAAAACAGATAAGACCATGTGTCATGTAAGAGGAAAATAATGCTGTTGATTGTTTTTCTTTTAGCAATCTAAATCTCATACTCCTGAGCTTAAAATAACTAACAGAATTAGCATTGGAAATACATGTGTGCAGCAAAAATATAACAATAATATGCATAAAATGCACTGCAGTTTTCAACAGCATGAAGTGAAATGATATAATGAGTATAAATATAAAGAAAGGAACATTTCTGAAATACTGATTCTAGGAGTATGATATAAGAATAAAAATTAGTTTTAGATTTATAATGGAGCAGCTTTTCTGAAACTAAAGATAGTAAATGAAAATGTTTGACATTTTTTAAAATTTCAAAATTTCAAAACTAAGATAAAACAAAATAATAGATGACTGTTAATTTTACTTTGATAATTGTAATTAGTATAATAAAATTCTAAATGGGAATTGTTTGGGAATTGGTATTCTAGTCAGCATATTTAATTGNCTGACCCGGAGCTATGTACCTGTATTTCACAAGTTCCCAGAAAGAGGCATTAGGGTGGTTAATGAGAGGAATACAGCAGTCCATTACCAGTTTCATGTCAGTCGGCAGAACCAAGGCGCTGCGGTATGAATGTGAAAGTATAATCCAGAATGCCTCCTAAAATGAAATGAAATCTTACGCCTTGCATGAGGACAGAGATGAAGTCCTTGTGCAAAGTCTATTTAATGGATTTGGCATTTGGCATTCCCAAAGCCTTGAGATGGCAATATTTTTTTGTGGTGCGATTTCATGCTTGTGTTTCTACCTGGTTTTCTGACTGCTATGTAATATCATTGACCTACAGTTTCTGGAGTTGGAACTTCCATTGCAAGCTTTTTTTTTTATTTTTTTAAAAAGGGTTTTATACATAGACTTTTATTCTGTATTGTCCTAAACTAGAATTTTTTAATGTCTCAAACATTTTTGTCTGTTACCGAAAGTATAGATGACAGAAATTGCCGGATAAATCTGAATATGAACTTAAGGTTTTTTTCATGTTTCTAACTGCATGTTACTATTTAAAGTATGTTCTGTTTGAACTTATATTTTGACATAATTTAAGTGTTTGCTGACTATTAAGTCAGTATTATTTCAGATTTGAGCTTAAAAAGGACTAAGTTGTATCATGTTTGTCATATTCTCTCATTTTAATGATGTCTATGTTTTGTGACAGCTGATAATTAATTTCCAAATCAAATTCTCTTCTCTGCCTGAATCTATTAGAGCATGTTAAAGAAATGCTATTTGGTGCATGTTCTCTGAGGCTATAGTCAGATGTCTTTTATTTTTTTCCTTTGGTTTTGCTGTCTTAATGGAAGTAATCTCAGCACTGCTGGGTTCCTTGGCATTTTTAAATCAAATCATTGCTCTTACAGAGCAAGCAGGTACTTTGCACAAAATGGATGGTCTTTTATTTTGTTATGGTAATACATAGGAGAGATGAGACCTGTTATTAGCAAACAAAAAAAGTCTTGGAAAAAAATCTGAACAAAGTTTCACATTCCTTGAAACCAGACTACTTTGTTAGACGTCTCGTTAATTTATTCAACATTATTTTAAGACATAATCCTTAATGGAAAGGGAATATAAATATGACTCTTAAAAAAATTTTCACTGTGAAGACCTTTGACCCAAAGAGATACCCTAGTATCCTATATTTCTTCCTTTAATTAGGAACCTTACTATGTATCAGTCAAGCTCAGCTTCAACTTCTTATTATATATCTTTGAGTATTTTCTAAATTCAAAATAAAGTAGTGAGCCAAGGTAGAAATAGTTCAGTAGGTAGAAACTACCTGTATCATTTGATTACATTCTTGCTGAAGGTAACATAGCTTAAAAAATACAGAGATACTCATGAGAACATAAGACCTTCCACATATACCATCTGTCAAGGAAAACTATATGTGAAACAGTTTAAAACTTTTTCCCCACCCTCCAAATCAAAATGTTGATCACTTTCCAGGAATTGTTCTGGGAATATGGTTATTCTTACAGTGCGTGTTTCAAGCTGCAAAAGAATGGTGTCGATGATTTGCTCTTCGTCTTTGAATTTCATGTAAAATAATGATTTGCATCAACAGCTTTTCATATGAAAGACATCGTGTTGTCCTTCATTTAAGGAACTGCATAAAGCTATAAAACAGATAAGACCATGTGTCATGTAAGAGGAAAATAATGCTGTTGATTGTTTTTCTTTTAGCAATCTAAATCTCATACTCCTGAGCTTAAAATAACTAACAGAATTAGCATTGGAAATACATGTGTGCAGCAAAAATATAACAATAATATGCATAAAATGCACTGCAGTTTTCAACAGCATGAAGTGAAATGATATAATGAGTATAAATATAAAGAAAGGAACATTTCTGAAATACTGATTCTAGGAGTATGATATAAGAATAAAAATTAGTTTTAGATTTATAATGGAGCAGCTTTTCTGAAACTAAAGATAGTAAATGAAAATGTTTGACATTTTTTAAAATTTCAAAATTTCAAAACTAAGATAAAACAAAATAATAGATGACTGTTAATTTTACTTTGATAATTGTAATTAGTATAATAAAATTCTAAATGGGAATTGTTTGGGAATTGGTATTCTAGTCAGCATATTTAATTGNNGATTTGGAAGTTGTTATTTGTTGAGATATGCCAGCTGGTAACCGGAATAGAAACAGGTGTGGAAAAAAAAATCACTGAATTAGGAATAGGTAATAAGTAAATGTTACCAAAAATCCAATTTCAAAATAAAAATAATCTGTGCTTCATTCTAATTGAATTAAAAATTAATTTTATAAACACGTTAAGTTTTGATTATTTAGGAACAAAATCTCATCAAACTGGTGTGAAATGGAGATCAACTCATGGCTGATAATGAAGTATTTCACTGCAAAATGAAAGTAGATGATAGCTATATGAACCAGGTTCTCAAAGTGTGTGTGTGTGTGTGTAAAGGTAGGTGGTTCAGGATACTTTGCCTCTGAACCCATTAAATGAACTTTCTCTTTTTTGTGAATACAGCAAATGTTCCCTGTGCCACAGCTTACACCAAGTGTAAACTTCTCACAACTTAGGAACAGCAGAAATACTGAATGAAAGCATTATTCTGCATTTCTTTGGCAAAGCTGTTTAATTAATTAATTAAAGTGTGCTTCACTTATTTGTGTCCCTTAGGCAGCTCTGCCAGCCCTTACTGGCAGTGACAGCTTGGTTTACATGGCCTGTCTGATTTCTACATGTCGACATCTCTGCTTTATGTTCGAGGGTATCTTAGAATGGTTGTACGATGTGGAATGTTAAGATTCCTTCCATCGTTCTCTTACAGAATGTGAGGCTTTGACAGCTTCATTGTGGGTTTTGCTAAGGATGTGTAAGGCTGTGAGTATGAGCTGCTTTGGTTTAAAGAACATGTCCTTGTCTGGGACTGTAACCGGGTGAATACCAGCATGGAGAAAGGAGCTGATTGCTTTTATGGTGGTGATGAGTGACCATACTCAGCAATACTCAGCTCAGTACAGAATGTGGCTGTGGGATATGTTGTTTTCAGCCAAGCTGAGAGACACAGTTTGTCTTCTAAAGTGCCTACCCAGTTTGACAGCTTGTGTGTAAAGCTGTTTTGTGGCTGAGAGATAGCACACGCCGGAAAGATGATACTCAAAGTGGTGTATGCTGCTGTACCCAGAGCCCTATTTGTTGCATGAAGTTGCTGGGGCATCATGTGCCTTCTCGGCAATGTACCTTCAGCAGCAGTAGGAAGAAATAAAAGAACAAATAACAAGAGTAAGAATTAGAAGCAAAAGGTAGGGGGAAAATATAATAAGAAAAGGTGGGGAATACAATGAATACGGGGAAAAAGACAATAGTGTAAGTTGCCCGGGAAGCATCTGTGCTTTAAAGGACATACCTGTGTAAGAGGAGTTTGGGATTTTTATTTTGTTCTATACCTGTTTGCGTCCTAAGTGCTCATATGCATAGCTAACTTCAGTTTTAATAAATGCTTAATAAAACCTGCATGGTCTGTTTCAATAGCAGCAGTGATACTAGCTTTGGCTGGAATGCTGCGTGCTTCTCTCTGGACAGTTTGCTTGCTTGTATTGCCTAGAGCGTGAGCTTGTTGAACTTCATTATATAGTCACGTTTGACAGTCTTGCTCTTTTGTTTTCTTCATGACTGCTCTTTGATTGTAAGGAAACACACTATGTCTCAGTGAGCATTAGAAACCATTTTTATTTTATTCTGGCCCTGTGTTCTTTTCTTGACTTTTCCTGCTCATTCTTATTTTTTTCTGTGACTCAGGAGTTTTCTCTGAGCTTGTGAAGGAGATCCTTTCAAAAATCACTTTTCACCAAGCAGTAAGATACAGTTTCCACTTGAAATTTGCCAAATCAGCTATTATCATAGCTGCTAAAGCTTAATATTTATTTTAGATCCAAATAATTATTTTGAGCTCTTTTCTTGTATTTCTTAA
>VXBJ01003944.1:50747-68203 GCA_013400055.1 Nycticryphes semicollaris
TTTTTTTTTCTTTAAAATATTGCCGTACTCCATTGCTTACTGAGTTTGGATTTAAACAGTTGGTAGATTTAAATATTGCATAGCTACAGTTTCTTTCCTGTCTACATTTTGTTAAAGGGTAAGCCACATAAAAAGCTGCAGATTATTTGATTTTTCTGGGGTTTTGTTACCTTATAAAATAGATGGTAGGACCGTATAATTTTTTTTTCATTAATATCTTTCTATCTTTCTGCTTCCTTACTTTCTTCCTTTTCTTCCTTTTCTTCCTTTTCTTCCTTTTCTTCCTTTTCTTCCGTTCTCTCTATAATAGAATTAGAATAGTAGGAAAACCTTGACAGGAAAAAGTTATTTTAAAGATCTGTGAGAATCGTCCTCCTTTTCCTCTGTTCATAAGGTCTAACATCTGGAGCAGGGAACTGAAAGGAAAATGTNTGTGAAAAATGTGTCATGACATTTTAGAGCATCTTCAAAACATTAAGAAAAAATATTTTCTGAACTTTAAAAAGTAATTTATAATTATATTAATATAAGGGCAAGTTACTAATTTACTGTGCTTCAGAGGCATCATTGAGGAACGCTCAACAGTTTTAAGGCTTTACATGAGTTTTAATTTTAGTATTTAGTATTTAATTTACTATTACTATATACAGGCATGATCTGTCTGTGAGTATTATAGTATGTAAATGCAACCATAATTTTTAATAATGGCAGCTAGGTTTGAAGCTCTGTAAAATTTTAATTGTTGTGGAAAAAAATGTGTCAATAGTCATCTGGTTATATTACTGTGAATCTTCAATTATTATTTAATCTGAACCTGAATGTAGAAAATAATTCTGAAAGTTCTGACCATAATTTGACTTGCTGTAATAACTAGCAGCATTAGTAGTGATACACAGGTATATTAATTGTGCCAGCAAGAAGTTTTAAATAGTCCAAGGTAGGTAACAGTCTATTTTAGCTAATCTAATAATAGAAAAATAATACAAAAAGTTCATATTCCTCAGCCCGTCTGCTCATACCAGGTGGCTGACTGCCTAGAACTTCCTTTGATTTGCAGTATGTGGAGTTCTGATTTGAGGCTTTTCCAAGCTGGTATGTAGGAACACAATTTTCAAATTGATACCCAATTGGTTTTCTTTTGAGTTATTGGGATTAGAGAAGGAATATCCCCATATTAGGTTTCCTGTTACACTTACATACAGTATGTTACAACTCTCCCTTTGCTGTAATTAATGATCTAAGGATATACGTGATTGTTGAGAATTGCTCTGCTTGGCTCATGTGTGAATTCCTTTTTTATGCTTGATAGTACTAAACTTTGTGTAAGCAAATCCAAGATGAGGACTGTGGAATTTGTGTTGTCAAGATGAGGAATAATATGGTAATAGGCCTGTAATAGGTATTGCACAAATACAAGTTATTGTTTATAATTATATATATATGTTTAATTGCACTGACTTGTGTTACAACTTCAGGAGATATTATAGAATTGGTTGATTCTGGTCTGCTGTAGATGGAGATTAATTTCTTTGCAATAAATTGTAACTTCGCAGGGTCAGCATCCTTCTATTTTAAAATACTGGAATTACAAAATAGCTTAAGTTAAGGGACAGAAGCCTTCATTTTCTGGATCTCAGGAAATTCAGTCTGAAGGTACTAAGAAAGGAAACAATGCAGAGCTAAGAGAAGGATGGAGCAAGGGCAGTTGACACATCAGAGAGATAAAGACTCCAGAAAAAGGGTTTCTCTGTATAGACATCGAGGATGGATGGAGAAGTGCATGTGAGTTGAAAGAGAAGAATTTGGGCTAGAAATACAGAGTAAAATCAGAGTGAAGAGAAAAAGAGTTAATAGCTAATGATTAAATCTCCCAAGGTATTAGAGTGGTGCCAGGAAAGATACCAGTAAAGGATTTATGGGAATAGGAAGAACAAGGGCAGTATAGCTGTGGAAACTCAAGGAATTATTTTTAGGATATGTGAAACCTACCCTTCTCCCCAACAGCCCTCCTCGAAGCCCCCCAAACAACCCCAAATCATCAGCAAACATTAAGTATCTCACAGAGATATCATTTATGCTGTTTTATATGTGCTTAAAAGGCTTGAGCTTTGTTGACCATGATAGATGGCTGCACATCAAACGTGGCAGCATGTATCCTGCTCACCCTTGTTAAAATTATGAGATAGAGTGTCAAAACTTGGTAAGGAAGACTGCTGTCCTGTGCATTAATCCATTAGTCTGAATTACCACCCAGATGTAGAGATCAAGAATAACTGTAGATTACCAAACGCGTATAAAACTTCTTCTCTCTTGCCATGTGTAAAAATTTCTTCCTGTCCTTATCTTGCCTGTTTCCAGCAAGTTCATTGACAGATGCTTAGCTTTGATTTTTAATTTCATCAGTTTTCTCATAGCGTGTCTAATTTGTACTTAATTTGTGGGTCACATAAATGAGTAAAGAGTACAATCAAAAAGATGTAACAGGTAGATAAGATAAAGATGGGATTAGAGCTAGAACATTTAAGAAAAAATGGGCTTTCAGCTGTCTCCTATCACACTGTTTTCTGTTGCTTGTGTTTGAAAGGAACTGGAGGGAGATGGCCACATTGTGACGTCTAATGCTGGTGGAATCAGTTCTACATAATATAAAATGAGGGTTTTTTTGTGTAGGGTTGTGTAGGTGGCATAATATCTAAGTTTAAAACAGTTGGAAATAAGAATGAATTAAAAACCCACATATTTTGTTAATGCACTATTTAAATACTGGATTATTTTTAAAATATTTGCTATGCATTTATAAATACAAGTAATGAATTTATTAGAAATATTTTGTTCTATTATTTGCCCAAAACATTGTGGGATGTGTATAAAAAGAACTTCAACAAAGAATGGTGTTTCGAATTTGTATTTTTTTGTTGCGTATGACTGGATGTGTCAGGGAAAAGTGAGTGCACTCCCTAAAACTTACTAAAGGAAGGCTTGCTTTATTGAAGCTTGCACAGATGGCTAAGTGATATCAAAGGTTTCCGCAACACTGCCTACAAGTTGCCAGAAGGTCAGTGTGAAAATATATCACTGCCTGATTCCATAGCAAAGAACAGTTATTGTTACCAGGATTTAATAAATCCTGTCCTCTATCAAGCACTTCTTCTACAGGTAGTCCACAGGAAACAGTTCCAGTTGCAGCACCTTTAAAAATCTTCTTTATCAAAACACTTTTTTTTTTAACGTGGTTTAAACATGATTCATTTAAACTATTGCATGAAGAGCGGGCTGTAGTGGGTGAAATACTCTTATTTAAAGTGCGGGTGAAGTTAAGATGGTAAGAATGATCTAAATTATTTAAACTGTCTCTCTCCAATAAATACATCATTGCCACTGTACCATGAAGAAAGCTTTAATCATTATAAGCAGTTAGGAAGGTGGATCAGTGAAAAATAGTTCGATTTTAAATTTTTTAGAGTGTGCTTTGTGGATTGGGTTTATATTGCATGTGAAGAAGTTTACCAGCCTAATGCTTGCTTCATTCTCCTAGTTTGTTGGTTTGTTATAAGTTTTTTAAAAATCCCATTCTCTCTTTACAAACAAAACATTTCATGGTTTCTCTTGACTGTTAGTCTCACACATGCTGTTCCACAGGTGTGTAGAAGAAGAGTTTACCTACGTGGTGCAGTTGCAATGTGAATTAAGTGACTCTTTTCTTCTGAAATAAATATGTAAAGGAAGGACAAAATTTGATGGAGTACTACTGTTATTCTTCAAATTAATATTTAGAAGAACTTAAGTAGATTTCATGTACAGTGAAAATCACATTTTAATTAACAAAATCCAATACTAAATGCAAAATGTCCAAAATCCTCCATATATTTTAAGCTTAATGTGTTAATTATTGTAGCACCGTAGTGATGTTTAGGTTGAAGGCGTTTTTGTGGATAAAGACATAATAGCACATCTTAGAAGATACATCATTGAACTAAAAGAGGAAAATGTGACTCACAAAAGGTTGACTCTGAATATGTTTCTGTGCTTTGAACTCTGATACTTCTCTCTTCTACTAGTCACATTATAAGATAAATCATCTATTGGCTTTCTGTTGTAGTGAAATGTGATGCTCTCTACAGATTGAATTTTTTAATGTTAATTAAAAAAAAAAACGGTGATTCTGATTGATGAAAGAGTTTAATATTAATGATGGACTATTAGAAGACCTTTTAAGACATGTACTTGATTCTTAATGACACAGATTTTTTTTTTCAAGAGCTATTCTTAGGTACTAGCATAGAGGTTAATGAGTCAATATGCTGCTGATCACAACATAAAATCTATGATTACTTCAATGAGAGCAATTAGGAAAAAAATGCCCCTATGTTAAAATGTGCTTAAGTACATGTCTAACTGTAGTGTGTGTAAGTGTAGAAGCTTGTTGTATTCATTTAAGTTTTCCTGAATCAGATTTCAAAATGGGAAGTATTTAATTGGTTTTTTTTTCAGTACAAAGTAATTATTCATTTTTACATTCACAAATAGCAAGTATTTGAAAAAATTCTTTGGGCTGAGCATGAATTTCTTAAGTAGTTTTCTTATATTACAGATATACCTTACATATAATTACACCAGTTAGTTAAAGTTGCTGAATTTATTTTCCCCAATTCTTTGCTATAAATGCTTTCAACTACTAATGACTGTTATTTGAATTGCTTACCTCCAAGCTGTATGTTTTTGATAGGATAAATAATAGTAATGGTGACACTGATGATGTTAATGGAAATATCAAAGAATAGTGACAGAAGTTCTGTTTCCTTAAGTACTCTGTCACACTAATTGTTGACTGTAGAACATGTATCATACAAATTCTACTGGTTACAGAGAAGAATTATTTCCAATGCAAAGTTGTGAAGTTTATTTGTGGCAATATGAGCTGTATTTTACATGGTGATCCAATATTTTTGATTTTTGCATTTACTTTTTAAAAATACTGAAAGATGCTTTATTTATTTATTTAAGTTTAGTAGACTCTGTCATGTCCCTTTTGTGTGTGTCCCTAGAGGCTTCTTCAACAGAATGACATTCAGTTTTGCTTTAGAGAGTTTCTTTCAGTCACTTTTTTGTCATGGGAGCAGGAAGCCATATAACTGTCAGCTACAAGTAAAATAAAACATTAATAACCAAGGACTACAAAAATCTTCCAAATTATTGATCAAAGTAACAGATTTATTTTTTTCCTTGGCTCAATATAGGGCGTATAAGTAGAATAATTTTCAGAACATATCTGTTGTCATTGTCTGATATGATACTTCCAAATATTTCCCCCTTTTAATGTCTAAAAGCTTGTCTTTTTTATTTTCAGCTAAGCGGTAATACTGTTGAATGTGATTTTTCTCCATTGCTTTTTACTCAGAAGTGTAGGTTTTTAAAAGTTTCAAAACATCTAAAAAAATTCTATATTTCTCATATTTGACTGACTCATTTGCCGTAGTGCTATTAAGATGTAGTGAAAACTGATCAAAGATAGCCAAAAGACAGAAATTCTGTGCCTTGTTGAGACATAATTTACATTGAGTCTTTTCATATATTATCATTCCATTGTAGAATGGAATAGAATTATATTTCTTAATGTATTCTCTTCTTTGATACTTCAGTGCTGACCTAAATAGTTATTTTCTTCTGAACTGCTGGAAGTCCTGGGTGTCTAACAGCAGAAACAGTAGTCCTCTAAATTTTTTTTTGCTTTAACAACCATTTTTGATTGGTGTGTAGAGGCACGGCTTGAATACAAAAGGATTTGGTGTGTAAATGGATAGAAAATCCAGTATCAGTTGACTTTATGTTCCTATTTTAATTTTAAAACATATTTCAGTGGACCATCTATGTACCTTCGCAGTATACAGAAGTATTGTAATTGCTTGGGTGTTACTGTTCAGTGTGACTCATCAAGGACTCTCTGAATGAGACACGCTATTTCAAATATGGTTGTCTTTTACAAACTGTGTGTATATGTATGTATATACATGTTGTTTGAAAAAGGAAAAGTCTAATTACATTTAGGGTAAAAACTATAATTAAAGACAGCTGCATAAAGTTAAAATTTCCGTTTTGAGGTGTTGTTATTCTTTCCATTCCATCCACCAGTAGAGGGCGCTGTGGTGAATAGGCAGCATATTGACGTTGACCCGTTGAAAGGAAAACAAGCTTTCTTCATACATACATCTTGGATTCCTTCTTTTAGTTTTATATATTATGATTTTCAAGGGGAAAAAGAGTGGACTAGAAATGAAAAGTAGAAATAATAGACAAAGAAAGTTGCATCCACCATAGAAAGCTAACTAGTAGAAAAGCATCACTCAATCCCTTTTGAGTTTCAACTTTCTGTAATGTAACGCTGTCCTGGTTTAAAAGGGGTGATAAAACTAGGTGTAGCAAACCGGAAACCCAGGCCACGCATTTGCCACTTTAAAAAATATATCTCTGCTTACTTTAAAGAAAATATTGTCTCAGTTTTGCTCTTTTAACAGAGTTAAGTTCTTTAAAAATTTTTAGATTAAGATTGTGTGTTTTAGCCAGTAAACTGGCTTTTAATCTGAATTGTTAGATAGGGTTTCCGTGGCAAGATGGGGTTTCCATTTTGGTAGCAGAGGTGGGGGTGCAGCAGTGGCTTCTGTGAGAAGGGATCAGTGTCTGCCTCCATGTTGGACAGCGTCAGGTCCAGCTGGCTCCAAAATGAGCCACTGCTGCCCAAAGCTGAGCCCGCCAATGACTCTAGTGGTGCCTCTGTGACAGCATATTTAAGAAAAAATGAAAAGCAGCTGTGAGAGAGAGAGTGAGGAAAATAAACAGCCCTGTGGACATCAGAGTCAGAAGAGAAGCTGAGCCTGCGAAAAAAAAGGGGGAGGGAAGCTGGTTTTAGTTTTGTTCTTTTTCTCCCTATCCTAATCTCTTACTAATTGGCATTACATAATTTAATTTCCTCAAGTTGAGTCTGTAATAGTGATCTTGGTCAGTGATCTTCCTGTCCTTGCCTCAATCCATGAGCTTTTTCCATCTTATTTTGTCCCCCTGTCCTGCAGTGGAGGGGAAATGAGAGAGCAGGTTGGTGAGCACTTGGCAGCCAGACAAGGTTAATCCACCACTACAGTTTACATGCTGGAGGCGCATTGATTTACTTAATGCATTCTCCTAGTATTAGTATTTTGGAATACTAGGTACAGCAACTTAATGTTTCAGCATCTACAGTATTCAAAGTTAAGGCTTCTCTACATCATTATTAAGAGTTTATTCAAATATGTCCAAAACAATCCATTCATATGCATAATTTGTAAAGAAAAACAATGCAAAAATTCTTTGGGGGGCTAAAATCAGGCACTACAGCAAAGGAAAATACTGCATGAGAGTTGAGCCTGCATTAGACAGAAGATCAGATTACATTTTTGCAACACACTCTTCTAGACCTTAAACATGGTATTCCCCTCTTGCATGTGTCTTCCTTTCTGTAGAAAAACCTGGGAAAACTGTAACTATGCATTCTGAAGAGTTAAAAGCTAGGGCTGTACATGCTTGTAAAGGCCTTTGGGTCAGGTGGATACTACCTAAGTTATTTTTAAAAAGAAAATTTGATGCCACTGAAGACACATGCAGCCTCTGAATTCAACATGATAGTATGCTTAAAACAATCTAGAATAGCTAACAGAGCAAAAGGAGGTGCTGTAGTTTTATTTTAGTCTTAATCTGTAGGAGGTAATCAAACAAAGGGAGTACCTTTGTAGAATCCTAGTGTGTCGTATGTGCTGATAATTTCTTCTCTTGTATGATCTTTACCTCCCCCAGATAAGTGAGGAAGAGGGGTAAAAGGAATATTTTGGTTAGAGTTGGTTTTCACATGTGGGGTTTTTATTTTGGATTTTCTTTACTGCAAACCCGTGGCATATTCCATTATTTATCACTTATAAATTCCTGTCTTCTCTTGCAGTGCACTTGTAGGAAAGACATGGTGACAATATCCATGGACGTCTTTGTGAGGAAGTTTCAACCAGATAGATACCAGCTGTGGAAACAAGGCAAGGATTTATACACCATTGATCACACTAAACCAACTCCTGAATCAACACCTGAAGTAAAGAACTGGCTACAGAGAAGAAAAAAACTAAAGAACTTTCCTCAGTGGTATTTATGTTTCTTTATCTTCCATTTAATTGTCTTCAATATGATGTCAATTTTCTTTTTGTTTCTTTTTTGGTCACTTTCTCTGAAGTTTTATTTGAATTTGTTTACTTTAGATGAAGCTTGTTTTTCCATTATCTGTATTAAGATGAAATCCAGAGTGATGATGAAAAATTAATTCATTTTACAACTTATGTATGTAGCTGAATTTAGTGATTATAAAGAGCATCAAAATTCGTTCCACTATGGTATTTAGAATCTTTCTTTAGTAGAGAGTATTCTATTAAAATTTTCAAGGTATGGATGGTTGCCATTGTTTCTAGTGACAACTGCAACCAAAAGACAAGGGAGAAGTCTCTTAAGAGTTCAGGTAAAGTTTGAATTAGAAAATCTTACCAAGAAAGTGGAGGAGAATCCCATCAGCTGTGTGCAGTCTCTCGCAATAGTTACTGCCATCTAGCTCCAAAGAGGTGTCACTGCCTGTCCTGCACACTTACAGTAGACGAAACCTCTCTGTCTACCACAGGACAATCGCTGATCATAATTTAGCATAAGGAAGGCCTAAACCTCAGTGATGTCACCACTAAGAAAGTTAGGGGAAAAAGGTTTCTCAGCTTGTCACTGGAGCTCTCAAAGCTTTAACCTATCAAAGCAGTTTCATAGCTGGATCTATTTTCTTGGTGTGCATTGTGTCTATTGTCTATGATTCTGGGTTTTTTTTTTTTTTTTGTGTTAATGCTTTCTTTTCTTAGCAGGATCTTTATGGATTTTATTCTTCATTATCTAATAAAGATGTATTTAATTTCTAGCCACAGGGAGGGTGGTTTTATTGATATCTACCAATGTGGAGAGCAGTTTGCTGGGCTAAAGATGATACTGGATTTTTCAAGATCTTTTTCCACCTTCAAGTCACTTTACAATATAATTACTTTTAAAACTTTCTCTTAAACTGAATTTCATAATTTTCTTTGTAAGTTAACGCATTTCTTAGGGAAAATGATAGGAAAGTCAACCTGTAAAGAGGAGGACCAGCTGTCACTGTAGTGGAACATCATAGTTGAGAAGTGTAGCATTGGGTTTGTTCTGGATAAGAATAGTTTGTGGGGTAGATTCAGTTCTTGCAGACTGTATAGTAGAATATATATAATATTGACCCAGACACACAGAAGGAATAATTCTGTTGTTTAGCTAGTTGAATGCCATTTTGTCCTGTAGTAAATTTCACTGTGTGTATCGTACTGCAAGTTCACAATTGGACCACCAATGATTCATTTGGTAGTACCCTTATGGGTAGGCACTTTTAACTAAAAGCAAAGACTTCATAATAATTTTGTTGAAAGTTTTATCAAAGGAACATGTGAGCTGATTTTATCATAGGAACACTTAGCTTAGCTAATAAACACAATCCCAATGCTGTTTAATTCTTGAGTTGGCTTTTGTTCAGGCATGGTAACGATGCACATTGCAAAGGGAGGATAAAATGTTTATTCAGCTTCATTTCTAGTGTAATGTGTCGATTTAAATTGTCGCCATTTTGATTATGTGAATAATACAAGTTCCAACAGAGTGAAAATAGAAATGCCATTTATGGAAATCTTCGTGACTATAGTGACAGGGAGAGTTTAACTCTGACATTTATGGCTGAAACAGTTTGCTCCAATGGGACATCTAATGACTGCATGTAAACAGTAATAATACTTGCTGTTACATTACAATGCGAACTGATGGGTGTCTCATACTCTGTAAATTTTCTGGAAATTACTGTTTTATAGAGAGAGTGTTGAAAGATACACTGATGGACATAGGATAAAATTTAAGGGGTAAGAAAAAGTTTTTCTGGAGTTGTCTGTAGTCTAAGATGCAGGACCTTTGTAAAACTCCTGGTTTACCTGCCATAGTTGGGCTTTTATCACTAACATGTTACGAGTTTTGAAACCTGGTGAAGACATAAAAATCTCCTTCCATGTCATGTAGCTAAATTTGAAACCGGACACATGAATTACAAACCGGTTTCTGACGGGGGTGGAGGGGGGGAAGGGATTTCCCCTGCTTTAACCTTTCCCTTCTGCTCTGAGGGTACAAAAACTTATGCTGAAGATTTAATTTCAACATTATTTTTTACATAGCATTATGAAATATGTTGCTCAATAGTGTGGTCATTTAAAATATTTAGTGATCGGAATTTTTTTCTTGTTTCAGATCCTTGTTTGTTTTAAAATTTATATAACAACTTATAGGATATCTGAACAGATCTGATTTTACAAGGTTACACAGTCAAGTTGTTTACTAGCATTAGGATTTGGAAATACCACCCAATTTTAGTGCAACTGAGAGTGTTTTATCTTCATTAGGTTTATAAGTGTTATTTGCTTTCAGGTTCAAAAGAATGATTCATTAAGAAGCTAGTTTGGATGCTGGTTAAGAAATAGTTACTTAGGGTTATTTTACTTTTAGAATTTAATAACTTTGCCGTAGAACAGTGATAAAAGATTAGAAGGTTAAATCCAATCAATTGTTAATCTATCACTTAATAAATTGTAAACACTATCTCAACACAAAAAGATGAAAAATTGTCAGTTTTTAACCACTTTAAGCAGGTGAAAGGGACATATATATTGGTAGGCGTTTTATCTTATCCGAGGCAGACATTCTACTCTGACAGCAATATCTCTTATAACAGCTTCCCGCACACCAGATCCCGATCTAAAAAGCTTAAAACTCCAGAGGACAAGAGAGTATCTGCTATGGTAGCTGGTGCAGAAATCATAACGACTGAAGCAGCTAGTGATGGCTTCAAGGTCAATGCAGAACCTGGAAAAAAAGTAAGGCTGGTAAACACAGGAGTGCCTTCTGGGGAAGAAGAAAACAGTAGTATAATGCAGCTGGATCAACATTTATTGGATAACGTCAAGGTTACAGGTGAGATAAAGACTGGTTTTGTTTCACATGTAAGTTGTAGGCTGCTGATACTCTAATGCCACAAATCACAGGATGTTAAAGTATGGTATTACCCTAAGTAGCATACTGAAATAAAGCTATGCAGAGAAGGCTGATATGCAGTAAGAATGAGAAAATGACAACATTAAGATTCCAAGCTGAGACTCGTATCACCCAAACTGTTTTAATGAAGTGTTTTTTAAAAGGAATAAAAGGATGAGGTTTTGTAAATTCAATTTCTTCAATAGACTGATTTCATTTTTTATAAACAAAAATGATACAGAATGTCTTACCACTTATGCAGTCAGTACAGAACATAGATGCTTGTAGTATGCTACATATATTTGCATGAAGAGTGTTACATATTAGAAGTGGTCTGTACTTGTCCACAAAAATGATCTATCCTGAGACTGCAGATTTCTTGTTACTTCCTGTTGAGCTGTCAGACAATGCAAGCCAAAGGGTGTTCTTTTTAATTCACAACTATTTTATGCTAATATAGCTGGTCTTTTCTAGCACTTACTCCATCTGTTTCACATTTCATTGTAGTTCAGGTGTAGTTTTACATTCCTGATCAGAAAGACAAACTGCAATTTTAACTCAGTTTGTGAGCAGTCCCATTGGTTTTATACTGAAAGTTTACTTGCAATTTGCATATAGAGTGTTTTCCTGATTGTGAATATTAATGGTTATGTTAATGGTTATTTGGACATGGTAAATACCAGGATTGTTCCACATAAAGATAACAAAGTCAGTATTCAAATACGGAAACTTAGAAATTCCTGTGGAAAAAATAGTTGGTGCTCTACTAAAGCCTTTCTAAGACTGTTCTAATTTTATTTTTTAAGTTGTTACTCCTTTACACTTTCCCCAACTTTTAATAGAGGTTTGGAGTGTTAATGACCACCGGGAAGCTTGTAGTCAGCAACCATTCGGTATTCACTGGCAAGGGAAGGAAAAGCTGAGAATATTGCTTTCCTGATATCCTCTTTCCTTTGTGCTATTAAAGGGTGGTGCCTAGACCTTCGCAGGGAAAGGGACCTTGTTTAGATATGATGGTGGATGTTCCAGTACTCATGTTGGAGATGATCATTTGGTCTGCATTATGTCTGACTAGTATATGCTCAGTTGAGGCAATATTCTTTGTACCCAAAGATTATGTTTTAGTACTGGATGAGCTTTATATTACTAAATTTTATATGCATTTGACCTGGAAAAGGGATTTTTCAGAAAAAGAAGTTCAAACAACCATTGTAAAGAAAGAAAGGGAAGGGACTTTACAGAGACTGTTTTCTTTATTGCCTTGGATGTGCTGCTGAACCAAAATTCACCGTGATGTGTGCCATAGAGTTCTTTAGGAACATGTTTTTTGGGTGACCTGTCTAACCCATTGTTTTGTCTATCCCATGAACGCATCAGCAGATGAAGAATTTGCATAAAGTAAAATCAACACAATTTCACCCATCAGCATAACTGAAATATAATAGTATGCTAATTGCTGAAATAGAAAATGATGCTAATTGCTTTTCATTTTTAGACTGATGCTGTTGTTTTCAAAATATTATTGTTATCTATTTGAAATTTGTTTTCCTAATTATAAACCATTAGACTCTGTTTATTTTAATTTTTACAACAGGCCTAGTAGGTATAAATGCAGGATGAAAAGTTCAATATAGCAACCTTTTCTATCATTTTTCCCAACTATTCAAAGTTCTTGTGCGCTGTCAGAGTAAACAAGCTACATGAATATTGATTATTTTGAATGACAGGAAGACCTTTTCAAATTCAAATACAACATACCAATTAAATGATTAAAACTATATTTCACACTACAAACTCAAAACATTCATATTTAATCTATTTTTTGATCAAACCTATATTCCACATTGGTATATGAAATGCTTTTCTATATGATTTCTAATTGATGAACTGTGCTTTTAATTTTAATAACTCAAATTGTTGTGAAATGAAATGCAATAGTATAAGGATAGTTTTATTAACAAATCATATTCTTCATGTATAGGAAGCATCCATTCAGACTCGTTTTCAAGCCCTGTTCCTGTACTAGAGAAAACAAAAATGGAAGATGAGGACAGGACAGATTCCAGTCATCCTCTCTTTACGTGTGAAGATTCTGTGGCCCCCATACTCGCTTCTGATAGCTGTAGAACAGAAGACAGTTTGAAATCTCAGAATCAGTCTGTTTCATCAGTACCATACCATAAGGCAGAGGGATGTGCTTCTGAAGCGGAAAACCCAAATATAGAGGAAAATGTCTCAGTAGTGGATGATGTCAGTGATCTAGAAAGCGGTGGAGATATCTTGGAACATGGAGAAGTGCCCATTGTGAAAATCAATGAAGATGATGGCATGGAAACATCCAGTGTATGTGAAGCAAACTTAATCATTATATTAATATATTCCTGATGTAATGAAATGTGAATGAACATGTTTCTAATGAGACTTGATATCCGTATTAAAGTACTTAAGAATATACATTATTTTTATCAGATGCTAATTTGAACGTGTTTTGAAGTATTCAGGCAAGAGTGGGAATTTGGATTCAAAGCAGAATGTTTCTGAAGCTTGCTTGTTGACATATTTTGCCTTTGATTTTAGATATCTAGTAATTTCACTTTATATCTGTGAATCTGAGCTGTCAGCAACTATTCTTAAGCTCTTCCCATGTTTGCTGCCAGCCAGTATGAGCAAGGCTATCAGCTTTAATTATAGGTGTTGACACGGAATTGAAATTGTTAGAGTTGAGTGCTGTATTTGGTATCACGTATTTGTGTTTGAAAGAGTACCTCTCTTGACTGAGTCTAAAGGAGAGTTAAAGGTATGCTGGTAAAATGTCAGCAAAATGGGTTAATTCTGAGATACTTACTGCCCAGAGACAGAACATAACGATGTGGAAACACATGGTGATTTATTTTTTGGACTGATGCCCTCGTCAAATGAAGAAGCGGATGAATCAAAGCTGAGGAGCATCTTGAATTAGGTGGAAACAAAGTTTGCTTTCATTCAATTACATTATCTCACATGGCTTATAAAATGTTATGGACTGTCTTACTTCAGTTGTAACTGTGACTGTAGTATTGAAGTTGGTGAAAGTGAATCTTCAAGACTTGGCTCTAGCAGGATAATACAGACAATATGATTTCAGGGTCTCAAACGTACTATTCTTTTGGTAAGCATGTCAAGAAAACACCTGAAGAAGAAGATCCCTGTAATAAAAGGAATATATTTTTAAATCTTTAAATAATGGGCATGTTTTCTCTCTGGGGCACCTACAAACTTATGGTCTCTTTTTGCTTTTCCTATTCTGCTATGAAGGGTGGGCAGCTTTGACTTTGGGAAGCATAATAAAAATCATTAGGCTATGGTGGTAGTCACAGTAGCTTTCCTAGTTGTGAGTTCAACCCTAGTTGTGAGTTTGTCAGAGAGAGTGTGGGAAATCCACTGCCAGATTGCCAGACGTAGTGGGAAATATATTTTAGAAGCCAAAGTAAAATCATGCTGACCCTTTTAAAGACAGGACCTATGCACTAATGACATTTTTGCATTATTAGAATGTTGTGAATTCTAATAATCGTGGCTCCAGCCCTTCCACTGTAATAATAAAGAGCATTATAAACAGCTCAGTGTTGTAATAATAATGTATTAGAGATTTTATTTATCTCTTTCTCTGCCTTTTAGCCTTTTATATATGAGGTTGTAGATATTCTCTAGTATAATTGAATACTCTCTCTTTTATTAAAGTTATTAAGTGAATAAGTATGTTGTACAGGTGCAATTAAAAGGTCTGATCTTCTTTCCCTTTTTACTTAATCAGTAACATTTTTCTAGGTCATGACCCTGTCCTGTGCTTTAGCCGCATCTTCTCCCTCTGCTTGTCACAGTAAATATCATCCGATTTTGTAGTTTACTCCCCATTTTATAGTAGTAATTTTCAACCCTCAAATTAGTGAAGGGACCTATGTGTAACTTGCTAGCTTAAATTCAGACCATTGAGGAGCAGCGTTGTGTGACTCCTTCTTACCCTTCTGCTAGTGTGCTTGCCCTTCCTCTGCTCCTGAACCTCCAGATACCATCAGCAGTTGGTTTGCTTTGTGATTCCCCCACTGGCACTCAAATCAACAGGATAATCATTACCAGGGCTCTTCATTTCTTATCTCTACTCCAGGTCATTGTTTTACTTCTTCAGGTGTTTTGCACACTCTATTATTCCTCTCAAATATCACCTGAGGAAACCAGGATTTATACTCACTAATTTGAGAAGGACTGCACTAACTTATACCTCAAACCATTTGTTTTCAACAAGGATTAGTCTTTTAAAATTAAGGTATATATTCTGAAGTAGAGAAAAATGTTTTAATTGGTATACTACAGGTGATTCAGGTAGTCTGATAGTGTTTAGAGAATTACATCTGTGATTGTTTACAGAAGAATATTTTTGTTCATCAAAATTAACTTTGCAGAATTACATGCTAAATTATTTGTGTTTCTTCATTTTCAGTCAGTGGAAGTTGAAAGAAAGAAAATATCTAAGAGCTGGCGTCATCCACTAAATAAACCCCCAGCTAGATCTCCAATGACTTTAGTTAAACAGCAGGCAACTAGCGATGAAGGTGAGTGTACTATTTAATACATTTTTCTAATGATGTTTTTCTGTCTTTATGAGACCATATATGTAGGCATTTGCAAAAACAACCAAGATGAAATAATTTCTTTCTGCATGGGAAATGTAAACAATGAGGCCTCTGAATCATAGAATTGTCTAGGTTGGAAGGGAACTTTAAGATCATCTAGTCCAACCATTAAACTAACACTGACAGAAACCACCACTAAACCATGTCCCTAAGCACTGTGTTAACCCGTCTTTGGAACACCTCCAGGGATGGTGCCTCAACCACTTCCCTGGACAGCCCATTCCAATGCTTAATAACTCTTTCAGTGTAAAAATTTTTCTTCCTATCCAATCTGAACCTCTCCTGGCGAAACTTGAGGCCATTTCCTCTTGTCCTGTCACCTGTGACTTGGGAGAAGAGATCAACCCCTCTACACCCTGCTTCTCTACACCCTCCTTACAAGTAGTTGGAGAGAGCGATAAGGTCTCCCCTTGGCCTCCTTGTCTCTAGACTGAACAGTGACAAGATCCCTCAGCTGCTCCTCGTAAGACCTCCAGACCCCTCACCAGCTTTGTTGTTCTGCTCCAGACCCGCTCCAGGCTCCAGCACCTTAATGTCTCTTTTTGTGATAAGAGGGCCAAAACAGGACACAGTACTTGATATGGGTGGGGCCTCACCGGTTCCTCACTGCGTACAGGGCGATGATCACTTCCTGAATCCTACTCACCACACTGTTCCTGATACAGGCCAGATGTTGTTGCCCTTTGTGGCTGCCTAGGCACACTGCTGGCTCATTTTCAGGCAGGTCATGTACTTTTTGCCTTTTTTCACTCAAATTCTTCTAAAAGCATTGGATCTGTCTTTGCAAAAAGCTCTGAACAATATGATGTCACTTAAAACATGGATATTAACTGACCAAATATTAGAACTCACAGCAATTGTGTTTAAAAACAAGTTTTTAATTGTTTAAACATAGATAAAATTTGAATACAGATCTTAGGTGTAAGCCATAATCCCCAGTAATCCTTTAAAGTTACTTTTCCCCTGTTGTCTATTTTTTGATAGACATTGGACATTTGGGATCCAGTGTCTTAATGTACTAAATTTCTGGGTATCACCAAAAACTTATCAAGACTCTTTACATATGTCTTGATTTCCAGGCTTTTGTTTAGTTTCATATGGAAAGAATGAACATCTCTCCCCCTGTAGTTCTGGTAAATCAATTTTACTCTATGGATTTAAAATTGTAATTTAAAAGCTGATTTTGATGCATATCCCATCTACATGTCTCATATCTCTACATATGCTTCTACCTGTATCTAAGTAGTGTGCAGGTTTGCGAGTAGTTAATAGTGTGCAAGATGTTGGAAGTAAGTACTATATTTTCACAAATGAAAAAAGAGTTGGAAAAACATGGTTCTGTTTTTAGACATAATGAAAACAACCTTGGCGTGTTAGAAATCAACAACCGTTCTACTCTCTGTTTCTCCAGCTGAACAATTCTTGAGAAATTTTCTTAGAGCAGTTGTCTACTCACTTTTAAGTGGCACAAAGCAACAGNAAAATTAAGAAAAAGAAGCATGTCCATAAATAATGATGATAAACACCAGAGATATACAGAACATAATTCTGTACAAAATAAATAAGTATAATAATTCTGCAGCTGTGAAATTTAGCGCTCTGTAACTAGATGCCCAGTGATAATACTCAGAACTTCTCAATGCTCCTTTTGGG
>VXBJ01003944.1:68234-88649 GCA_013400055.1 Nycticryphes semicollaris
ACGTGTGTGCTTTAATTTAGAGAGCCACCATCTTGTGCAGACAGGCTAAAAAACTAAGCAGTTTACCCAAGATAGGGATTTGCTTCTCTGAAGTAAATGGAAAAAGTAAATCTGCTTTACCCAGCAATCATATATACAGCCAGCCAAAGTTGATGAATAAAGCTACTTTATTCTATCAAACTTGGCTTGTGAGGCTTATCGAACTGTGTATCAGACCTATCCGTCAAAATGAAAAACAAATACATTCATTTTTCCTGGCATTTTATTTCTGTGATGCACAGGTTTTTCAGGTACTGTTCTCCAGAATCTCTTCAGTTAGCAGCACTAGAGACTGGTCTCCACACTCGCTTAAACACTTTGATTCTCTGTGTAGTGCAGAATGGGGCTGATACTGTTTCTGTGGCTGCAGGTCAGATTCCAGCATTGCTGTACACTTCAGTGTTTACCCATGCTTTGTACCTGCATTTTTTTTATGAGCTCTGCTTTTATACTTTAAGTGATATAAGAGTCTTGCTGGCTTTCTCGATCTTATTTTTTCCTCAATTATTAACTCTAGTCAGCAGTAGCTATTTCTTGCAGCTACAGATAAACTTTTCTGACTTCAGAGGCAGGCAGCGTGCCTCTTCTTCTTGATTATTCTTCTTACAACTAAGGAATATTATGCTTTTAGTTAGCACCAATTTAGGCATTGTGGAGTTGGGTACACTAATTTACCTGCTTCCCCATCAATAAGTCTCCTGCCTTGTTCCACACCTAAAGTTGTTGATTTGTTTCTCCCATATCACTAGTTTGAGAAAACCATATTTTCTCTTTCTCTTTTTGGTCTGAGCCTCAGTTTGCCAGGCATGATATTCCAATTAGCTGTTAAGCATCTTTCTTAAAATTAGAGACAGCTTAGGCCCGTGATTGGTATCATACATGAGTATGTTTGGATACCTTGAGGGGTAGACAGAGCATATTTCAGAAAGTGTTATGGTAATTTGCACAAAAAGGCTGATATTATATTAAGATTATTCTAGTAAAGTAATTAAAGATCTAAATATGTGGTGGGTTGCAATGAAATTGCTCTTTTTTAATTAGAGATTCTGTTCCTTTTGCCTGCTGAGGCTTTTTCAATGTTACAGTTAACACATAGTGTAAAATTCCTATTTTAGCAAAGATTGTATATGATATAATCTGCCTAGATGGTGATGCGGTGACACTGGTTTGTTAATCTCAAGGATTCTGCCATTTATGAGCTGTCTCATTCCAACTTTGTCAGTGTCCTGGTGTCTTAATTTTATGTGAAAATAGCAGCATCCCAACAAGAAGTCATATACCTTCCAGTCTTTCCTCTTTACAGGATGATTGTCCTTCTGGTAGATAAGGTTGTATTCTGTTAGGAAAGAAAACATCTTAGAATCATTTCAAGTAGCTATTAAGTACTTGTCTGCTTATTGATTGAAGGAAATAATTGAGAGTTTTACTGGACATGACAGTTATTGGTACTTCCTAGCTGAAATTGGAATTTGATATTATTTTCATAATTCTGTTTCCTCTTTGTGATATAATTTACCAGCCTGCTTTGCTGAGAACACCAGAAGAGAGACCATATATTTTGGGTAGGCAGAATGTTTACCTCCAAGACAGAGACTGAAGAACAGCTGAGGGAGACTGCCAAACTGAAGCCTCATTGGCTTTACTGGCATGTGCTGGCAGGAGAGTTAAAGATCTGTGGTTAGGTGAATGATAAGCAAAGGAGATTTTTCTGATTGTGTTCAAGAATGTTGTCAGTCACCTGGGGAATCATCAGTATCAATATACTAATGACTATGCTCCTTGTTATGAAGGTTCTTCTTCCATACTCTGGAGTTAGCAGTATGCATACTGTTTGTTGTTGTTGGTTTTTGTTTTGTTTTGGTTTTTTTTTTTAATTTTTTTAAATAAAAATGATGCTGGTAATGTCTATGATACTATAGTCTCTCGGTACCATAAATTTTTAGTTCATCTCTTCCTTTACAAGGAGGATTTATGTATAGATATATTAGCTCATGTTTTAATTTATCTGGGTCTAGTAAAATCATGAATGTAAACCAAATGGAGGAGGAAGAAGAAGCTATGAGCTAATATTGTTATGAAAAATTAGGAAATTGGGGCTTTATAGTTCGTATGCAAATCATGTCACTTTCCATGAGTTAGATAGTCTGTAGCCATTTTTGATACAGATAATTTATATTCAAATTAATATATTTGAAGTCCTTCAGATACTAGGGTTCTATTAGGAAGTTTCTGTGAATAGAGGTGATCAGA
Source organism: Nycticryphes semicollaris (assembly GCA_013400055.1). Classification (NCBI taxonomy): domain Eukaryota; kingdom Metazoa; phylum Chordata; class Aves; order Charadriiformes; family Rostratulidae; genus Nycticryphes; species Nycticryphes semicollaris. The sequence continues at coordinate 70,524 of VXBJ01003944.1, forward strand.
GGCTGTTAATAATATGGAGGCAGCATTTTTTGACAGCCATTTCAGAATCATAATTTGGGAAATAGAATACTATCATATTTAACAGCATACTTAAATTTTAGCAGAGACTATCTGGATTCTCTATTAATACAGAATCCTTCAGCAGAAATTTAGTTTTTGCACAGGGTCACATGGACATTGAATTTTATATTGTCTTTTTATCACTGCGTATGCTTCTATATGTGTATATTTCTTTATCACCTGAGTGTTCTACAGAGAAATGGTTGGATTAATTGTTTCTTTGTGGTCTACTACTGGTGGTGGTGTGGGGTTTTTTTTTTTTCACTCTCCCTGAAGACTTTCCCTATGGATGTCTGAATTCTGAGTCTCCCTTATTACAATTGCATTTGTAGAATTAATGCCTAAAGGTCTGAGCAACGAGAAGTACTGGGGACTGGGAAATCAATCCCAGAAATTATAGCTCAGGCTGCCAGTTTAGAAAAATAAGTGCAGCAGTACAGTGTGAGCTGTATGTCATACTCAAAATACTAATAATTTTTATGTAATGAACCTTGGTTTTATGCTCAATAATGCAGTATGTTAGCTTGTGGTAATATTATTCTTTTGTGTTTTAATGCAGTTGTAGTTCTGCTCACTTAGGCAATAAAAAAGCAAATTCAGCAGAAGGAGAAAGCATACTGACTTTGGATGCACATTGATTGGTCCCACAGATTTCTTTGCAGCAATATTTGGGCATGCAACATTAGAAACTGTTTTAAGATTCAAGTAGACTAACATTCCCATTGCCCTAAATTATATAATAATAGTGTATAGATTGAATTCAATATGAGTTTATTTGTATACAATTTTTAGTGTTTTAAATATGATTCAGAAGTTCAAAGTAATTTTCCTTTCGTTACTTTGTAAAATAGGAAACAGAAAAAGAAAACTACTGTGAATCGAAAGAGTGGCTTGGACAAGAGTTTGATTAGTGAAAATTGCTAGTTTCGCAGCTGTAGTTTTCCTTCTGCTATGACATAAAGCTCCTTCATTTTTTACGTTCCCTCTTAGCATACTGTGAGATGTGCTTGAACTGATACGGGAAGTCAAGCCATATAAGCCATGTTCAGCAATGTCATATATAAGTTAAGTATGCTGAAATAGGGCAAAGTTACACTTGTAGATGCAATTAGGATGCTTTTACTTCAGAGCTTAAAATGACAAATTCTGCTTGAAGATTCTTACTTATTTCAGAAATAAATGTTAACTCTTTATTCCTGGTGTGACTTAGGAGGCAGAGAAGGATTTGTTAACCAATTGACCGAGGCACATTTATTTTTGCCACGTTAGTATTACACTTTTCAGTATTGCTTTCATTGCCATACTGCATTAATCTATTTTTTGAGTGGCTGAAGAGTACCTTGTTATTGTGTAAGTATGAATAAATCAAATACGGAATTTGCATTTTTCATTCATTCTTCATCATCTGGAACTGGAAGAGAGCAGCTCTATCTACCACTTGCAACGGTATCACTGTGCTAATAAACTGGGCTTTCTCTCCTTTTTTTTTTTCTGGTAGGTACATTGCTTCTGATTTGTTTAAGTTCCATTTTCTAGATTATAATTAAGAGAAAGTTCTAGCATTTATGTAGCGTGGTATCTTGAAGACTCAAAAAACTTTAAAAAATTGTGTTAGAATCTTTAGTAGGTATTTAATAAAGGGAAGTGTTGAAAGGTCAAATATAAGCTTTCCCTAAGTGTCTAGTACTCTTGTCAGCCTTGTAGGCTAGCAGCTCATCTCCAGCAATAGCAAGAACTGACAACTCTGATTATTGCCACTCGCAGCTCTTGTCCCTTGACATCTTTCACAAGCAGAGCTTATCTGCCTTATAGCAGACACCTACAAATGCCAGGACCTAAGAGCAGCCATTATTTTGATTCAAGAGGGGAAAACAAATCAGTTCCTCTAACATTTATGCCTCATTTGCTGGACAGTGGTATATGTAGTGATCATTAAAAACTCATTGTCCTCTAGATGACTCTTATGACTGTAAATACATGGCTTTTTTTTTAACTTTAAAATATAATATTTTACCTTTTAAGGAAGTGGCTAGAACTTCAGTCTTAGATACAGGAGCAAGTATAATTTCTCATTATCAAGTGTATCTAAATGAAAATAGTGTTCCTGCTGCATTATTGCAACCTCTCAGTAGCCTTCTCAACAGTAGCTATAGAGTTGGTAGGTAAACTGGATATGACATGACAAGGAGACAGATGTCTTTTCTGTAAGATTATCTTCTGGAGTTGAGCTTCTGTTTCTATAATAATTGCCCAAAGAGAAACACAAAAATGTATGACTTAGATTTAATGAGGATTAGTTCCCTGAGATATTGATACAGAGGATTGGCTAATAAATTATCATAGTTCCAAGATATCATAGTATTAACTTCTTTTTCTCCAAATTAAAAAAAAAAAAAAGATATTATCATTGCCTTTGTCAAAATCTGAAGCTGCTCTGTAAACCATCAATATTGGAAATTACTTGATTTTAATGCCAATGGGGTTTTACAAAATGCTTCATCTTGGCTGAAAAGTGTGTGTATTGTTTTTTTAATGTACAAAATAGTTATACTTAAGAAATTGATTCTTGAGGGAGGTTGCAATTGTTGTCTACTGTATGGAGTGTTTATGGCATATTTGTCTTCGTAATCTATGCAGAGGCTGTATCCTGAAGATACTAATTTATAATTCAAATTTAGGCACTGATTTGTCACATGAATTTGAACCTGTGATCAAATCTTTCTGTTTTGCATCTTCCATACTTAATTTATGAAGATAAGTAACTACCTAAGGCCTTGGTTCAGTGAAGAATTTCAGCACAATCTTAACTGTAAGCATTCGAGTAAGCTGGTTCCTCAAAATTTCACTTGTGTTTTGCCCAGAGGCACTTGTGCTGGAATGTTATATTGACATAGGTTAGATTTGTGCTGCCTGAGAGATATAAAGTAACTATAACATATTTTTTACCTACTTGTTACTGGTTTTTGTTTCTAGAGTGGCATAAAACAAGAATGTGCTGGTGAATCTGCTCTGCAGTATAAGTAATATAGTATATAATAAATAATGAGGAATAATGAAATAAAATAATGTTTTTTTCTTTTATGAAGAGATGTGTATGTATTTCATTGAATCTTCTGTGATACACTGATTTTGTATTGTTGACATCATGTGTACCAAATACTGTGATAAAGTTATACATAATCAGACCCTCAGGTTTTTTATGAAATAAATGTAAGTTATAATACATATTCTACTTTTGGAGTTGGTTAGCTTAAATGAGTCTTAGTAAGGTCTTGAAACTGTGTGGCAAACTATTGTGTTTCATTAGTAAATCCGTAAGCATGTGAATGTTCCTAAAAATTCCTGTCTAATTTTAATTGATCAAATCTGCTAGCTGGTAAGTACAGTGCCTGCAAGGAAATGGAATTGAAATGCAAAGTAAAAATTCTGTTAGTTTAAAAATTGTAAAAAAAATTATGTGGGTGAATGGAATGGAGAAAGCAGCTGTAATAAGTCTTTTACAGTGCTGTGAATTAAAGTGTTTCATAAAAGCAGATATCTGCCAGTCTTTACCTTGTAGTCTCTTCTTGTAGTGGTTTTGCACTGACAGCTACATTTTGTGGTGAAAGGCTACATAGTTAATTCCAGCAGGTTTTCTTTTATTCTATTTTGACTTTGATGAGATGCCTCTTTGAACTAAAGTATAACTACAGTTGCTATTCCTTAAACTTGCCCAGTGTAAAGACAATTAAAATTACTGGAATAACGGTAATGTACATATATATAAAAATGGAACTTATAACACAGATATGCTACGCATATTTCATGTTGGCAGTTCTTACAGCTATAAGAACATCTCTCGTTATATGACCTCATGTCCATATATTTAAATCATTGTTTAACTAGTGGGTTACCTTTGAGCTTGGCTTTTTGTCATGGCAAGCGTCTGTGTTCCTGGAGTCATAGGCATTTTTTTAGTATCAGTAAGAATTTGTTGCTTGTGCTTCAGCTTAGATAGCCAGAATTGGTAGATGTCTTTGACAGCCTGAGCCTTAACTGTTAGGGCTTAATTCTTCCTTACATATTCACAACAAAGTTATGCAGCTATTAAGCGAATTCAGTGGATGAAAGATTAATTTTAACCCTTATATTTTTCAGGTAGTCATGTGGTCCAGTGTTTGAAGTAATAAATGATTTTGTTGCAAGAATTAGTAAGCAAAATGATAGTTTTAAAAAATGTCAATGCTCTAGTCCTGTAAGCTTAGTTTTACAGGTTATGTGAACTGATTTTCTACACAAGTCCTCAGAGCTTCCTCAAAATTATTTATCAACACCATAGTGATGTAAATCAAAATAGATTTTAGTTACTTTGCCATTTGTTAGAGGAAGAAGTTGGGTTCCAGTACAGTCTGACAGGGCCCTTTTTGATATTTTACATATGGAAAATTCAGTGCATAATAGAATATTTACTTATTTGATGTCAGTTGAAGTTAATGGGATTTTGATTTAGCAGAGTGATACAGTGTGCACTCAAATCACAATAAAGTACAAACTACATTTAAGAGTGTAGCAATTGAAATATGTAGTTCAGTCATAATAGAAATGTGAATTTCCTTACTGGTGTCTAATAATATGCTCACTGTCACTATGCTGGATGTTTGCAGTCTCTGGGAGGGAATATGTGAGTTGCAGGTGATATAAGCCAATTGCTTTCTTTGTTCTTGTGTTTTTTGCCATGGGAGCAAGCACTTTCATAATACTTTCTTCTCATGACCCACCAGAATCGTCACCCTCAAAAGGATCAGTATCAAACCAGGTATCTCTTTATCATTCATTGTCCTTGGCACAGATGATGGCCATCACTTGAATGAGTTGATCATAGTAAATGGGCTATTTCAGTAGACCATAGTAAATGAGCCTTGCTTGTGTGGGCATCACATATGATTTGAGGCTGCAACTTACGAGTCTAAGAACTTACTTTGATTCTCTGTGTACATTGTGTATGCATTACGTTATCTTTTCTATCTGTTTCTGTTTCTTGTTTGAGCATGCTATGTGTTCATTTCTCCTCTTCTAACTTCACTACTTCTCACGAGTAAATACTCAGCAAACTGAGATGCTCTGCTTTTCTTTCCTTTCTTCAACTTGACGGAACCTTTTGATTTTTCAGATTTGTAAATTTGTCCTAAATACCAATGGGATCAGTACTTTGTTCTGCTCTCCATGAAAAGTCACAGAATCACAGAATTGCACAATATCAGGGATTGGAAGGGACCTTGAAAGATCATCTCTGCTGGAGCAGGAACACCTGGATCAGGTCACACAGGAACGTGTTCAGGCAGGTTTTGAATATCTCCAGAGAAGGAGACTCCACAGCCTCTCTGGGCAGCCCCTTCCAGTGTTCCATCACCCTCACTGTGAAGTTTTTTCTCACATTTAAGTGGAACCTCCTATGTCCCAGCTTGTACCCCATTGCCCCTTTTTCTATCATTGGATGTCACTGAGAAGAGCCCGGCTCCATCCTCCTGACACTCACCCTTTACATACTTATAAGTATTAATGAGGTCACCCCTCAGTCTCCTCCAAGCTAAAGAGACCCAGCTCCCTCAGCCTTTCCTCGTATGAGAAATGCTCCACTTCCTTAATCATCCTTGTGGCCCTGCCCTGGACTCTCTCCAGCAGTTCCCTGTCCTTCTTGAACTGAAGGGCCCAGAACTGCACACAATATTCCAGATGTGGCCTCAACAGGGCAGAGTGGAGGGGGAGGAGGACCTCTCTCGACCACATCTACACCCCTTCTAATACACCCCAGGATGCCATTGGCTTTCTTGGCCACCAGGGCACAGTGCTGGCTCATGGTCATCCTGCTGTCTACCAGGACCCCAAGGTCCCTTTCCCCTATGCTGCTCTCCAACAGGTCATTTCCCAACCTGTGCTGGGACCTGGGGTTGTTCTTGCCCAGATGCAAGACTACACTTGCCCTTGTTATATTTCATTAAATTTCTCCCCACCCAACTCTCCAGATCTCGCTGGATGGCATGGCGGCCTTCTGGCATGTCAGCCACTCCATCTAGTTTTGTGTCATCAGCAAACTTGCTGATAGTGCACTCTACTCCCTCATCCAAGTCGTTGCTGAATGTATTGAATAATACTGGGCCCAGCACCGATCCCTGAGGGACTCCACTAGATACAGGCCTCCAACTAGACTCTGTCCTGTTGACCACAACTCTCTGGCTTCTATCCTTCAGCCTGATTATGGTTTTCCCATCCTGTCTTTCAAAGTTACTGGTGAAATCTTTCCAGCTCATGCTAGAATTTATAGTAATTCTGTTTCCTCTTTTAAATGGTAGTAGTCCTGTCTGCAGCCAGTCTTACAACTACCCATTCGTAATCACAGAGCAGATTTTCTCCTTTAGGTTCTTATTTGTGACTTATACCAAATCAGAAAGCATGTTTTTACCAAAGTAATCATTACTGCTTTAATGGATACTGCTCGCCTTTGGGAACATCCTGCCATCTAAGCAAGTTAATATCAGAATTAAATGTACTCTGACCAGGTTCTTTTAGATATTCCACGTGTGGAGGGTTTCATGAATAACACAAAATTTTCTTATTTGAAATTAGTTGAAGTTACATGGGATTTTGATTTAGCAGAGTGATACAGCAATGCACTTAAATCACAGTGCAAGTACAAATTACGTTTAGCAGAGTGTAGCAATTGTAATATACAGTTCAATCACAATACAAATACAAATTATATTTAGCAAAGTGTAGCAATTGTAATACACAGTTCAATCACAAAACAAATGTGAATTTCATTACAGGTCTCTAACGATATGCTCAAGAAAAGTCAGAGTATGCCAGTATCTAAATGCTTCTTTCAATCCTATGAAATTGTCTTTTTAAAATTTTCTTGGACTCTGATTTTTTCTGACCTTTCAAAACATTTCAAGGTCTGCTTTGGCTAATATGTTACACTTTTGTGATATTTTACCATTAGTTTCTTTTGTGAGCTAAACGTTATTTAATCCAGGAATACTTAGGCTTAGCCATTGAGGCTCTGATTCAGTATGGCCGTCTTTCCATAAAATTTTAATGAGAATTTAAGTACTAATTGATAATGCCATGATTAGACTCTGTAACCAAAACTGTATACACACATTACAATACTGTTACTGTACAGTGTCATGCAATAAATTAAATTTATTATACCATACATGAAATAAAAAATATTTTGCTATGAAATATTTGACAATCTGAAAAAGAAACACAATTCCTGAAACTGCGTTTGCTGATATACTACAAGAACAGTAAAGTTATGATATTGCAAGTCCTTTTCACTGATTTTTTTTTTTTATTATTATTATTATTTCCTCCAGGACATTTGAAACTATAGATAATGCCTCCCAGGGCTGAGATTATGCTCAACTACCTGAAAAATAACAGATGCTGCTATGTTCTTTGTAGCAGAGAATGCTGCTGTACAAAGCCAGGAAACATCAGTGGAACATAACCCCAAGCAGCAAAATCATTGTTGAGATTGGCAAAAGCAAATTGTACTGTATTAACATCTATGGCTTTTCACATCTGCTGGGTTAAGTCAGCAAATACTGGCAACAGCCCGTTCTGCAAATGGCCCAAATGTTTTCTGTCTGAGAATTTGAGTTTAACTTAGTAAGCAAAAGCTGTTCAAAGCAATAGTATTGAATGTTGGAGCAAGTTTGCCACAATCCATTGCACCAATAAGATTTGTGAAAACATTTATTTCATTCACTTAACCACGTGGAAAGCAGCACAGTAACTGTTTATAAGTACTTTTCATAGTTTGTGGGCTCTAATTCTCTTTTTGTCTACATGATTTGTTTAATGAATTGTTTCACTTTTCTTAAATATGTAAAGGGATACAGATGCATATAAATTATCACATAAATGAGAATTAGTAATCTGAATTTACATTACAGATCTTAATAAATCCTATATAAATTTTTTTTTCAGGTACATATATGATTGCAAGAACTATATGGAGTTTGGTGTTTCTAATTACCTTATAGTATCAGTACCACTGTGACTGAATTATTATATGGTACAGGTTTACAGCACCTGTTATGCATGTATTTAAAGTACTGAATTGGCTCATCAAATGTTTATGCTTTTCTTTTGGAAACAAGAGCCCTTACTCTGTCCCCTTAATAAACCAAGTATTTAACCTCATTATGAATTGCATCTGGTGCAATAATATTACAACAAAGCATTGTACTTTCAGTGAAATAAAAATGCCCTGGTCATCATGGAAAATCAAGATCTATGATCCCTGTTAGAAGTGGCAGTAAGGAGATGTTTTTAAATGCACAGGAAAATCCTGCACTACTTCCTGATTTCTTCTTTTTTTTTTTGGTTTTTTTTTTGGTCTGGTGTTGATCCATTTTAGACTTTATCATGAGTATGTCATATAGTTACAGCCAGAAACGTAACAGAAGTTACTAGAAACAGGCTTTGTTCATATAAGAGTATTTTTTCAAAAAAGTATGTATTCACACATTTGCATGGTAAGCTCTCCTTGGAAAGCTCTAAGAGCAGAAATACTGTTTTCTTTGTGTGAAGGCTGCTCCATGTAGTTATTATCAAAGCTTACTAAAATCGGTGAGATATTTAATAGTGTATAGATAAGGTGTTTGACTCCAAGTACAATATATTGTCAAAGTGTGTCTGGTAAAGGGTCTTTGAACTTCATTTGTGTGCTCCAATTTTGAAAGTTTAGGACTTATCCAGGAGATTTCTGGCTGCTTTAAGCTCTAATGCCTAACACGCTAGCAGCATTCAAAGTCTGTTTACTTTTAAATACAATTTAAGTACCAGTAATAAAAGGACTGAATTCTGTGTTTCTTGTGCCGGTCTGATACTCTCTGACCATGTTCTTTTAGTTGTCCCCCACAAAAAGGTATTTAATATTTAATACCAACTTTACTGGAAGATATTTGATGTTATTCAGGATTTTGCATTAGCAGAGTAATACAGCAATATACTGAAATCACAATACAGGCACAATAGAGCATGTATATTGCAGTATACAGTTGGATCACAATATAAATGTAATTCTCATTACTGATCTGTATGTGCTTACTGTCATGATGCTGGGTGTTACCATTTCCTGGGAAAGGAATACATGGGTCAGCTCAAACCTGTTCATCTCTTCAGTTAATTTTGGTCAGTGTTCAGTTTTTGTACTCTGTGTTGGACTGAACACATTTCTCATACTCTGGTCTTCCTGGCTCAGGAAGGCATTCACAATCTTCTGATTAATTAGGTAAAAACCATTTATACAACCAGCCAATCTACCCACCCAATACCTAAACTATTTAGATAAATAGAGCTATTTATCTAAAACAAAGACCATCCTCTGTTCCCCTTTATTTTCAGATAAATATGGCTTCTTTTGCAAGTTGTGGACAGTCGTTCCCTAGATTCTTTCCTGAGATTCAAAAGCACAGAGTCCTTGTGCATGTCCTCTGAACCTTCTCCAGTTTCAGGTGTTTATTGATCAGTCACATGATGCATGGAACATTAAAATGTAAATTAGAGGAATAGTGCCCTGTTTTACATACAAAATATACCTCCATCATTGAGAAGTTTTTCAGGCGAGTGCCAGTGTTTTTTAGGCAGAATGAAGGAGTGTCTGCATAATCATAGGTCTTCTTCCACACATGGGATGCCCAAGATTTCATCTTCTGTCCTAGAAAATATTAATTGAGCATGGAGCTCATATTACGTTGCTTAAATATAAGATCATCTTGGGGTTTTCTGTTTCTGGCATCAGGGGATACTCTGAATAATACTTTCACATTTGTTTCTTTTGAGTAGCACATCCTTGTTAATGAGCCAAGTCTTAGAAGGCCCCTTTGGCTTTTATTGATTACACAAGATAATTTACAGCTGTAAAAATAGGAGCTGATTCTAATTTGGAGTTTATTTTATAATGTACACTTATGGTCATGTTTTTAACTTTACAAGGGTGATAGATTGAAGGAATTCCATGATATTTAATTTTGTTTCCTGACTGAGATTGATCTGCCTTAGCTATGAGTTTTGGAGGTCATGTCTACATACATGTGCTTTCAATGGTGCAAATACAAGCCTTTATTTTTCTTTCTTATACAGTGTCCTATTTTTTTTTTTCAATTTTTAAAAGAGATTTAGTTTAATTTCATTTTTACGTGGTGCAACATGCTGTGTAGACAATCCTTTTTAACGCCAAAAAGGTTTATTTTAGTTTAGATTATTTATTTTTTCTTTCGTATAATTCCTCAGGCATGTCACACAGTAAAGACTTCATGTGATAACCATAGGATTTTAATTTTTGCAGTTAAAGTAAAGAAACCCTCCACTATATTTTCATAGTTACAGAGTTTTAATACATCCTGAGAAAGTGTGCTGGATGGTTCTTCTCGTAGTTTCAGTTTGAAGTAGGGAGTGAGCACATACATCTTTGGATAGTCAGCCTGAGCCTGTTGTCTGATCTGCTGAAGTTCTCTAGAGACAAATGATCCCCCAAGTAGACCTAGCTTGACTGTAAGAAAGTGATTCAGGTAATTGAAGTGCTGTTGCATTGTTAAGCAATTCTGAATTCCTGTAAGTGGCACTTACATTTCAGGTTAAGCATAACATTTACACTTGAACATGGTGATGTGTGAGAAGGTGTTTGGTTACAGAGGTGCTTATTTTTGTAGCTGAAGTGATGGCCTCAATTTTTGATGCAATATTTGTTGCTATGGGAATAATTACTGTATCTAAAGAAGAGTGTCATGATTCAGATGGAGTTTAAACAAAGAGTGCATCAGATGAAGACTTTAAAGATGGCTCTTTGACTGTTTGTCAGCGTGCCCATGTATTATGCCAGACAGTTTGCAATCTCTTGAATAGTGCTGTCAATTGAGCTGCAAATGTATATTGCATTTCTATGTCATGACTAGCAGGTTCAACTTCTTTTTCTACATATCCCTTATGACAGCAATATGTATTTTTTACTACAGTTAAGTTGATTGGATGTTTCTTTACAAAGGAATATCAAGAAATCATTATTCAGTTTTGTCTTGATGAATTCTTAATTTTCAATCTAAGCTTCATGCTGAAAAGCTGAATAAAGCAAGTGGCACATCATTTTTCACCGAGCATTTCTGCTTTGTACCTGTACAGGTTCCTGTTCATGCACTTACTGGCATGAACTGTGAGGAAGCGTCAGTAATACGAGCCCGTTTATAACAGACATAGAAGTCAAGATAGATCACCTAGATCCATTTCAAGTGTTGCACAAGAGAAGTGCTCTCCATAAACATATATTGTGTTTCATATCACTGCATTGGCTGACCTCAGTCATTCAGATTGTCTGTCTTGTGCTGCTCTTAGAGCCAGGCCAGTTTATTGCAAAGAAGGTTTGACTGAATAATAAATAGTGTGTATCATAGAATGTTGTTGGTTGGCATCATTGCATAATTGACTGTTCATCAAAATTTGCTCTACCAGAACTGAGACAACATTTTCAGACTCTTTCAGAAAAATGCAAATATGTAGGATTTTCTGTGAAACCATGTCCGTAGTGCTTTATGAAACATTGCATTACTGGTCTTGTAAAGTAGATGTGTGATTTTCGGAGGGCGATGTTTGAATCTCTTCCACTGTAGGAACTGATGCTTCCATTGTGGTTTTTGTAGGTCTTGAGAACTGAGAAACCGCACTGCTATACAGCTGAAGTAGAAAGTAGGCCTATTTATAACAACTGAGCTTTTGAGATTTTTTGGTTAACATGGACATCACAAATTCTTTTCCATTCTTACTCTGAGAATCCTCAGCTAAGCTGGATTTTGAATGGAGGCAACTGGAGGTTGCAGTTGTCCTTTGTAGCATTTCTTAGAAACAGATGAAGATGCTGGGCAGTTCTTTAATTCTAACATAGACATAATTTATACGTATCTGTTAGAAATAGTACTTCGGATTTTTTAAATGGACAAGTGAAGAAAGGCTATAAAAAGTGCTAAAAAGGCACTGTTTGTTACATCAAGTGATCATATACTCTAGGCTTTCTCTCAGTTTGAGAGCTGTTTTTTACTTCCTTGCCTATTTTGGATAACCAGATTCTCCATTTTTATACATTGCACGTAACTTGTCTGACTTAGAGAAACCAGGAAGGTAATTCCATCTGTACTACCTAAGAAGCTGACCTGGAAATTCTTCCTGTCACTGAAATTGGTGCATCGTGGAAAAATTGAAACTGACCAAGTTCTACTGATGTAGAATATTTACATAGAAGATGGCATATTCTACCTGGTGTGAAAGTTGTTGAAGGCAGCATTGTTGTTGTATTCTGTAATGGCAGAACTTGTGGGTTGAGACGAAGGCAGTTAAACAGAACAGCAAAGGGAACAAGAAAACTACAACAGCACCACTGCACTGATAAAGCAGTGTACAAACATGATGAAGATACCACCAGTCGCCTACCCAGCCTGCTCTCAAGTGGCAACATCCAGCCCCCTCCCCCAGCCACCTCCTGGGTATGGCTCACATGATATTGAATACCTGTGTCCCTGCTGGAGCTGGGGGAGAAGTGCCCCTATCCCTGCTGGAACCAGGATAGCCATTAACTTAAATAAGAAGTTATACAGAAAGCTATAAAAATTTTCCCAGCATTTTATATTTTCATTTCTTCCTTGTGTTCAGCTATTTCTTCACTGGTATTCTTTTATCACTATGTTATTCAACATAAAGCTCTGCTGTCTCTTGTGACAGCTTTTTTGCAGATGTTTCGTGTCTGTCCATCTACCTGGGTAATTGGCAAATGTTTATTAAATTGATATTAGTTCTTTACAGAAAATATTAATGCATGTGAATTTTATTCCATTTTTTATATATTAATTAATTTTTTGCTACATTTGGCTTGCTTGTAGACAAATATTTTAATCCATATTTTATTCAACACCAATAAATAGTTGCTTTTTAGCAATGTATGACAATTTATCATAGGAGGAGACCCATAAAGGCTCTACTTTTTCGTAAAGTTGAAGGCAGTCATGGTCTGAAGGAATGTGATGATTCAGCTTAATGTACTTCACTAAACATTTCTCCGTTGGAATTTTCTTCTTCTGAAATAGTTTTTCTTAAATACATCATTAGAAAACTACTGCATACTATAGACCTTTTTTGTTATCTGAAAGTTCTGTTCAATAACTTTCCACATTTTCCTTCCTACAATCACATTATTTTAGTTATTCTAATTGACACCGGCATGCCTTCTTATTGATCCTGAAAGATTTAATAAGCATTATCCACTTGAATGAACAGAACCAGAGACCTCATCATTAATCAGAGCAGTGTATAAGGACCTAATTCAGAAAAATATACTTAACATTTTCTATTATAAATGCTTTCATTTATAGAATGAAAAGACGTTTCCCCCTCATAATCTGTATATTTTGCAGGTGGCAAAATCACTAGGTTGCCTATGAAAATACCTTGAGGTTTCCAGCCAGCTCAAACATGACTAAGCTGAAATTCTAGTGTTAACAAGTGGATTGTTAATAACTGTGCTATTGACTTCACTGGAGCAAAAGTTTTACACCCAGACTCTTCTTCACAGGTTTCCCTTTTCCACATCTTTGTCAACAGCACATGATTACATTTTTAGACTACTCCTATTGAATCAGCTGTTTCTCTTTGAGTTTCAGTCTGATTTTATTTTCCAGCTTCTCTAGAGGTATTTAATTTAATTTGAAGTTCAATAAGTGTTGAGTCAACAAGTGTTCAGTCCTGCATTTTGGTCCTAACAAGCTCAAGCAGCACTGCAGACTTGGGGAAGAGTGGATGGAAAGCTGCCCAGCAGAAAAAGACCTGGGGGTGCTGGTTGACAGCCAGCTTAACAAGAGCCAGCAGTGTGCTCAGGTGACCAAGAAAGCCAACAGCATCCTAGCCTGTATCAGGAATAGCATGTCCAGNTGTGACTTTACTGAAAGAGTGGTCAGGCAGTGGAATGGCCTGCCCAGGGAGGTGGGTGAGTCACCATCCCTGGAGGTATTTCAGAACCATGTAGATGTGGCACTTCAGGACATGCTCTAGTGGCAGATATTGTAGGGTGTGGGTTGTGGTTTTGTGTATGGTTGGACTTGGTGATTTCAAAGGTCCTTTCCAACTGTGACAATTCTGTCATTCTGTAAAGTCACTGTTATGCAGTCCTGCATGGGAACACTGCTGATAGGTAAAGCAAACTTTTGCATCATCCAGAAAGATTTCTGATATTACCAAATAATTTTTTCCCATACTGGCGTCCAATGTGCCTGTTTAGCTGTATCTTAGATCTGATTGTTCACCATTGCTCGCTGGCTATAACATTTGCCTCTTTTTACCTTTGGAAAACGAGTGTCAGTTTCCATTAGGAGTTGAGAAGCACCATTGTAGGTGAACAAAGTTGCTTGTCTGCTGCTGCTTGGCAGGAATTCAGGGCAGAGTGCATAGAGGGATATGGGGCAGAGGCTGGAGGAATTAAGGAGTGGGAGAGTGAATGTTGTGGATGTTAATATAAGTTCCAAACCCTAGAGCTAGTGGCACACGCTCATGTTCTATGTGGTGACACAAATGTGAAAGCACTTTTTTTGTGTTGCTTGCCAGGATGCATAGTTCTTTTAGACTTTTTAAATTTGTATTCACACACAGACTTCCTATAGGATTGTTTAATCTTCATTGTTAGCACACAGGGCAACACTATTGTTGTTTTCCTTCATCCCAGGGCTACAATGTAACCAATTGTTTCTTTTCTTTAAGAACTGCCTGAGACTGTGTTAACTGAAGAGAAAGTTCAAGAGACAGAGACATGGGCCAGGCCTCTGGTATATCTCTGGCAGACGAGAGTACCCAATTTCAATGCTGAAAAAGAATACAACGCAGCTTGTGCAAGAAAGGAACCACATTGTGCCATTTGTACTCTTCTCATGCCATATTACAAGGTAAGCAAGATCCTAACAGCTCCATTTCTGGGTGAAGTGTGAACTAGCTGTCCAGCTGCTTAATTTCCAGTAAATTAGAGATAGGATAAGCTTATGCATTTGATTTGCATGAGAAGTAAATAAACTAAATATCGTTCAAATTAGAAATGGTACTCTCTTCACTTGCATTTATCCTTGGCTGCAGACAGTTTGTGCCTTCTACTACGGTCTATGTAGGACCGGTGTTCATATGTGTCTGGTTGTCCTTGTAGTTACACTTTTGGAGGTGGCGAATCTACATAGGTTTGTATCTTTTAGCCATTTCCTTAAATGTCCGTCTTTTATCAGAGCCTCTTTTATGTCTCCTTCCCTCAGTTGTTGAGGAAATAAGTGTTTTCACAGTACTTAGATCTTCGAGACAATAATATTCCCATAGGAACAGTCTAATGCAGATCACTTGGATGCTGGCTTGTAGAATTTCTGTGTCAAATGTCGGATAAAAATGCTGCCATGGTACTATGGTGCCAGTTCTGAAGCTGTTAAACTGGAATTCCCTTGGCATAGGAACTAGTAATAAAACTTTTATTGCTCTGGACCCACTGGACCGGCTCAATGGGAGGTACAGAGGTCCAGTATCATTGAACCCAGCTGCACAGTATTGAACACTAGTTTGCAGGCTGAGTGCTAGGTTTCACATGTATTTGAACAGTTGAAGAACTATAGAATGACGGTGATAGATGCCTAAAAGCAGTTAATTTTCTCATAAAACTGTTACATTGTTAGTGGAAGAGCTGGGAGGGGAAAAGTCATTTCATCATTGACAAAGAAAGGAGAGTCAGTCTTACTCTTCCTTTTTACTTGAATATAAATTTTGTCTGTTTTCCAGCCAGACAATCATGATGAAGAGAGTCCTACTTTCAGGGAAGCAAGCTCAGCAGAAACATTGATGGCTGAAAATGAAAAGACTAAACCTCTTATTCCAGAAATGTGTTTTATTTATAGTGAAGAAAACACTGAGAACTATCCATCAAATGCCTTTATTGAAGAAGATGGAACAAGTCTCCTGATTTCTTGTGCAAAGTGTTCTGTACGGGTTCATGCAAGTAAATAAAACTAATTGTTCACTTGGCAGAAATGTAATTTAAAATTTTGTATTATCGATAAATAATGGTTAAGAAGGCTTCTGGTATTTTTTTCAGAAGTACCTAAAGCACATTTCCACATGTAGTATTTCAATCACTGGCTAAATTTTTTTAAAAGCTATGCTACATTTCCTATTACTTGTAAGTAATTTCTGTGAAAGTAGTGAAGAATTAACAAACTTTACAGACTCCTGATTCTTGTGTCAATTCTGAGGTGTTAAATTCCTCTTCTACTTCTCATATTTTAAACCACTGTGTGATGTTATTATGTCTTTATTAAATAGTCAGGGTGAAATCCTGCCAGATTTGAGGACTTGTGAATATTATTGTTGGCTTTAGGTATGCAGCCATTTCCTTCACTTTGCATTCTTTTTTATTTCAAGAGTGAGTGATGAATGCATGGTTTTTCTGCAGTATCTTCTAGAGACAGTAGGTCCTGAATAGTTAACTCTAAGAAGCCCATGTGAAATTCTTACATGGAAATGCAATACAATTGCATAGAATAAATGCCAGTACTTTAATTACAACTGTACATTTTTACTGCAGTGATTTGCTATTGAGCTGACAGAAAATAAGAATTTCCATGGGGTTTGTGGGGTTTTTTTTGACATCTGGAGTGGGTTTTTTTTATTTACTTTGATTTTCAGTTTGGTTTGGTGTGGGTCTCTTTGTTTTGGGGTTGGGTTTTTTTTTTTTTTTGGTGGGGGGGAAGAGTGTCTGTGTGTCTAATTTATGTATTTCATAAACTGGGGAATTAGCAGTAAGCTAAGACTGGAAAAGTCTTCTTGGTCACAGAAGTGTTTTACTACTGTTTATACACAGTTGAATTGAATGACATCATAGATTGAAAGGTGGAATATAGTAATCAATCCTGCTCTCTTATTCTAGGTTGCTATGGGGTTCCTTCTCATGAAATCCATAATGAATGGTTGTGTTCCCGATGCAGAAAAGAAGCCTGGACAGCCGTAAGTTTCACATGTTGCTTAGTTATCTAACACATTAGAGATTAAGGCACAGCAAAAAGGAGCACATGCATGATTGCCTGTGGAATTTAGCCTCTGTATTTTTTCTGAACACATACTTGTTGGGGAAAAATTATTTGTAAAAACTGACTGGATTTCAGTGTGAAATGTAATAGCATTTTGATAGACAGACTTGGAGTACATTTGTACTCTCAAGGAGAGAATTGGCTAACTGAACACAGTAGTGGGTAAAACATTGTTCAAGAAAATAACTGAAAATTTAAATGCACGTAAGAGATTAAAAATGAGATTTCTTCTAAATATTTTAGCCTTTTGGTATGTATGTGTAGGCAGCTACAGAAAAAAGAAAGGTAAAGAGATTAATAAATTACAGTCAGGAATAAAATTGTTCTTTTACAGCATTTAAGGCTTACTGTACTGTATAATCAAAAAAAGGTTTCAA
The DNA here is from genome assembly GCA_013400055.1 of Nycticryphes semicollaris. Lineage (NCBI taxonomy): Eukaryota > Metazoa > Chordata > Aves > Charadriiformes > Rostratulidae > Nycticryphes > Nycticryphes semicollaris. The sequence goes on from VXBJ01003944.1 coordinate 88,093, forward strand.
TTGTGAAGCTTCTAAATGCCTGTTACTTTGTTTAAAAAAGTAGTTTTGTCCATCAAATAAGGAATAGACAAATAATTAATAGTTTATAGAATTCCTAGACATATACTCATTAAAAAAACCACCCACTTCAGAATTTTACATTTCAACAGTCTTATCAGTTGCCTGGATAAGTCATTTAATATTTTTTTTCTTGAAACAGCTTGAAGAAATGTGATAATCAGTTTCGATTGCAATATAGTTTTTCTTCAGTCAGCTGTTGAATTAAAAGGAGATATTTCAGGTACCTTAATAAAAGAAATCCTTAAATGTCATCATAAAATTTTAGATATGTTGAAAAAGAAATGAGAATTCAAACTACTGAAAAATACAATATCACTGTGACAAACATCACTACTTGTAATTGTAAAAGCCAGCTGTAAGAAATTCGTAGTTGTAGCGTTAGCAAACTGAAATAAGATTTTCCTTTTGTACACTGTCAACATTTTAAGAGTCTTTTGTGAATGCTAAGAATACTTTATGAAACAAGAGAGGAACTGGTATTTTTAATCCACGTTACC
>VXBJ01003944.1:100710-121135 GCA_013400055.1 Nycticryphes semicollaris
TGTGTACTTACCAGTGCCAAGTAACAGGATTTTCCTAATATCCAGGTGTCTTTTCTAAAACATTTAAAAATATGTTTTGTAAAACTTTAAAATGACAGGTTCATAGAATTTGGTTTAATTAATTAACAGCAGATTTCACTATTCTATTCTATTCTATTCTATTCTATTCTATTCTATTCTATTCTATTCTACTCTGTTATCCTCTCTCTACCACAGCCAGAAATGAATATCCAAAGAAGAACGTTAAGTCTTGGGCAAGCATTTCCTAATGCTCTCTCAGTCTCATACAATATACAAGTAATAAGCTGCCTTAGCCAGAGACAGTCTCTTTATACTTACTAAGCAAAAGGTAACCTTTGTTGGATTTCTCTTTCATGAACTCATGCAGCTTCTTATTTCAAGTGATGTAAAATTTTAGCTTCCACCTCTGGCAACAGTCATATTCTCTGTGAAGAGCACTTTTGTGGGGGGTTTGTTTTGTTTTGAATCTGCTGCTTTCGCTTTTCCTTTGATAGCAACCACATAGCTATTGTGTCAGAGTTTAGTCAAGCCCTTTGATTGCCCTCATGATTTTAGCGGCATCTCTAAAACACCTTGCTGTTTTCTCCTTCCTGGCCTGACCAACTGCAAGCCTGTGTAGTTATCCCTTGTGCAGAAGCTGATGCAGCTGATCAGCTGATGTTATCTGAATATAAGCTTTTCTTCTTCTTTTTTTTTTTTTTTTTAATTATAAGGATGGCCTGTGAAGTAAGGTTAATTGGAAGCGAACAAGATCTTGATAAATTATTGAGATACTCTGCAGGATGCAATTAAACAGGGAAAAATGCAAGATTCTGCAGCTAGGAATGGAGAGCAATGATTCCAGGCAGTGCTGTAGAAGAGGTCTTGAAAGTTGCAGTGTATGAGCTTAAGAAGTCACTGTGGATGAAAGGTGAACACATCTCCCTAGATGTGGGATGAAAGATGTATCAGCTAAACGTGCTTTGCCTGACATCACTGAGGCTTTGCTGTCACTGCATTTCAGAGGGGAACACGTGGCCACAGATGAAGACAGTAGGTGAAAATGTTGTGGTTGATTAACCTAAGGGGCTGTAGATGGAAAATGGGAGAAAGGAAAGGAATGTTTATCATGCAGGTAAAAAGAAGGGGTGAGCTACCACAGGGAATCCTCCAGTCAGCTGTTATGAAAAATTTCCTAATGGCAGGGATGTCAAAGAGATTGTTAGGTTGATTGTGGAGAGTACGTTTTACCAGGAAATTGTTGAAAATTTTTCAGAAAAATTCATTAGGAATAACATGCGTTTTATTTTACCTTGTCTTCTTCCACTGATGTAAGTCAATATATTTAATTTAACTGGATAGGTACAATTCTTTGGAGATGCCATTGTAAATTAGAGTCTTAGAGGAAAGGAGAAACAGCACTTTAACAAAAAGGGGAACATGTGGGGCATGTTCATAGTTGTCCATAAGAATAACCATTATATAAATTACTATATATCCCTCTGCTATGGCTTGGCTGAACTTTGTTGCCTTGCTGTGTCAAACAGCTTCCTGTCTCATACAGAATGCTATTGCTGATGCGGTAAGTATGCAAATATGGAAGTGTGAAAACTGCCTTGTATAAGCATTACTGTCAATATGACTTTGAATTTTGGTAGTGCAAAAAATACTCAAAGACAACCAAATACATTCATTTAAAATACAAATGAATGTGAACAGGCTTGAGTTTTGTGTGGTATTTATTCATGCAACAAGTAATTAATATGCAGCTATGCCTGAGTAGTGGCATATCATTCCAAAAAAGGTGATCTGTCTTTTGGATATATGTACCAAAGGAAGCATGGTTAATTCACATTGACTTCAGGCTTTTGCTGCAGTCTCTAGCAGTGGCTGAAACAGAGAAATGAAAAATAAATCAGATTAGGAATGCTGGTTGCAAAGTGCAATTTCACTGTAAGCAGGAGGAAGTGTTTAGTCCAGAAACTGTGGATATGATGTGTATTGTTATAAAAAAAAAAAAAAAAAAGGCGTTGCCTCCACAAAAAAAGATAAAAGATGAAGTGAAAGTTAGTGTGCTAAACCTTGCAAATTATATGGAGGTGTCTTACTTTATAAAGGCACTGGAAGAAAGTTTTCTTTTGTAATTCTAGAATGTTATGGAGATTTTTAAAGCAGATCAGCAATTTAAAATGGTCTAAGATTTAATTTAGATAAGTGTAAAATAATATGCTTAAGAAATTATTATGTAATACAAATAGGAATGATAAAATTACTTGTTTAAAGGATCTGCAAAGTAATAGTGAATCAGAGATTGGACATATTCTAAGGTGATGCATTGCAATGAAGTCTGTTCCTGTCCTGATTTTTACACACAGGCTAACAGCAGACATAAGTGGATGCCCAAACAACTTGCTCTTTGAGAACATGGGTAATACTTGTTACTGTACATGTGATTTCAGTGCCATCCATGGCAGGTATACCTGGATTCGGAATATTAATCTTTCAAATATCAGGTCCCCTGTGTTTTCATTACTTGCACTATGTTGAAACTGGAGGTAAATTAATAGCCATGTTGCATAGACACAGGACAATACAGACAATGAGTTAGACAATGCAGGCGTGATTTACAAAATGGGCTTTAAGATTGTGGTCCTTCACACCTAGGTCTGCTCTGAACCCTGGTGAAATTTTCTAGTTCATACAGGCAAAAGTTGTTATATCCTGTATCCAGGAGACAGTTAACAGTTATTACCCACCACCACTGTCTACTCACCAATGATCTGTGGAGGTGGTTTTTGAGAAGGGATTAAATTTGGTTCCTACGGGTCCTGCATAGGGGAAATATTTTTCTAGCTGGTAATGAGGATATTTACAGGTCTTTCTTTCTGGGCTGCATCTTTTCCCCGCTTCCTCCTCCCCCTCCCCCACCCTTTTTTTTTTTAAACTTACTGTGAAAGCTCTACAATTAGTAGGTGAGGATTATAACTTCTGTCTCCTGCAGTGTCTTACTCAGATTCTTTATTTTTATGGTGGTTAAGAGACAGTAAATGTTCAGAAGAAATTTGTTGGCAACAAACTTCTTATATATTTTGACTTAATTTATTTGTGGAACTTCCTTAGAGCCTTGGGCTGTCTCTCTGGTTGCGTCAATAAGTTACATACTAGGTGATTAGATCTCAAGTTTTCATTAGAAGTAAAAAAATACCTATTAGAAGCAGGAAAAGTTCATCATTCTATAAGTAATGAAGTTCAAAGTAAGCTGGTATAAGAATATCCAAGCTCATAAAATATGGACAAGCCTACTACAAAACAGAGAAGCAGTAAGTTAAAGGATTTTAAGGCAAATATGAAGATAGTGCCTCAACTTAAAAAAAAGAAAAAAGTGAGGGATCCACAGGTGAGGGATGCACTGAACTTTTAAATTTGCAAGTGGAGAATGAAGCTTTCCCCTTCCAGCTCCCTCCTCCCCCATCCCGCAAGATTTCTGTTGAGTCAGACTCGTGTTCTCTTCCCCAGTCTGCAGATGTTGTTCTACATTGTAAGTTTCACAGTCCTACAGAACTGTAAATGAGTTGAGGATCAGATCTTCAAGAAGTCTTGCATCATTCCTTTTGTTAGGAGATCATGGTATTTGTCTCTTCCTGAATGGCTCTTCCAATTTAAATATTATTTTCTATGCTGCCTGGCTTACTTATTTTGTTACTCTCATGGAGCTGTGTGCTGTTGTATTTTTACTGTTTTTTTCTGTCCAGCTCTCATATATAAAATAACAGGCTGGACCCATTCTGTTGGTCAGTGCCTCACTAAGGTGGTGGCCAAGCCCTGTTTATGAAGATAAACAACACTGATAGCAGAAACGATGACCCATCCATTCAGGGTGTCCAAATCACTCAAAGGAGGAGATGAAGAAATAGAACTTTCCTCTGCTGATTTCTAAGCAAGATTCTAAGGTGAATAGATTGAAGAGGATGCAGTGCTGTAAGATTACTCTGTTGTTGTGCTAAGGTAGTTTTCAGGATTCTCAGGTAGGTTTAAAGATCTGCAGACTCTTTCACACTGTAGTGTTCACATGTAAGTGCTTGTCTTTGAGAACTGAATGCCAATTAGAAGCAAATTTCCCATGACGGTAGCGGTACCTCACTAGAAACAGCGCATGGTGCCCATTAACTGTTTAGTGGAATTTTTGGTGTATTATTGCAGAATAATTTCAGCATAGTGTATAAAGCCTTATTAATGTGATTCCTTAGCACCTATTTTAGGAAAGTCTTTATCTCATGCCCGTGTAGTTCAGTGAATTTTCCAAGTGATGTTTTTTTAAAACCAAAATGTATTCCGGACAAGAAAGATAGTAATGGTTCTTTGCCTAGCTTGAGAATATACCTGTTTCAATGGAAGTACCTCATTATCCTAACCACATCCAAAGTAGGGCAGAAGGAAAATGTGAAGATGGTTTGAATCACCGTGGAGAGTAGTCAAGGGAATTTAATAGATATAACAGCAAAAAATACAGCAAGATTTCAGGATAACATAAGAATCTACAAATATTTGGAAGATAATTACATGTTTATTAATTAGGGATAATTATGTGTAGTGGTTGAACAGCATCACAAAGGGTAATGATTTGAAATTGAAACATGAGGTTATACATTAAACTGAATTTGGTATGTGAATCTAGAATGGCATGAAGTTTGTTAACTTCATCTCTCCTTAACAGCAAAGTTTTTTGTTTTGTTGGGTTTTTTTTGCCCTGCAGGGGCAACTTAAACTTAGAGGTTCAAGAGGCAAAGTCTCTTTCTGAGTATGGATATACTTGACTTAGTTTTGTGCATTTGGTTCTTTGTAGAGACCAAAAACATGGAGACAGGAAGAAAAATCTGTTCCTGTGAAGGGACATAGAGGAAAATAAAATTAAAAAAAAAAGGGGGAAAGATAGATTCAGGAAAGGAGGAGACTGAAGAGAGAGAGAGGGTCTGGAAAGAGAGAAAAGGGCTGTAAAGTAGAAAAGCCTGTATGTCTGTTCAAAGGCACAGTTTTAAGCAGAGGTAGGAAAAGCCCTATTTTTTTGGAATATAATCTGGGAACCACTTACATATGCCTTGCTCAGTGCCCTGAAAGCAGATGGAGTTGTGCTGAAGATCAAGGCAGTGAAGGTGTGCTGCAGCAAAAGGAAATATTGCAAAAAGCATAACCTGCCCCATATTATGGAAGTTTATAAATTTGAGAACTGTCAGGAGCAAGCAGGCTTTCAAAATGTTTGAGTGGAATGAATAGCTTGGAAATCAGTTTCTCAGTAACCTCTATTAAACTAATTATGTGTCATTTTACTTTGTTTTACCTTAGTGAGCTGCATGGCAATACCAGCCTTTCTGTGTCAGTACTGATTAAGTATCTTTTTATTTGATACCACTTTCAAAGTGATTCTGTCACTTTGTTTAAGAGTAATACTTAAAAGTTATTTCTCTTTAGCTCTTTTGAGTTGTTTTTCTTTTTAATATTGTATTCCTGTATTTTTCCTGTAATGAAATGCAATGCTTATAAATGGCAGATTGTAACCCAGTAATTAATTACATTAGCAATTTACATATCCTTAAGATAAGCTGAATAAACCTGATTTGTAATCAGTCAATAAAGCTCACTGTTTTTCTACACTATGTTTATTTTCAGGAATGTTGTCTCTGCACTTTGAGAGGTGGTGCATTAAAGCAAACTACTGACAATAAGTAAGTAACACATACTGTGGGATTATGTGTGCTTGTTTTAAACTTTATTCTCAATCCATTCCCATTTTTAAACCTAATTACTTCACAGTGTTCTTTTAAGCTGAATCACTGTAGAATTGAAATTATTCCAGTTGAAATATGCCACTGACATGTTGTGAAATAGTTAGATGCTAAAATGTATGGGTTTTTTTAGTATTTGCACACACTTGTTCCAAATTCTATTCTGCTGGCCTTTATGTAAAGAAACTCAGAAAGAGCTCATTTGTCTTTGTTTGCATGGGCAAGTCTTATCAAATGACAAAGTGTTTTTCTTTTTTGGTCCTGAAAATTTGTGATTACACATTACATTTGAACTTAGAAACAGTATTTTTAATTAATTAATTCAAATCACATTAAAATTATTTTAGATTTTGATATTTTTTTAAATATACTTCTGTCATACGCTTTCAAAAATAGTGTTGCTGCTGACATCATGCTATTAACAGTTTGAGTATTTTGCTCTGTATTTAGATGGCAGAACATTATAGCATGTAAACCTAACAGATAAAACAGAAAATGTTGAGCTTAATATTTTTTAAAGCCCAATAGTGGAACAGTCTTTATGCATTTTGAATCTTCTTATAATTGATTAGATTATTTTAGTAATGTAGCATATGATGTAGGTCTCTTTCTTTAACCCTTTGGAATGCAGTAATAAGAGATTATCTAACTACAACATTCTCTTCCACTTACCAGACAAGAATTTATTTATCAGTGATTTCCAATTGGTCACATGACCCTTGTAAATTGTTCAGTTAGGTTTTATGTGAAACTTACAGGCCAGACCTTACCTTCAAAAACCATTAATGTTGTAACCAGTTTAAGGGAGATTTTGACCCAGACTTGAAAACACTCAGCTGCTTTTTAGTTCTGTTTTAAACTACCCTGAATTTGCTGCTTTCTTTTCTTACAAAAAAAGGAAATAAATTATCTCAGCAGAATTTGTCATGCTCTTTTTGATATTTGCTGCTGATAGATTGCATGTTGTATCTTTGAAAATATGTACATCTTTTTGTAGATTAATTAAAGTGTTTTAGAAATGTTTCATAAGATGTATTCATCATAGAAAATAAAATCCACAGAGGTTTGCAGAAAGTGACTTTTTCTGCATAACTGTACCCAAAGTTTTTGCATTATATCCCTCTGTAGGTTTCTGTTACAGATTTGTGAAATTAGAGTTCTGTAAAAGTATTTCAGCTCTTGTTTTCCTGTTTCTGTAACACGTTACTGTTGCTACACATTGTTGAGTCATTCATCTATCTTTCAGCATTAGTTATCAGTCCAAAATTTCCAGAGTTTTTGGAAGAGTATATTTTTTTTCCCAAACAAGTGTAGAATTCAACGTGCAATTCCTTCCCTCCATCTTTACCTCTCATATACTGATTAGAGATGTAGGATGAGAATTGCTTAGATTTAAAAGCTAATGAATCAAACATGGTGTGGGGATGGTGGTGGTGGGTAAAAATTTGCCACACAGGAGAACTAAGATTCCTTTTTTTCAGCAGAACTCAGCAATGGTTTTGTCTGTTGGGCTGAGAGAAGTCAGAGCATAAAGGCTTGGGTGAAGATTTATGGAAGAGCCGTTTTATTTATAGCATTTCTGTCCCATAAAGCTTAGATGGTAAGACAATGTAGTTTTGCAGGCAGGCAGCAATGAAAAGAGAAAGTTACTAAAAGTTAAAAAGTCTCAAAGTAAGCCTTTTTTATGGAAGTTAGAAAGTAAACAAAACTGTCACTATAATACGATGATGGATCTATAAACTTTACCTGCTTTCATTTGGGCTGAACTGTATAACCTGCTAATTGATATGTCATCTTTACATACAGCTCTTATTTCACACTTTGGCCAATGCAGCTTCAGCGTCACATGACAGCAATTTGTTCAGTCTCTATATATCATTTTATACTTTTCCAGATTCTTTATTTGTCAAAGATGAGTTAGTGAAATAGCACCATGCTAGTGCAGGGAAGAGAAATTACTTCTATTCTGCTGCATCACCCTCTATCTTTTTTAGCTGCAGCCTGTGTTTGTGTTAGTCTGCTAAGATGCTCATGTAACGTGTGTCTTTGGAGGTGACAGAAAGTGGAGCGAGGAGGGTGTTTGGGGGTTACAAGAAAGAGCAAATATTTTAATGAGAAAAGATGTGCAGTGAATAACTGAGAATACAGCAAATATGAGTCAAGGAATGGAAATGTTTCTCTTTGTTCAGATTTACTCATTTTCTATCCCAAAAAGGATTTTAGAAGTGGTCTTAAAGACTACTCTTGATTAATAAAAATGTCATTAGTTTATCTTTTACTTGATATGATATACTCTTTTAATGTTAATATCAGACTTGTTTAATTTCATGTAGCTTTTCTTATTTTGATTTTCAATTTATGTATTGAACCAGCATTTAGAGAACATAGCAGTGCTTTCTGATAAGTATAGGAATTCCATAGCATCATCTTGACACATCAGACATATTTCTTGAAGTTGCACTGAAGCAATGTCCTAGGCACTTGACAGGTGCTTTCACTGCTAAAGGGGATCCAGTTTGTGTTGGGCATTACAGTGATAGCCTGATCAGTTTGCTACTTCTGTGCCTTGGTTTCTGAAAACAGAATGTCTTGATAATACACTTCTTTTTTACAGTTCAATAGATGTATGACTGGTTGTGATCACGTGTGATGCCTAAGAATAGTTATTCAGGTCTGAGTAATGTTGACCTGAAATGCTGTACGTGATAAATTGCACATGAATCAAATGGCTTGGTCTTTTACATATGCGCCTGGATAGCACAACTACAAAAGCTTTGCACTTAATAAATTGTATGTGAAAGGTGCTTTAAAAAATGTCGCAATAAAACTGCAGACTGAAATTATGTTTACACAAAGTAGTAGTGTTGTAAGGTTGTTAAATACTTTTCAAAGAGGGTCAGGAAGTCCTAATAAAGAAGTGTCTCAAGATGGTGGCTTTTTAAGAAAAAACACACAGCAGGTAACAAAACACCTTAAACACTTGTATATCTATGGGGGTTTTTGGTGGTATTCTTGACTTGCCACTTTTCACAGGTGGGCACATGTAATGTGTGCAATTGCCATCCCAGAAGTCAGATTTGGTAATGTCACAGAACGTACACCGATAGACACTGGCAGAATACCTTTGCAAAGATTAAAATTGGTGAGTAGTATATTCATATATGCTTCATACATTCTTTGCTATTAAGGTTTTCCAATATTTGAAATGTATTAAAAATCTGAATCGTGATAATTATTGCTAGGTACAGAGCAGTAAACCGTGTTTAAGGAAAGCAATAAATAAACAGAGTTTCGTCAAGATGGGCTTTTGGACATATAATAGCAATTCATTAACACCGTTAACAGCCTTTGATATTTTGTTAAGAGAAGTTTGAACCTGCCCTCCCCTAAAAAAGAATAACAAACTTGACCACTGTCAACTGTGGAAGTTTCAGTTTTGGAACTGTATTGGTGATGAAAGTGTTGAAACCCAAACAGACTGGGAGTATCACACAGTACATATTTGTAAGGTCTTTTTATTATGTATTTTTGCCCTAGGGAACTATTTATGAAAGTAAAAGGATGTATGATCTGTTTGTTACGTGGTATCTCTACCATCTGGATGTTGAAAAATGTGCACAAAACAGATCACACATTACATTGAATGAAAAAGCCCTTTTTCCTGAGGAATTTCAAAAGCGTGTGGAAAACGTAAATAAAAAGGCGTCATCTACTGCCAGTTGCACCCTGTGTTTACATCTATAGTAACAGTGTCATTCAAGAAGGTTGATGTACACAAGCATAAGTTTTGCATAAGTGCAATGTAACAGTATTTTCTGTGGCGTGCTACATATGTTAATTTGTCAGTGTGTGCGTTACTGTGAGGTCATCTGATAGAAAGTAATTAGCAGCCCATTCAAAATCTTAAGCAAAGAGACCATAATTTCTGCTGGATTGTCTCCACACTATTTTCAAAGTGGTTCTTGGTCTATCTGACCTTATATGTACTCATTTTGAACTATTAATCTTTTAATTACATTTTCGTTTCATCTAACTCATTATTTTCTGTGTTTGTAGCTGTATTTCTAAATGTGGAGATGTCACTTTGACTAGTTTAAATGGGGATAGGCTGTCCTACAAATGGTAATCCATTCTAATTTTTTGGTCAAAATTTTTAAATTTTGTTTTTCACATGTTCTTTTAAAAATAACATAAAACACATTTCTAAAGAGTATATATGTAACTCATTATAAAAACCATAAAACTTGTAGAAGGACTGAGAATTTAATATGTTAGTCCTAGTTTTTGAGGATCTTAAACAGTCAGAGACATCTGTCTTGTTTGAATTTGTTAATTGTTTAATTTACCAGATGCTGAAATTAATTCTCTGGGCTGTCCATGACTTAAGCTGTGTAAGGTTAATAGGGTCCTCTCGGAGAAGCCTTGAATTAGTTTTAAATTATTGATTATGAAGGTATGGAGCCAAAATTTGTGAAGTTACATGGCTTACAGTTCCCAGATAATTTCTACTGAATAGGAACCAATTATGTTAATCAGTTAGTTATAGCTGAGAACTTCTGCTTCTGTTCTTTTATTCAGCTGATACAAGATCGCTACTCCTTAGTGCTTTTTCAGTTCTTGAAGCCTCCTTCAATATAAAATGACATTGAAGCACTACAGATTGTATTAAACTGTATATACCCTTTTGGTCTCCTGTGAGTTCCTGAATGTTTAGAAATATAGTACTTGCTTTCCTTAATGCTGTTTTTTAAAGTAAAAGGGTTTGTATACTTGAGTGGAATGAATGTTGTGATGAAGGAACTCGGCTGAATACAATAAAAATGAGAGGCAAGGTACTTTATAACAGCCATAAATGCAGTATTGCTGCAGGTCGTGGACAGCCTTACTGTGAGGGAAGGAAGCACTATAATCCTGGTTTGGCTCATTAAACCTTTCCTTTCCAAGACTTAGTTTCTGACATTGAATTTATAATGAAATAGCTAGGCTTGTACTAATTTAAGGGATGTAGGCAGTTTGACCATTTCAAAAGGCTCTGTAATGATTTAACGTCAATAGACCAATAAAATGCTGCTCCTTGGGTAAAGGAGCAGAGAAAAATCTGCTCTAAAACCACCAGCAGTTTCTGCTTCTGTATTTTAGCTTTTGTTGCAAATAAGTTGCTATAGCTGATCATTTTACTCCACTTTCTCAGTGAATACCCTAGCTAAGTTTCCTGACTAATATAATAATATTCTGTATTTAAAAAAAATATTAAAACCACAAATATGATATTATATGAAATATATGGATACATCATATTTTGTCTGAAGCCCTGTGTATTAGATACTTTCTGGAAATTATTTATTTTGTTTCCTCAAGCATGGGGTGCCTACTTCTCTAAAGATGTTACTGTCAATAACCTTGTGTATTTATGCCACATCATTTTCACGGTCCTTATTTTAGTTTTCCCTTCCTGACTGTTGATGCTGTAGAATAGCAATTGTGCTTTCATACCCCCCGACACTGGGATCTTTGCCTTGGGGGAACCCTACGAATTATATCCAGATTAATTCTCTTTCTTTCTCCAGGAATTCCTGTTCCTACACTCCTGGTGTAGACAGCTGATATCACCTGTCTTGCTATTAACTTCTGTATAAGCATACTTTGATGTTAGCACTGGGAATCTGTGAGCAATTGGTCTGGACCAGTCTTCCCCTTTGAAATTGTAGGGATCACCAATAATGCTCTTCAGCAGACAGTTCCTGTTTCACAGCTATCCTGCTTGTTGGGTTAAGGATAATTTTATTCATCAATCTCAATCATTCAAAGCCAGATAGTGTTCCTGTGTAAGCAAAAGGCAAGTTTTTATATATATTTTGTTGGTATTGAGCCTTCATAAGGTCAGTAATACACTATAAAAAACCAAAACCAAAACATTTATTGGTCTATGTTTATAATGTTGTTTATAGTGTGTAGATTGGGATAGCTAATAAACATGAGCTGGTTTACTGTGCCATCTCTGCTTTACAAAGTTTGGGATGCATGTTTTTGAATTTTTTTAAATGAGCAGAAAATAATGGGAAACAAGTATAAAAGGGTAGATGACATTCTAGTGTGCAGCCAAACCAGAACTAGGTCTTACAATGTAGGAGCAAATAGTTATAGTTGTCTCTCTGTCCCATCTTCCCCCTTCCTCCTTCCCTTCCTCCGTTCTTCCTTTCCCCACCTTCACATCTCTCTCTCTGAAATGGTAAGAAACCCAAACAAGCAGAACAGCTACTGTTTTCAGAGATCTGTAGAGGCAGAACTGACATTTCCTTTAATGTAGCAACTATAAAGGAATATCACAGGAAACAAAAAGTCAATCTTTTATTTTTGACAAATTAAATAACATCTGTGCAAACATGAACATATTGGTAGGCTGTTTTTTATTGCTTAGCTAGTATGTATATTGGTTGCTGTTAAATGGTTTTAATTCACTAGACATTTATGAATCAGTGTGTTTCCTATCAATCTTTCCATTACTAAATATGTGGTATATACTCATTTCTTCCAAATTAAAAATCAATATTTGTGTTATGCTTACAGTAGCTCATAGCCTTAAAATTTTTTAATGCAACTGTTTTATATTTGCTACTTAGTGGGGTTTAGTGGAATGCCAAAATGTTTTTATATTTCCCTAGCTTTTCTCAGTAGGTTATGTGCTATGTTCCATCCTTCCTGCAAATTTACATGACACAGTGAAATGCTCATTAAAAATGAATTATTCTGAAAATTATTCTTTAAAGCCAGTAGATGAAAACAGTCTAAATCAATAATAATAGAAAACGTCATGCTTTGTCTTTCACAACGGAATGTGAAAGAAAAGAATGTGATACGTTCTGTGTTAAAATAAAGCAGACTATTTTGTCACTTATATTTTAGGAGTGTACACCCATGATATTTATAGACTGTAGCTGACTTTTTGAAAACAAGAAGCCTCACAGGAAACCTCAGTGTAGAGGGCATCCCACAAAGATGCTATAACCTGTAGTTTCTCCACTTTACCTCTCTGTGACTGTTACCTTCTCTCTTTTTTTTTCACTGTGGGCGTGTGTCAAACTCAACTATAAAATTTTATTTTACTTTGGGAAGGGAAATGCTTTTTCCCAAGTAGCTGGATGGTCTTTGTTTTCAAAAGAATGTTAAATACTCAGCTCTAATTATGAACTGTAGCTGCATGAAAAAGTCTCTTGAGGCGACAAAATCAGACTGACCTCTGATATATAAACTTGGCCTTTAAAGTAAAACATAAGTACTCTCTTGTCTGTCATTCTATTTTAATAAAACATAGGACTTAAAAATAGAATTAAATAAAATCTCTTCCTATTATGCGGCCAACAAATCCAAGCGAACAGGAATATTGAGCCCAGTGTACTTTACTGGGTCAGGTATGTGACTTCTTATGAGCAGTAGAAATTGTAAATGGGAGTGTTTAATTGTTTCATCTGTTATGAAAAAGAATATTTAAATAGAATCATTTGCATCTGATCCTAAACTTATATATTTAAGACATCATGTCTAAAACCATATTTTGAATAGAATACATATCAACTCAGTTGCAAAATACATTATCTGCTTCTGCTATTTTTTATGTTCTGAAATGCTTGAGGATTGGATTGACTTTGTCCTTACAGACAGTCACTGCAATGCTGGACTGAAACATGCACATAATATGCCTTTGTTTCTTTATCTGTAGCATTTCCTATTATTTTTACATTTGAAATCCTATTTCTCCAACAAAATAGAGGTAGAAAATGAGTTTTGGAATAGCTGAAGTTGCCCTGAAGCTTTTGGTGACCTCAAATTTGTATTTGACAAGTGAACCGAGTATAAGCACAAGTGTACTCTGAGTGAGGAACATTATTTTGAAAGGAAATTTACACTGTGATGATGACTGATCTACAAGCCTTTCAGTATCTGGCTGAAGCCATAAAGTTCTTTTTAGAAGCCTATACACTTTAAAATTTGCACCTGAAGGCAAATAATAGTGAGCTTGAAAGCCAAAGATTATACTTTTGAAAGGTACATCAATTCTGAAAATACAGAGGTTTCTCTGTGGTATGCCACTGAAGAATGGAATCAAAACGAAAACGTGCATGAGCTTTTAAAAGAACGAGCAAATATTCTCCTGCCTGTCATTCTATTTTAATGATGTATGAAACCTAAAAAAGGATTAAAGACATTTGAGGACACTGCTCATCTTCTGTGCTCTAATTTGTAATGAAATTCATTTGTTAAACTACAGTGAGGCAATAGAACTACTGCAGCTGTGTTTGTGAAAAGAGTAAAGAAACACTTGCAATGATGTATACCAGTGTTGCTAGGCATTTCTGGTAATACAAAGAGATATTGATTACTTTTCAACGTTTCCAAAAATATTGCTGGAAGGACAATTGAGGAGAATCATTATACCATACATAAATTCATGTATTAACTAGCTCATTGCGCACATTCAAAGGCACTGAGAGCAAAATAGACAGAAAACTTGAGACAGGTTTTAAAATACTTCCAGTTGTTTTAAAACTGTTAATGAAATACCTTTAAATAGCACTTTTTATTTTTAAAATGTTTAAATAAAAATTATACAATAGCTGATCACTGCAATGCATGATTCATTAAAAAATTTAGTGACTCTTAATCATGTACAGAATACAATTTCATGGATATGCTTCAGTCACAGTGTTTGTAAGATTTTTAATATGTATGTTAGAAGAATGTACGCTGCTGTCAGAATAATTTGCTACATTGAGCAGATCATATTGCAAACTGTCAAATTTGTATCTTGCAGTGGTACCATACTATAAAGTCTTATGAAAAATATGGAAAATGTTAGATATGCGTGACTGGGAATAATGTTTGAAGACATGGACCTGTCTGTAAGAATGAAAGCCGAGTGTTAAAGCAGTTAACTAGTCCTCTGAAATTCTCACTTGCAGAGAGGACTTTCTGCTCAAGAAAATGGATTTTTCCTGTAAAAATTCTTAGAAACATTTTAAGTTCTGAATGATTAATAGTCCATAATAAGATGTGTAGGTTTGATGGAATCACGTCTATGTTTTGAAGTTCGTATCAGTCTATATAATATGTATTTGTGTAAAACTGAGATTATGTGTGTGGTTTTCTTGTGTCCACACACAAACGGACAGTAATGCAGCAAGTGTATGAGAAAGGTAACGCATAAATTAAACAGGTATGTGTCCAGAAATGAATGTCATTGAAGAGCTAAATTAAATACTGAGTTTTGAATTGAATAAAAATGTTGAGAGTGAGGGAATAACTCTCTGAGCTCTAATAGTTTTGTCACAGCAAAGTAGGAACTGAATAACATGCAGATCATGAGTTATCTAAATGGTTTTACTTGGCATCAGTAAAAAAAATAATTCTAAATTTAAAAAAAAAATAAACTGGTGGAATTTATTTACTTTTCTTTTGACTTACATTTATTTAGTTCTCCTGATAAAGCTTTCAGCAGAAGTGCTTATATGATAGAAAGATCAGAGCCTACTTGCAAATATGATCTGAGTATTTGGATGCAATAGTACCAGATAGTATTGAACCTGATGTTCTCTTGCAGTGGGAGGGACTTCGTTCCCCCAGTCCCTGCCTTGAAGTTCAGGGACTTGAGAGATGTGGGAAGAGTGAAAACTGATGCAAAAAAAGTTGAGTCCCTCAGCCTTCTCCATGTTGGTTGTGACTAGTTCTGTCTTATTTATTGGAGGAATGAGCATGGGTACATTTTATTTAATCTTCCTTTTCTGACCAACATATCCATATAAGCCCTTCTTAGTATTCTTAACATCACTTGCCAAAACCAGCTCCCACTGTGCCTTAACTTTCCAGATCCTATCTCTACATACCTGGGCAGCAGCCCTATATTCTTGCTGGGATCCGTGTCCCTGGTTCCACTGTCAGTGCATTTCCCTTCTTATGCTTCAGTTTGACCAGAAGGTCCTTACTAAGTCATGCTGGCATCCCACCTTCCTTGCCTTATTGCTTATGCATGGGAAAAGAAAAATGTCCTTAAAGAGCTGCCAGCTCTGTTCTCCTACTTTATCCCTGAGGGCAGTTTCCCAGGAAGTCCCATGCTGTAATTACCTAAACAAATGGAATTTCAATCTCCTGAAATTCAAGATCTTGACTTTACTCTTCACCTGGGCTATATCCCTCAAGACCATGAAATTCATGAAGGCATGATCACTTCAGCCCAGGCTGCCTCTGATCTTGACCTCTGTAATCAGTCCATCGGTGTTGGCAAACAGCCAGTCCAGTAATGCTTCTCTGGTTGGGCTGTGTATCTCTTGGATTAAGAAATTATCCTCAGTGCTCTCCAAGTCCACTGTTCTGGACTGCTTACAGCTTGCTGTGCTGCTTTCCCAGCAGATATCAGGGTGACTGAAGTCCCCCAGCTGGATCAGAGCCCGCAAGTGTGATACTTCCTGTAGGTGAAGTAAGAGCACTTTGTCAACAGGGTCCTTTCACTTGGGTGGTGGGTGGTAAGCACCATCCATGAGGTTTCCTTTGTCGACTTGGCCCCTGATTTTTACACATAAGCTCTTAACCTGTTCATCACCATTTTTCAAAGCCAGATCTGTGCAGTTAATCTGTTATTATACATAGGGGCAACCCCTCCACCCCTCTTTCCTTTCTTGACCCTCCTGAACAGTTTATAGCCATTGATTGCAGTGCTCCAGTCATGGAAGTTGTCCCACCAGATTTCAGTGATTAGATCATAGCTTTCCAGGTGAGGCGCAGTGTCGGTTTCAGCTCCTCCTGTTACTTATGCTACATGCTATTTTATGGATTTGTTGTGTTTTAAGGACAGAATGATAAATAATTGCTAAATTAATTATTTGGACATAATTGGAAATAGTTGGAAACTCAGTTCGGTGAGAATGTTTAGCTTTCAGAGATTGAGTTTGGATTTTTGATACTTTAAGCCATTTCTTTTCTGTCACTCTCTTTTTAAAGTTCTGTGCTACAAGGCATTGCTGTTGTGATTCTTGGAACATTATTGTCAGAGCTGTTCCCTGAAGAGAAAAAGGTCCAACTCAGGTTATAAGCTTGAGAACCTGTCTGCATGACCAGATATTAGTTTTCCTTTAGGAAGCTGACTGCTACCTGAAATAATATTTGTAAGGAGCTGCTGAAGAAAGTAGTAAGTTGAGTTGAGCAGCAAATTCTGGGGACTTCAAGTGACTCAAGCTAGTGTTCATTTTAAAGAGTAAAGAACAATTGCTGAGCAGCTGCCAGTGATTACCTTCTTCTGTGAGTTGAAGTAGCTTTCTGTGAGGTTCCACAAAATGTATATGTAGTTTCCACAAAAAAAAGGATGAGGTATCTCCTTTAGGTAAGTTTTATTATTGTAGAAAAATGACACATTTTTGGGGGGACTGGTGATTTGTCCTCCCTTTGTTTACAGTGTGCTCTTTTAAATGACATTTATTTCATCCTGCTGTTTTGTTTTCCATCCTATTGTTAGTGCAAAGAGGTATGGTCTCTTAGATAGGCACAACTTGAACTATAGATGAGTATCCTAAATGGCACGAACAACAGAGAACAACATTTTGTTGCTGGAGGAGTGGCATATTTTCTGGTATATACGTCGTGGTGTGAGATCATTTGCTAGGCTCATTCGGTATGTTTAACTGTG
This sequence comes from Nycticryphes semicollaris, assembly GCA_013400055.1. Classification (NCBI taxonomy): domain Eukaryota; kingdom Metazoa; phylum Chordata; class Aves; order Charadriiformes; family Rostratulidae; genus Nycticryphes; species Nycticryphes semicollaris. The sequence continues at coordinate 118,162 of VXBJ01003944.1, forward strand.
TGGTCTTCAGGAATGGCTGAATGTTGTTTTCATTACCAGCAAGCATTACATCTGTCTTGTCAGCTCTGAATTTAAGCAGCTTACTTATTCGTTGCCCCTTATCACACCAGGGCACTTGGCAATCTGAAAGACTAGGCTGTCCAGGTCTGACAAATATAAGTCATAAAGTGATGTCAACATTGTAGTGATGGCACTGCAACCTACATCATCTTCCAGTTTCTCCAGTAGCCTATATGTTACAGACTGACACTGTATGACAGTAAGTTCTCTTGGTGTCCAATCAGTTACTGTCTGTTTTATTCAGCAGGGAAGGTGTTTTTTTCCAAAGGTGTCATAACAAAATCACACATAAATTGGTGTAAATTTGATAAAAGGAGCCATGGGTATGTTAATTTCATATTGCATGGAATGTAACTTTGTCAAACTGGGCAGATAATATGGCTATATGAACACAAGTAGAGATGGTGGAAAATATCCTGAGCTGATTATATATTCCTCTGCTTTTTGGACATTTGAGTAATAGCAGGAGATGTATTCTTCTGCAAGTTCAACTCAACAGGGCTGTAAATAAAAAAGCCATTGCAAATAGAGTAGTTGTTTTAAGACCTAGTTATCCTGGGGAAGACACATGAACGTTTAGTCTTTTTCATGGTGTGTCATGTTGGTAATCCCTTTAATGGAATTATAGTTGTCTACCTTTTAATGTTAAGGCAACATCTTAGCCATTGAAATGATGACTGTATGGAGTGAAACAAACAGAAAAATTATTACTATTTCCTGAGTCTGTATAATACTTAGCTAACCATCTGGTGGTCTATAGCTTATTGATTTTCTTCTGCAATATTAAATATCAATTCCTTAATGACAGAGGAACTAGAGTCTTGCAGCTAGGCAGCACTTACATGATCTTGGAGAACTTCCAGATCTCTTCTGAGTAATAAGGATTGACTTAGATTGCAGATGTCCTTTGAGCCTTTTGCTTTTAGACCATCATGTAAGAGTATTTCTATCCTTGTGAGAGGTCTTTTCTTTTATAACTGAATTCTTTCCTGAGTTAATTTTGTTCCTATAACACAACTTGCAGTGTAGAATTATCCTAGTCAGAGCTGCCTATAATGTATATTTTCCAGTTCAACATCATAGTTTTAAGGTATCCTACCTCTTTGAAAAATACTGTGGTCACTGTGAAGGTTGCCTTTGCAATAACTGTCATTTAAGCTTCTTTTACCATAAGGAATTTTCTGTTTGCAGTAATCCCATCTATTTTTTTAACTAGTCACAGTAGAAATTATTTCATTATAGCACGTAGAAATTGGGTAGCCTTTAAATAGAAATTGAAAATTTACAGCTCTCTAATAGATGTGCCTTGTTAATGGGAAACATGCTTATAGGACCTGAAATGTCACAGAAAAAATCTTCTATCCCTTAGTGCTGTACTTTTGACCAATCAGAATGACAGATGATGGCCCTTCCCTCCCCCGCTCTAAGAAGAAGAGAGGGAAGGAAGAGATTAAAGAGATTTAGGAGTTTGATAAATAATAATAAGAAAATTTTTAAAAAAGGAAAAGAAATACAATATATACAAAGCTATATCAAGCTCCCAGGATAACGATCATGTCACCAGTAGGCATTGGGAAAAGTCCCAGACTGGACTTGGTGATTGACAGGAGCTGGATTCCAGACCTGGAGTCAGGAATGCTCGGATGGGGATCAAAGGCAGATGAAGAGACAGGGTCCTCCTTGGGCGTTGGCCTTGGAAGAAAGAGTTGACCCTTCGATCCTTCAGCTTTTATACTGAGCATGGGATGGAATACCCCAGTTGGTCAGCTTTGGGTCACCTGTCCTGTCCCCTCCTCCCTGCAGGTGTGAGCTCTCTACACTTTTTTCCTTCTGACCTGCAAATAACGACATTACCTGACCTTGGTTATTACAGCAATAAGTGAGGGCCTTTCTGCATACCATTCCTTGATATAACCAGGTCTTATCACTGTGGAGTGAACAGTTTCTGAACAATATGCTGTTAATTTCAGCGTTTAGTTAGTTAGAAGAGGACCAGCTAAAAAAGTAAAATTGAAAAATAGAAAATTGGTTCATTTTACCTCAAACCAGGACACTTAGTTTTGCTTTGAGTGTTCATTTTCCCACATGTAAGCCAAAGATGCCTAGTTAAAACATTGCTTTTATGTGCATATGCATGTAGATGCACACACATATTCCTATACATATGCAGTTAATATTGGCTTATAACAGAATAAGGGAAGCTTAAGAAGATCAAATTCCTGTGATTCAATTTGTCCAGCTCACACAGAAGTGGAAGCAACTGCTTGATACATATTAGCATTCTTCTTTGTATATCATTTGGAGGCTTAAAAAAATACATGAAGCTGGAATGTCATTTAATTTCAAGATTTTTATTTGCCCCAACCTGCTCTCATCAGGTTAATAATTAACCTAACCTTCCATTCTGTTTTACAACCTATCAGTGTAAAGTCATTTACAAAAATGTACTTCAAGCTTCTGACTTCAGAATTTGAAGCTCTCTGTCTTCATCTCTGAACTGAGATTCTCCATTTGTAAAAGGCAGAAGGGCTTTTTTCACTTGCTATCAATTCTACAAATTTGCTGTATCTGTATCTGGAAAAATGCACAAAAACCTATTCAAGAGCTCAGTTGTTTTATACATTTTAACATGAATGTGCAGCACAGCATTTATTCCATGTATATTATGTGTCTCTTGGATTCCTGCTCTTCAGCAGTATTATGGGTTTTGTTGAAATATATTAATCTCTTGAATATACTAATGTGGATTGTTGTTTTGGATTTTATTTTATTTTATTTTATTTTTTAATTAGAGAACATGTATGACCATGACACTATTAATCAATGGATGCTTGTTTTACTTGAATGGTTGTTTCCAAAGTTAGTGACAGCAGCAGAGGTAAGACAGCCAGCAGGGTTTTGTTTTTTTTTTTTT
>VXBJ01003944.1:121297-134627 GCA_013400055.1 Nycticryphes semicollaris
TTTTTAGCTAGTTTGGGTGACAATGCCAAAGAATATAGAAAGTTTGAAAGGAACCCTGATGTGTTACTTTGAAGCAGCAATAAACACCGCAAATGATTGTTCACTGGGTGGTATTTGCAGCTATTACTTTTCAAGACTTTCCTTCCTTGTTTATGCAGTTGAGTAATTTTGACTGAGATGCAAGCAAGTGTCAGAGGAATACTTGCTGACCAAACATTTGTATAATTCAGAGCTTTGTGCCATCCTGGACAGCTCCTAGTAAATTACAAACATTTGTTCAAGTATTTCCAAATATATTTGATTCAGCCCTGTTTCATAATGATTTTCAAATAAGTGAAACAAAACAAAAGCAGAGAGATTACAGGAGCACGTAAGCAACATCTAAATAAGGAAGACATGTTAGCTGTTTTTCCCTTGCTAACAGAGTAGTTTAAAAGAGGAGAATTAAGATCAAGATTCTTGTCAAGTTGAGTTTGATGAAATGGTTGGTGAGCAGTCAATGGTATTATGTATGAGACTTGGTAAGCTTTTATATATCTCATCTGTATGAAAGGAGGGTTAATATTGCAAACTGATTTTTCTCCTTTGTGAATAAATAAATAAGTAAATAAATTGAAGATCACAAAGCAGGGATTGAGCCATCTCTCAATACAGAATCTTGAAGTGTAAAGCACTTTGTGTGCAAAGCAGCTAATGGGTAAATTTTTTTTCTTTAATCATTGCTGTTTGAAACAAAGCAGAGAATATTTTAAAGTTAACATTATATCTAAGCAAAAGGAAGAAGATGCATAACCGAGGTAGCCATTGCTCTAAAATTTTAATGGGCTGGAATTAAATTCTGTGAAAATACAGTAGCCATTGTGTTCCAGGTATTTCAAAGATCCTTTCCTTTCAGATCAGTAAGATGAATTAGTATTATCTGAGTGCTGACTGAGTGCTTCTATTGCATTTTATTTTTGGTGTGGATCGTATGTCATGTCTCTCATCATGGCATCAGAGACGCTTTCAGGTAGTTAGGAAACAATTATTTCTACTCCCTTACCATTTTGCCAAGTGGTGAAAATTCTAAGTATGTTGTTGTAGCAATTTTTTACAGAATATTTTCTTCCTTCTTTTTAATTTTTAAGTGCAGGCATTCCAGGTTGTTTATATCTAATCATTCTGGGGCATGTTGATAGTACATGTTATGCCCTGGAAGTGGAAAGTTGTTAAGATAGTACATGACCCTTATTTCTTGAGTGTATTTGTTCGAGTTTTAAGCTGGTTCTCTAAAAGCTGTCTTCTGTGATATCAAATTTGCTGTGGAAATCTCCACTATGCTTAGGTTTATGCAGCTGAGCTGAACTGACACTTCCCTCTGATGATTCCTAGTCAGTGAAGAACTTTGGGCAGGAAGACCTTAAACTTGTGTAGTTATTCTGTAGGGACTGGTTCAGACAGGGAGGAGTGATCATAGCACAGTTTTACTCATGTTTCAGAGCTTACCAACAGCTCATCTAATGTTTTTTGATTAATGTTTTGACTGAAGATTTATTAGAGATCTGGGATTCTCTTCAGAACTGTATAGGTACTTTATAAAATGAAAAATTGTAGTGCTTTGTGGAAGTACACAATTATTTTTAAAATTTGCACAGAGCATTAGAGCAAGCCAAAACATTTAATTTTGATAAAATCTTGAATTAATTTCTGTTTCAAGGTTTTAAAAATTTAGAAAATTGAGAAAGTTTTAATTCTGTTTTTGGTTTGGTTTGGGTGTTTTTATTATTAGAAGGTTGATATATTTAATTTAGAAAATATCAAAATGGCAAGTGTCACTGGGGAAAAGTCATCCTAAAAATATTTTTTATTGTATTTCTGTGCCACTGATTTCTGTTTCATAGAATTATTTTAATATCATTTAGATTTCTTAGGTATAGAATTATTTATGGATATAGAATTGCCTTGCTTTACTTAACATTTGATTGGCGGGTCAGATTATTGCACTGATAATCCTGAGATCCCTTAAATACTGAAAAAGACGATGTTTCAAATAGAACAAATACAGAGTTTATAGATTCAGATATTTAACCATGATGAAGGAATTCACTCTGCTGAACAAGACAGTCTAATATAGAGAAATTTTAAGAATTAGGGTATTGAATAAGGTTCTAAAATACGTAAATGAAGGTGTATCAAAACTAACTTCACCAGTGTGAACTAAAAATATTTTACTTTAATATTTTAAAAATTGGAGTAGCAGTAAACAATATTTTCAAACTCAGCTTTTATTAGAAGTGCTGGTGCTGTATTATATATGTAATTTTTATTTATTTTGTTAAAAGGTTATAAAGCACGTGAATTTCTGTATTGCAATTCCTTGGTATATCTCTATTCTGAAATAATTAGGATTGTAAGTGCATAATTCTCCATAGCACGTTACAACTTGTTAAGGAAGGTTTGGACTACAGAGCTCAGAGCTTTTGGTGAATTATCTGAATTCTGTTTTTCTTAATTGGCAATGAAATTACTTCTTATCTGAACAAGACAAAGCTTCAAACTTTTCAAATATCTGCTAAATGGCAGATTTAGAGCAGCAGACTTGAAAGGGGAAAGACTGTATATAAGCGAAGTGATAGTTTGTGGATTTTGGTAAAAAGTCTTATTATAGTGTTGGGTAAGTCAGTCGTTGAAGCGAGCTGCTCTGGAGTTTGTCCGGTCCCCATAGGAGCAGCAGATTTGGCACACAGTGGGGTTTCCTGAGGCAGAGACATGCCAGGGCAGCAGAGAGATCTGCCAGGAGCCAGCAGCTCTCACAGGCCGTACTGACGAGGCGTAGGTGTTGCCAGAGGAACTGTGGCCACCTTCACACCTATACAAAGCAGCCTGAGGAGTGTGAGCAACCAGGGTCTGGCGCATCAGTCACCCTACCAGTTCCAAAGGTCAAGTCCGTTGTTGAGCATCCCCCTCCCAGAGGAAGCTTAGCTATGGTATCCACCCATCTGAAAGCTGTGTCCTCTGCACTCACCAGAATGGATGTGACCAGCCAGCCAGATGCTCTGCCCTCCCTGAGATAGAAACAGTAACAACTTCCAGAAAAAATACAAGATCGAGGGGATCTTGTGTCTGTCCCCCACCAGGCAGAAGGCAGTAGCTTAAAAGAAAGCAGTGAATCTACAAGTCTACACTCGGGGCACCAGGCTTGCTGGTGTCTGATGGGATTTAGTTTTCTCAAAGTGGGAGGAGGTTCTTTGCTCTTGAGCTAGCAGAGCTGAGTTGACAAAGCTTATACTAGACTTGAAGGGGGAAGAGGATGATATCAGGCTTGCCCATGACAAGCTAAGGGACGACACATCAAGGTTAGAGGGACAGTGTGCTAGTGAGGGCCATTAGCCTGTTTCTCTGAGATGTGCTGGGTACACTGGAGCACACTTGAAGTCTTATGGAGATAAGCCAGGGCCTCCTGAGGTAATAGGAGCCAACAGAAGAACATTGGTGTAATACCTCAAAGGATTTAAGATGTGTTCCGCTAAAGAGTTGACAGGGCTGACAGTCCAGCTGAAGTGTCCCCACATCAATGCATGCAGCATGGGCAAGAAATGGGAGTAGTTGGGTGGTACATTAGCATGATTTCAGAATGGAATTAAGACATTGAGACATTGTTTTTAAAGATAGGTCTGTGAGAAAATACCATTGAATTTCTTTAAGAATTCTATATCCATGTAAGTGCTGGTAGAAAACTATAACCTAGTTGCCATTACTGAAACTTGGTTGGATGAATCCCAAGACTGACGTGCTGTTGTCAATGGCTACACTTTGTTCAGGAGGGGCAGTCGAGGTAGGATGGATGGAAGGGTTGCCCTCTACATCAAGAAATGGATAGAGCATGAAAAGCTGTCTCTGAAGAATAGCCACGAGCAGGTTGAGACCAAGGTAACAAAGGAAGTTTCGTGGTGGATGTTTACTACAGGCCATGTGATCAAGGAGAGCCTGTTGATAAAGCCCACTTAGTCCAGCTATAGGAGTCATTGCGCTTGCAGGCTCTCATCTTGCTGGGGAAATTCAACCACCCTGACATCTGGCAGAAAAGTACCATGGCAAGCTGTAGGTAATCCAGAAGACTCCTGGAACGCATCAAGGATAACTTCTTAAGCCAGGTATTAGAAAGCTGTACCTAAGGGGATGTAATGTTAGATCTGATGGTCACCGTTGCAGGTTCAGTTACATCTGGTTTGGAGGCAGTTACAAGTGCAGTGGAGTTCACAGTCCTGAGGGATATGGGTCAGGCAAAGAGTAAAGTCAGAAGCCTGAATTTTAGGAAAGTAAACTTCCAGCTAGTTAAGGAGTTAGTCAATAGGATCCTCTGGGAGACTTCCCTCAGGGACAACAGATCAGAAGAGAACTGGCAGATCTTTAAGGATATTTTACACAGAAAGAAAGAGTTCTGGGTCCCAAGGTGTAAGAAATCAAGAGAGGAAGGCAAGAGACTGGTGTGGCTGACTTGAGACTTGCTGGTCAAACTGAAATGCAAGAATGAGATGCACAAGCAAGTGGAAGCAGGGCTGGGTGTCCTGGGAAAAGTATGGGGATGCTGCCCAGTTGTGTAGTGATGTGGTCAGGAAGGCCAATGCACAGCTGGAGCTGAACTTGGCAAGGGATGGAGAGAATACTAAGAATAGCTTCTACAGGTATGTCAGCCAGAAAAGGGAAATCAAAGAATGTGTGCCCCACCCTGAGGAACAAGACAGACAAAGCAGTAACAATGGTCGACGAGAAGACTGAGGTACCCAATTTTTTTGTCTGTCCCCACTGGCAGCCTCTCTTCCCACACTTCTCGAGTGGATGGACCACAAGACAAGGACTGGGGAAGTAAAAACCCTCCCACTGGAAGAGAAGATCAGGTTGGAGACCACCTGAGAAAACTGAACCACCTGAACTGTAGGAAATCTATGGGACCTGACAAGATGCATCCCAGAGTTCTGAGGGAACTGTCTGATATAATTACCAAGCCACTCTCCACGATATTTGAAAAGTCACAGCAGTCCAGTCAAATCCCTGGTGACAAGAAAAAGGGAAATAGTGCACCCATTTTTGAAAAGGGTAAAAAGGAAGACCTGGGGAACTACCAATCTGTCAGCCTCCCATCTCCACCAGCAAAGATCATGGAGCAGATCCTCCTAGAAGTTATGCTAAGGCACATGGAGGACAGGGAGGTGACTCAAGACAGCCAGTACGGCTTCACCTAGGGCAAGTCTTGCCTGACCAACCTAGTGGCCTTCTATGATGGAATGATTACATCAGTGGATAAGGGAAGAGCTACGGAAATCAACTGTTGGGACTTCTGAAAGTCTTTTGACTTTTCTCTGAACTGGCGAGATATGGATTCGATGGTGGAATGTTCTTTGGTTGAGGAATTGGCTGGATGGTCACATCCAGAGGATAGTGGTCAATGGCTCAATGTCCAGATAGAGATCTGTGACAAATGGTGTCTGTCAAGGGTCCGTATTAGGACCAGTATTGTTCAGTATCTTCATAAATGACAAAGAGGGATTGAGAGCACTCTCAGCAGATTTGCAGTAAACACCAAGATGAGCAGTGCAGTTAACAAGCCTCACAGACGGGATGCCATTTAGTAGGGGCACATGGACAAGCTCAAGAAGTGGGTCCGTGTGAACCTCGTGAGGTTCAACAAGGCCAAGTGAAGGGTCTTGTACCTGGGTCAGGGTAATTCCCAGTACAGTATTAGAGTTTTAGGCTTAGATGAAGCAAAAATACCTGGTATAAGAGCTCACTTGTGGCCAATCTCTGATGGCGTACAGTTCGTAAAGATCTCTGAACCTTGTGCTGGATCTCTGAGTGTTACTTTCGTATGCTGCTCAGTCTGACTGTGCCACTTCATTTGATCTCTGTGGAAGCCTTCAGCCAGCCAAGGGAAAACCTCAGATTCAGATTGCAATGGAATATAGACTGGATTGAATGTAGGACACATTGGATCAGGAAAAAAATCTTTACATTGTTTCCCCATACTTCTGTTCTTCCATGATCCTATTTTTACTGTAGTGGGATTTGATGTAGTATTTCAGAGGTCTTTGCACTAAAAGAATATGGGAAGCAATTTTTTTTGAGTGTTAAATACTTTCAAGATTCCAAAAACCTGTCTTGTCTGAAATTGATACTTTGAAACCCGAAGAATAAACTGATAATTTGAATTTACCTCTTACCAGCAAGATCAAAATCTATTGTAGTAATTTGGAAATTACTTATTTAAATTTTGAGCCCTTCTTTTTTAGTTTTTTTAATAACAATATAGTGTTTCAATAGATAGTGTAACTTTTCAATGGAAAGAACAGTTTACAAAATAGTAAAAGAAAATTTTGCTATATAAAAACTCAAAATGTTGATGCCAGAGAGCAATGCTGCAATATAACTATGACAGTGTAAATATGCTACAAGGAAATTTAGGGTTTAAAGGACAAGGAGATTTCTACCCGTCTATTTAATTAAGTTCTTAAGCAGTCTTCCAATGGGAATAAAATGTGCTGAGAAGCCCAGTGATGTTATGCTAGAGCTTATACAGTTTGTGAAAGTGATCCTGTCATGCTGATTGCTTCTCAGAATTGAAGGACAGGGCTCAAAAACGTGGGAAATTACTTTCCATCCTATTTTTAATTCAGAACATTAATTAAAATTGACCCTTCCTGTAGTTTTAGTTTTCATTGCAAAAAGTCTGTTAAAAAACATTTAGGTTTTTCTAGAGCATTTGCATCACTCTGAATTACTGAACAAATTGTAAATTGCTCCTTGAATCTATCCATCTGCTCTCTGTACACAATAAGTCCAATGCAGTTTTATTGACAGTGACAAGTTTTTGCTTTTCAGCCTCCATTTAAATGGGAGACAAAATTGTAGTGTAGGAGTTTGACAATTACATTTCAACTTCTTGGTGATTATTTTTAATAAAAGGAATGTTGGAGTCCTAGATATAGTGCAATTTTAATGAAATAATGAGTTTCCTGACTATAGTAGACTGAGCTTTGTCTGATTTCTGCACTGTGATGAATTGACCATGTCAAACTTTGCAATCTAGGCTAGTGAAATATTTTACTATGAAAGTTTAATTTTCATTCTTTATTTATGAAAGCAGTAGTACTGTCACAACGTGTTATCATACAAGCGCCATTTTGTGTGATTTATTTTAGTGAGTGTCACTTATTGATATGTTTAGTGATTTTTGACCCATATTTAATGCCAAAACCTTTAAATGTTCTGAAATATAACAAGTCTGCCATTATTATTTTTTCTTAAATCAACACATAACACATTTCCAGTTGTCTCTCTTGTCAAAACCTGCAGCGGTAGTTTGTTAGGTATGGTGGGGCAAAAAACCCTACTTTTTATGAAATTTTTTCTGGAGAGACCTGATGCTTAGTAAAAGCAGGTATAAAATTTTTTAAAATACTAATTTTTGTGTAGCTTTTCTGCAGTATCTGAAAGTGCTTGTTGTCTAAGAAACTGTATTAATTAATTCTCGTGGGACTGAAGGATATACAGCACATAGCTTCTTTACTACTAGAGTACACTTACAGGGGTATCATCTGTACTTACAGTTCAGCAAATTAAAGGCGTAATATATACTGCTGAGAGATTAACACTGAGTACTTTGTAGCCTTCTAAGAGAGAAATTAGGTTCTTCTTATGAATTAAATATTTCAAGACGATTTAAAAAAAGGCCTGGAAGTTGTACAGGTGACATGAATGCACTACATTTTGTTTATGTCAATACCATTTTTTTGGCTTAAGAAATGATAATAAAATGACTGAAGATTACCTGTGAAAAACTATCACTAACACTGTGATATATTTCATACAATATTATATTTAACATGCACTATTAAAAATTAAGTAGGCATGCTGTATTAGAACAAAAAGGAATTTTTAAAGATTCTAAAATGTCTGTTGCTTATATGCTTAAGCCGTCATGACTACAACATAGAATTGTTTGGGTTGAAGAGACCTTAAAGATCATTTAGTTCCAACCCCGCTGCCATAGGCAGGGACACCTCCCACTAGTCCAGGTTGATCAAAGCCGCATCCAGCCTGGCCTGGAACACTTCCAGAGATGGGGCATCCACAGCTTCTCTGAGCAGCCTGTTTCAGCAACCTCACCACCCTTAGAGTAAAGAATTTCTTCCTAATATCTTATATAAATCTCCCTTTTTTCAATTTAAAACCGTTACCCCTCATGCTATTGCTACACTCCCTTTCCTGTAAGGCCCCCCCTTTAAGTACCTGAACACCACTGCAAGCTCTCCTGAGAGCCTGCTCTTCTCCAGACTTGAACAATCCCAACTCTCTCAAACTGTCTTCATAGGGGAGGTGCTCCAGCCCACTCTTCATCGTTGTGGCCCTCTTCTGGACTTGCTCCAACAGATCCATGTCCTTCTTACACTAGGAGGCCCAAAGCTGGATGCAGAACTCCAGGTGGGGTCTCACCAGAGCAGAGTAGAGAGCAGAATTACCTCATTTGACCTGCTGGCCACACTTACTTTGATCCAGCCCGGGGTACAGTTGAACTGGGCTGGAATTGTACATTGCTGGGTCATGTTGAGCTTCTCATCAATCAACAAGTCCTCAGACCTGCTCGCAATCCCTTCTCTACCTGGCTTGTATTTCCCCAGCCCAGGTGCAGGAGCTTGCACTTGGCCTTGATGAATGTCTTGAGGTTTGCACAGGCCCACCTGTCAAGCCTGTTCAGGTCCCTCTGGGTGGCATCCCTCCCACAAACCTTGGTGTCTGCAACAAACTCAATCCCACTGTCCATGTACCGACAAAGATGATGAACAACACTATTCAAAACTTCTGTCTTACTGCGAAAAAATAATGGATTTGAAGTCATAATTTGAAACTGAAATATACAGTAAAGTAAATTGTGATACCAGCCAGCAGTCACATTCAGCCTATTACTGTAACAAAATATATCTTCTAATATGTAAAGGACAGTTTTGGTATGGACTTTTATTGTCACCTGAGAAGTATACAACTCACAGAAATCTTCAAAACCTTGATGATATTTAATAAGTACAATTTGGTAGAGTAATAGCTATGTTGCCTTTGCTGGGAATGGAGACAAGTGTTCTTAGGAATTGCATGCCTTTTGTCTAGAAAAATGAACTATCCTTAATGATAGAAATCAATACTGAGTACAATCTGAATTCTCACAAATGCAAACCTAACTGCAGCTACCCAGGATACACAATGTGATGTGTGTTGGAGTTGCCTGGGCTTTACAAGAATGTTGCAGAATGATTCTAAAACAATTTTTTGATCATCTGTATGATGATGCTAAAATGTTCAATGTTCTTGCTACATTTGTGCTGCTTCCTTCCACTGTGTGAAATCCGGAATTTGAACATTCCTCAAATTTCCTGCTTTTGCCATGGAATTGAGTAAGTGATGTGCAGAGATAATGCAGAAGAAATTTTCAGCTTCAATAATCAGTGCAACCTATCTTACTGAATTAATATAGGCTGGGTTATTACAAGGAGTCCTGGGGATGGGTGTAACTATTTTAATTATTTCTGGGAACTCGTTATCATGTCTCCTCCTCTTGTCACATTCGTACTGCAATCCGGTGGTTGTGGACAGGGTGTTCTGGAGGAAGGCTCACAGTCTTCTTCATCGTGTGCTCTTCACCTTTGGTACAAAATACTGGGTTGGCTGCACTCTGGACCATGGAGCTGTTTCTGACCTGATGGTTGCTTCACAAAAACAATCCTTTGCACGTAGGCTGTTCCTGTTATCTTATACATTGCACACACAGCTCAAGGCTGCCTCTTTATCTTGACTAAGCTTGAGTTCCAGGCCCCCGGCATAGTACTAATAGCGTCTAACTATTTATTCCCTCAATCAAGTCTGTGAAATTTCCTTATTTGTACAGTGTTATCATTCTTACATAATTGTTAATCATTTATATTTGTAAAATAACAGAATAGAAGGAAAACAAGCAAGAACATAATAGTACCAAATAAGAGAAAGAACATAGCATGGATGAAACACAGAACTGAAAATACTGACACTACTCCCAGAGCATTCACCTTCAAAAGGCTACACAGAATACATCAAGTAACACTCTGCCCTGTGAGCATTACCAAAATTATTCTGAAAATGTTATTTTGAAAGAATATTATTTTTTATACTAACAATTTGGTGTTGCTTTAGTTTGCAATAACCTTTTTAAGTTTTGATCTCAAGAGAGATCTTATTCTTAGCTTGCAGGCTTCTTGTATATGAGACAGGCACAACCTGGAACCTCAAAATACCAAAAAACTGGGTGGATGTGAAGTAAGCACACTGCTAAAAGACCTTTGTCTGAATCATATTTCCTCTATAGAGTTTAAAAGTCTGGATAAATACTACTATTCCCCTATCATTAGGAATTCCAGATACTGGGGAACAGAGTTTAGATATTCTGTATGAAAGGCCTAGCTGCTATATCTGGAGTGGGGGAAGGCATAAAGAACAATTATTAATTTAAACTTTGATGAATTTCTTATGCTTTTGGTTTACAGCACAAACAAGGACTCCAGACAAAATGACACAAAGGCAGCAGGAAACTTGATGCCATAGAGCTGCAAAAGTCTTGGAGAACCAAGTTACAATGACTTGTGTTCCACAACACAGACAAGTTGCAAATCAGTTCCTGAATATATAGCATAGTCATCACTTCTAAATGTTGCCTGTACATATTTTTATAACATTTTAAAGATGAATGCTTTCAATATTGAATATCAGTTACTCAGTTTTAATATTTCTTCATTCAGCAGGACTGATATGCTCAGTTTTATCCATAGCACCTTTTTGTTTTCTTGCTCTTTTTCCTTTCTATTCTGTTTATTTGTTTATGTCTTCTATTCACCCTATATTGCATTTATTCTACTTGATCAATCTCATATCTTCATGCTGCTTCCCTTTCAGAGTTGCCCAGTCCCTATTTCTGTATGCAGATAGTAGAAATATACTATCTAAAATAAGTAGGAGCCCTGGTTTTGAAACAATAGCATTTAGCACTTCAGAGATCATATGTGGTTTATATTCCATTCACACACTTACTGAATTTTTATTGTGCTGTTGTTCCTAACAGTTGCCTTTGAGCTTTTTTTCAAAACTGTCCATAGTGAAATGCTTCCTTTATTTTAAGAAGACATTGAATTTTATACTTGTGGTAAGAAAACAAAAAGGTAGATTGGTTTTTCAAGCCATCAAATACAGTTATCCTTTAAAATAGGTTATATGATGGATAAAGGATATATATATATATCCTTTAAAAATAGGTTATATGATGGATAAATTTTGCTTTTGTTTATTATCACAATGTTATTGAAAATATAGCTCTCAGCTCTGTTACAGCGTGTTAACTGGGGACTTGAGCAGGAAGTCAAAATTGCTAGTCATCAATGCTACCTCATTTAATAAATCTCTTAAGCCACATGGATTTCATGTCCTATGTGGTGCTACATTAGCATGGTTTCAGAATGGAATTAAGACGTTGTTTTTAAAGATAGGCCTGTGACAAATACCATTGAATTTCTTTAAGAAATGTATGTCTATGTAAGTTAAATATATTCCATTCTATAAAGCAGAAAAATCCACTGGTTTTGCCTATTGCACAAGTTCTTAGAAACAGCTTTGCTAGTACCTGTCCATTCAAACATAGAATCATAGAATGGTTAGATTTGGAAGGGGCTTTAAAGATACCAAGTTCCAACACCCCTGCCATGGGCAGGGACATGAAAACATGAAAAATAAACTTCAGTTATGAGGGGACACAGTGTTGTAAAAGTCTGCTTTCCTCAGGTTCACATTAAAAGTCAGTAGCGTGAACTTCAAATCAATGAAGAGCCAATTTTGAATGACACTGCTTGTCATGCTGGAGCACATTCAGACGGGGGAGTCCTTTTCTCTGTCTTTCCTGTATGAACATCTGCTGACATATTTCTCAATTCTTTCATTGAGATTCAGTTTCTCGGTCCTTTTCCTTTTCTCCTCAGGTAGTGAACCTGAGGTAAGTTAACAGTTACCTTGTTCTGCTGTGGGCCAGGCTGGTGCTATGCTTACTAGTGGGAGGAAATGGCATAACTCTAGCAGAGTTGAAGCATATGCAAGACCTCAAATGTAACTTAGAAACTATCCCTCAAGGGAGGTAAGACAGTGGTTCCCTGCCTAAGCCAGACCACCTTACCTGTTTTTGCCTGGCCAAGCTAAACACTACAGCAGATCAACAGGTGGGAGTAATTTAATATGTTCCCCGTACTGTTGCTGTCTGTGAGCGGTACTGTAAACAAAATTTTAGTTTCTCTAGAATATTATTAATAATTGCTTTAGGTGTTAATTGCCTTGCAAATAAATGGTGTGTTCTTCCATTGTTAGAAGAGGCGTGTGGATGAACTATCTTGATTCCTGGGCTGAGCAACAGTGCAAATGCATATTTCATAACTAGCAATTTTGCTGGACTCCTAAACACACTAAAGAGACAGCAGTTCTTCCAGAACACAAATAGAAAAATGTGAAGTGTTACTGTTACGTGTGTCCCAGATAGCTACAGCCCAACTAACAGTAACAGCACTTAATATTATTGTGTTAGTGTAGTAAAACCCAAACTAGGTTTAATTTCTTTCTAGTGAATCAAAAGATACTGCAAAGTACTAAACATCTTTTGGGTGTTGTGACTTTTTTTCCCGTTCTTGGATATGCTTGGATATGCAAAGAGCATGGCTGAACCCGAAGCAGACTTTGTTATTTTCTAAAGTATTATACCACTAATGCATGCTACAGAAAATCTTATCAGAATAACATTGTCCCATTGCAGGCCTTACCTGTTCACTCAGCTGTTAATGAACAGTGGGATATCTGCACACTTCCTTTTTTGAATTGTTGGCAAGACCAAAAGATAATTTGTAGATTTCATTTTATATTATAAAAATTATTCTGGTTATTCAGAAAATTTGTGTTTAAGCATCTATAAATGGAACGAGCTTTGAATTGTCACAGAATGTGTCTAAACCTGTGAATAGGTGCATCCTTCCAAACTCAGTGTCCATGTGTGCTCTGCAGCTGCTTATCATCTGGAAGAAGACTGGATGTGCAGTGCCTCCCTTCCTCCTTTGTTTTGGAAGGACTTGCATGAACATGGATTATAAGAGGACTTGTGACATCCTCTGTCTGGGCCCATGTACTAAATCATTAGGAAAGCAGGGTCTAGAGTGAGTCATCATGTGCTTCCCCCCGCCCCCTCCCCTCCCCCCGGAATAGCTATACCATACTTTAAAAATATGCTTATATTAACTCATTTCTATGA
>VXBJ01003944.1:134668-146572 GCA_013400055.1 Nycticryphes semicollaris
TATGTCTATCAATCAGTGAAATCAGTGAAATGCTTTCCTTAGAATAGCAAACTTACAGAATTTATATCTAAAAAACCTTACTGATTTACCAAATATAGGAACTTTTTTGTTTTTCAGTGGAGATTTACAGGAACATTTCATTAGGTGAGGTTTGAAAATATTTTTCCAGTATGGAAAAAAATGCCTATGAAATTTGCAGTCATTAATGAAGACAACAAATAAAGAGACATATGAAAATACATAATACTTAAATATTCTCAGTATTACTAAAGCAAAAAAAAAAAAAAGCAAATATTTTATTTCAATGTTCTGTTCAAAGTATTCTGTTTCCACAAAAAGCTGTTTTGCTAGAAATTCACTGTGGCAGAAAACAGCATTATGCATTTGAGCAGATGCACTGGCTCACTGCATTAAAGATGGACATCTGGGGTTCTGCATTAGACTTGCAGAGAAAATGGAAATATTGCAGATGAAAACAGGTAGAAAGTAGGTGAGTGTGCATTTTCATACTCTCTAATTAACAAACTTTTGGTGATGTGAGTAGGTGGCCTTTTGCATTCTCTTGAGTTACTGGTTAAAACATAGAGATTCTTTTTGTTTCAACGCACGATTCTGTAGGGACACAAACCCTGTATTTTTTACCTTAGAAGACTTCCTGAAGATCTTTGCAGTGTGTACCACTGATAACAAGCATCTGTAAGGAAGAAATTTGACATTGATAGCCATTTTTATCTGATCATATTTATGTTGCTTTTCAACATCTTTCACTTTTCCCTAAGAATAAAGCGCAGGTAGGGTCAGCACACTCATAGTCTTATTTATCAGCAGTTATCATAATGTTGTTTCTGCATATTGACAATCTCTTGAAAATAATAATTATGGTTGCTTGTGTTTGAAACGCCACACTTCAAATTAGCTTGTGATGTTTTTCTGTGGTATTCTTTTTTTTTTTTTCTTAAAATCTATTGTCCTACTATGTGATTTAAAGTAAACACTGTGGCAAAACTAAGTGTTTCAGATTGTACGTGCTGATTACATGATGGTCAAAGTAATTTGGCTTACAATTTAATGATAATTTATTAGTGCTAAAGCAGTATCAGCATGAGATCGTAGCAGTGAAATAATATGTATTGTGGTTGACACCCTGCCCTGATGAAGATCTTTGGGTTGTGCCAAACTCAAATGTCCTGGGTCAGGTTTCAGATGGGTTGGGTTAATTCTTTGAAAAACTCTTACTGGAAAAGGCAGGAGGCACTGCAGGTACACAAAGTCATGTTTCAAGAGTCACAGTTCAAATGCCTGCTCTGACTCTTGCCAGACTGCTAAAAGCCAGCAGCTGCTTTATCTCTTTCCGGAACATCCAGAGTACCTGTCCCTTGTGCTTTATCTGAGATGGAGCCAGTAAGCAACTATGAACTCTCCCAAGCTGCATTTAGGGACCCCTTTTCTGCCTACTACACCTTCTGAAAGTATTTGGTAAAACATACTCCTTTTCTTGAACAAATCCTCTTCTCCTTTCAAGTGACCACTTTGATTCCACTGCAGTAAATGTGCCTGAATGCTAGACTAAGTATAAAGAGTTTCTTCATACTGAGTGAAAATATAGTGGTGTGTCATTCCACTGTGTTCCTCATGCAGCTTGGAAAAATAAGAGGCTGGGCACCCCAATATGTATTTAAAGTCAATAGTGTTGATTACTTCTGTTTCTTTGCAGTGAGAAAGCCTTCTATAAAAATTAAATTCGGTTATACCGGATATATTTCCTACATGTTAGTTTTTCTTCATATTTGCCTCATTGAAAAATCAGCAAAAATTAATATGGAGAAATTATATCTAATCATGGAAAAGCAGTATAATTTCTCTCCAGCATACAGCAAGGAACAGAAATAATGCTCAGCCAATGCATGATGAACTATATTTATTCTAAACTTGACATTTCTACCGTATTTAAATTTAAATGGCTTTAGTGAGAGCACTGAAATACATACTGTCTTCTTTTTGCTAATAAGAACCACAATAATCTCTTTATTACACCTTTTGAGTCTCTGTCCTTGGTCTGCTGGTAGTTAATGCTGCAAAATCCACACAGCATGGGAACACTATTAGACTTATGAACTAACTTGACCATGCATAGAAATTACCTAAACACTGAGAACAGACTTTATTAAATTATACTGAACATTGCATAAACAAACACAGAGCATACAACATATCTGCCTCCCTCCCCTCCAGTATTTTCTCATTACTGATTGCTTCTTGTACCAAACAGGCTTTAATTGCTTGCTTTTTATTACCATGTGGTGTGCCAGTTTAAATTAGAATACCCAATTGGATATTTACAGCTACTTTACTAGTCCTGATGGTAGTCATTGAGTCACAGCTTCAATAAATTATACTTTCATTCATTCTGTTATGCATCCTACAGTCTTTTGATATGTTTTAGGAAGTATATGTGCAGGAAAGAACAGAAGCTTAGTTATGAAAAATGCAGCTAAGTACAAAGTTGCTCAAACTGTTAACTTAGACATAAAGAATAGATAAAAATTGCTGCATATATGCAGTGATATTTATAGTACTTTATGTTGTCAAATGGGAGGACCATGTTGGTTATTTAAAAATATGATTTTTATCATTTACACAGAAAAGTATCACTTATTTTGAAATTAAAAGTTCCTAGAGATGCTTTACTTAGATCTTCACTTTTTCTTCAACCCATACTTGTGAGGCTTTTGTGTTTCTGACAAATTACAGAGTCAAGTCATTACATCAAAAGAAGATGATTACTAGTTTTTCTAATATTGCTGTTGGTAGTTGATGGAAAATTAATGGTCAAAAGAGGAATCTTCAATGAAAACAAAGATCTTCTCAAGGTTAACAGATGTTTGGTATGTGCTCATAGATAGAGCGAACCAGATTCAGGTTGAGATGACCTCAGTTAATGAAAACAGTACATAACAGCTAAAAATTAGCCAAGGAACACATCTGGAAATTATTATAGTGAGCATCGTGACCTGATATATTTCTTTCAGAAGTATTTTAAACAAAATGAAAGAAGTCTCTAGAACTCAGTTGCAAATCACTTTGTAAACTCCCATCAGTCCATTGTGCAAAGTGTACCATAACAAATATATGCAAATAGCATGAGACAGTGCTATTTGGATGGATGAACTTTTCCTGGTTGAACACTGGAACAGCTTGCCCAAGGTTGAGGCCCCTTCCCTGGTAATAGTCAAAATGAGGCTTTCGAGGTCCTGGGCAACGTGGTCTAGGTGGGGGTGTCCCTGCTTACGGTGTGGAAGTCAGACTAGATGACCCTAGAGGCCCCTTCCAGCCTGGACCATTCTATGATGCTGTGATCTTTAAGGTCCCTTTCAACCCAACCATTGTGTGATTCTAGAATTATTTCCTTTGTTATGCTAGAAATAGTTCTGTATAAAGTTAAGAATGAAGTGTTTTAAATTGTGAGATTTACTAATGTGGCCTCCTCAGTGTTGAAGCTGCTATTTGTAATGAGCCTATAAATTAAAGGAGAGCTTTGTCTACCCCATCAGTGTGGTGTGGGGAAGTAACACTTGACGTCATCTGCAGACTTGACTGAACTACAGCAATTCCCAAGAATCAGAGAGGCTCTCCTTGATTTTGCTTCCACTGATCTTTTTTTTTTTTTCTGTGGGACACATGCTCAGTGCTGCCTCCTCTGTGATCTCAGGCTATGGTGAGCTCACTCAGAAAGGGACAGGATACTATCCTAGGGGTGCTGAGCAAAGTACACTGTATAGGAAGATTTGTACTGTCTGTACCCCCAATAGACAGAAATCACAGGGGCTTATTAGTCTGAATATAGCAAAGACCTGTATAAGTAAGTATATTAATGATTCACAGTTACCCAGAAAGCTTGGATACTAGGAGTGCCTTCATATCTTTCTATTAGCTGTACTATATTGTGAGACCTTGCAGATCCAAGTACTCATTCGTTCTCTGATGCTGAGATGCTATGTTGCGTGTAACAAATACACAGTGTATGGAGGGAGGCAATTCTTTCTGTGTTGTCTCAGTTCCTGCATAAGTATTTAGAACTTATTTTAGAGATCATGCATAGATCTACTGGATCATTAAAAGGGTATTTAGAAGCTAAAGCAACTCAATTATACTTTGAAATATTATACTTTTCTGCTCCAGTAATTTACCAGAATGCTTAGACACATGAATGACATGCTCAATAAGTGTCAGAAGTTCAAGCTAGATTATAGTTTAATAAATGGTTTAATTGAATTCTGGACAAGTTTTGAAAAATCTTTTCTATGATAGACAAGTTTTCAAAAGATCACCGATTACTTGGCAGTGCTATGTTAGAAAATGTTGTTATATTTCTTTCTGGAAGTATCAGCTATGGCCTTTTATATGACACGTCTTTAGATTGAGAGGTGTAATTCCTTCCTTCACCTGACTTTTATAATGTATTATGCCATTAAGACACAATGAAGCATCTTTTAATGGTCCATTAACACAAGAGTTGGATGCACTGTGTGGAGAGAAAGAATATCTTCCAGAAGTCTAACTAGTCAAAAAGAAGTTTTGAAAATTGGTATAAAAAGTCAAACTATATGCTAAGTGTTCTTCCTGTTCTGTGACTTTTTAAATTTTGGTCTTTTGTAATTTACTACATTTTATTGCTGATACAGTGTTTGGTAGGAAAATTTAAAAAATTGACTTAAAAATTAAATCTGTAATTAGCAGTTTATTGCCCTGTAATGACTCCTCCATTAAACAAAAGCATTTTTGATACAAATACAGAAGAAAAGAAGCTCTTAAAATTATACCATGGACAATTGGGCCCAAAGGCAGAGAGGCCATGCCTTCATAATTTAATGGAGTTCTGTTCACAGTGAGAGATGATGCTTTCTGGGAGAGGAAAGTATGCAGTCAGATGGCAGAGATGCTGAAAAGGATATTGTAAAATTGAAAAAAAAAAAAAAATTTATGCTAAATGGATCCACTTAGGCCAAATAGAAGGGTCACTCTACACACTGGACAGATAAACAGACTTTTAACGTTTTTCTTTTTGTTTGTTTCTTTTTGTTTTTATTGGACTGGGCATCACAGTGCAAAAGAGTACAGCTTATTTTTCAATAGCAGTTCTTGCTAAATACTAACACTAAACATATCAATTACATGTCCATCATGGATGTGAAGCGTTTCCCAGAGCGGGAAATTAGAAAATGAAAAATGTCAAAGATAAAGTTGTGAGGGAAAGTCTAACCTCCTTTAAGCCTAATCGCCTGAAAAGCTGAGTAGAGGAAGACCTACTGAATACATTGAAAATATAAAATTTAAACATATGTATTTCCATATGAAGCAAAATTTGAGTTGCATACAGTAAATAGATGTACAAAACTTATTTTTATGTTATCTGTAGGTTGCAATTCTGTTAAAAATAACTAAGACATGTATTTCTTTTGTTCAGATTCTCTTTGAACTGCATTGTTTCATTTTTCCATTTGTTTTTGGAATGGTATTGTACATCCCAATAAGTAAATAGGATTCAAAGCCTCTCTATATATGGAATTAGAACTGATACTGCAGAAATAATCAGTGATGACAGAGATTCATAATCTTTGCTCATTATTCTGATAAAGAGAATTTTATGTTCTTATGTAAATTTCCATATACTTCATGACTTCTGGCAAGATTCCTGTGTGAGCATCTCATGGAAGTTTGATGTGTATGTGTCAGGTATGTTTAGTCGTCGGATGAGTTTCTACAGAACTAAGCTGCCTTTCTAGGCATAACCATAGAGTGATCTAAGTTCAGAGCAGGAGGAAGAAACCTCCTGGTTTAAATTAGTCAGAATTTTATTCTTAGGAGCTGTTGGAATCTCAGGAACAATGACTTGCAGTACATTGTTCTGCCCTTTGAGCCATCTCCCTTGCTGTATGTTGGGCTCTGGTGATGTCCATGGCAATAAGACATTCTGCATTAACTAAATACTTAATCTATTATATTCTTCATATTCAATGGGTATGGCATAACTTCGCGAGGTATGTGAGGGGAATTATGCCTCACGTTTGAAAATTATCTATAACCTTAGTCCTTAGGACAAAAGAATTTAAATCTGCATGTGTTTAATGATGCAATAAAAAACTGTTTATTTTCTAAAAACTATGAAGATAAGTTCAAAACCAGATAAAAACATTGGCAAGTTTAGCTAGTGTTGGGGTGTTATGTTTTCTAATGAACAAAAAAAGCATTGTGTGTGAAATTTAGCTTAACTGGTAATACTGCATATAAAAAGCCTCCATCTTTCCCCTTTCCAAAAATTTCCTTCCCTCTCCCTCCCTCTCCTTCTTTCCCTCTACACCCTTCCCCATTTTCCCTACTTTTAGCCCCCATTCCCTCTTTTTCTTCCATCCATCTCCTCTTTTACTTGCCTTTACTGCCCCCCCTTCTCCCTGTTCTCCTCGTGCTCCCCTCTC
This sequence comes from Nycticryphes semicollaris, assembly GCA_013400055.1. NCBI lineage: Eukaryota > Metazoa > Chordata > Aves > Charadriiformes > Rostratulidae > Nycticryphes > Nycticryphes semicollaris. The sequence goes on from VXBJ01003944.1 coordinate 141,142, forward strand.
TTTCTCTCTGTTCCCTCGGCTTTTTTCTGTAAACATGAAAAATTCTCAGTCTCTTCCCATGTCTCAGCAAGATAAATGAACTAATTTAAAATATTTTCCATGCCTCATCTGTCCACTCCACAAGCTGTCAATGAGCTTGGATTGGGAGCTTTCATGCCAATAGTCCACAGTGTGCAGTTGTATTATTTTGAAATAAGAATGTTGTTTCCATGGCAAACTTGGAATGCTTTGCAACTGTGCTAACATCCACATACTTTTGGGTTTATGCAAGAAAGATGATACTTTGTGAGATTTTTTTCAAGCAAAAGGTCATTTGCCTACCTGCCCAAGATAAGGCCATCATATTGCTCCTTTTTTTAATCTTCTGAGAAAAAGCAACAGGGGGGAAAAAAGATGGAGAAAAAAACAAATCTTTTTAAAAATGTTATAATTTCAATTTTTGCTTCTGCATTGTTGCCAACAATCGTTTTAAGCAGTAAGTATATTAATAGCTAATATGTTCCAATTTAGAGGAAGCAATGGTTTGGCAAATTTTTTTAATAGCTAGGTACTTCAAAACACTGCTTTTCTGCATTGGGGTCAAGATTAATCTAAATATTTACTTAGTGAAGTTAATACAGGACTTAGAAATGAGGGAAACATTTAGAAATAATGTACTGATTCTGAGATACTACAAACTGATTCATTTTAGATTGTAGAATTTTTTTAAACTTCTTATACTAAATACATTTTAACATGTCTTAAAGAATGTCATAAGTTTTCTACACTGCCTTATCACTTTTGCCTGTTCAAATGACACTATTTTCTGGTTAGGTGTAACGTTAACATCAGCTCTGCTGAAAAATAGATTTTGGCTTTTGGCTGAAAGCTTCAGAAATAATCTTTTCTTTGTAAGCTATGCAGTCCCCCACACTTTTCATAACTGACACAGAGCTTTCTGTAATGCAGAGCATGTTTAAATTCTGTGTGCCTTGACCTCTTCCTAAAATTATAAAAAACCAAACCAACAACAAAAAATTACAACCAAAAAGCCAACCCCAAACTGAATGAAAAAATGTCCCATACCCATCCACCCTGGAATAGCCCATTATTTCCAGTTTTGACTTACTCAGTTGTTTATATGCTATTGTTAGCACCTGGAAATAGCATGACTCACATTTGCTCAATTTACTGTAAGGGTGCCAGGTGGTTCCTGGCCAGCAGCATAACCAGACTAAATGCTTTTACTTATCCTTCTTTTCTAATAGTGTATTCTGTCCATAATAGCTTCCCTTCAACAGACAACTTGACGAGCAGCTGTGTCCTCATTTAGTGTACTTCACAAGCACAATATTTTCCTTCCCAGAGGCAAAGTGCATTCACCTACATAATTGGCCATGTCTCTTTCGTGCCCAGAGGACATATGCTGAAGTCCATTCCCATTTTCTAATCCTTTAAAACACAAAGCATCACGTTACTGTCATGCTAGTACATAGATGAAATTTTGATATATGTGCTTGTATTGTCATCAGAGGTTTCTGTTTGAGCCTGACAAGATTCTTGTTTCTAAATGCTTGAACATGCATGTCTTAAATGCTGTATGATTGCCTCTTTAGTAATTCTGTTTTCTTTGGATATGTGTGTGGAAATACCCTTTTCAGTTTGTTAGTAGCACCTTACCAACTAGGCATTCTCAGAAGGATAGAGAGTTTATTAGATAGGAGGTGGTGGTACCTTTATTTGATAAAGACTATCTTTGCATTTTTTTGTTTCAATAAATTGCTTGCAGGATATTGCTAAGAATATAATCCTTCCAGTGCTTCGTCTCAATGTTCTAATTTCAACTGCTCTCTTATTAAAATTTTAAATTCTCTCTATGTATTTGTATGTATTCATATGAAGTATTATAACACAATTATCATAAATTGCACAGAAAAAGTGATCCCTCTATACTAAATATAAATAATATTACTTTTCAAAGCAATGTGTTGCATTAAATGACAACTCATGAAGGAGTGGAGCCTGAAATGGTGATACAGTCTCTGAAAGTTCCCTATTCATTGTTAAGGACTTCTCTGAGTTAGAGAATACATCTAGAATTAGCTAACTACTTCACAACTTCATGATTTGTTTTAGTGGAGGATATCTGTCTCTTTTGAAATGTGATGAATACAGAGTCTGCCACTTGAATTTATCTTGATTGGCTTTGCAGAAAAGGACTTGAGGATTATGATGGAGAAGTTAAACGTCTATCTGCAGTACGCCCTTGCAGCAAAGAGGGCCAACTGCATCCTGGACTTGATTTGTCAGACTACAGCTGGCAGGCTTAGGGAATTGATCCATTCTTCCCTTTTATCTGGCATTTGTAAAACTGCACCTGGTCTCCCCACTACAAGAAAGATACTGACATATGAGAGCAAGTCCAACTAAAGGCCACTGAGATGTTTAGGGCTGGAGCACAGGATATGTGTGGAGAGATTAGAGAAAGTAAGTGTTTTCAGCCTAGGAAAGAGACTCCTCCTTACAGTGATCTCTCAGCTATTTATAACCAGGTAATCAGGATAAAGGGAAGATGGGAGCTAAATACTTTCTGGAGGTGCATGATGCCCCTCAAACAGAGGCAAAGTACACAAATCAGAAGATAGGCATTGTCCAAATACCTCTTAAATGCTGACAAGCTTGAAGCATTGACCACCTCTCTAGAAAGCCTGTTCCAGTGTTTGAGCACCCTCTCAGTAAAGAGATGTTTCCTAATGTCCTCTCTAAACCTCCCCTGGCACAGCTTTGAACCATTCCTATGCATCCTGTCACTGGATCCCAGGGAGCAGAGCTCAGCACCTCCCTCTCCACACCCCCTCCTTCAGGAAGCTGTAGAGAGCAATGGGGTCGCCCCTCATCCTCCTTCTCCCAAACTAGACAAACTCAGAATACATGTCTTCCAGCCATCTCACAGGCTTTGTTGCCCTCCTCTGGATGTGTGCAAGTGCCTTCGTATCCTTCTTAAACTGTTGAGCCCAGAATTGCACGGAGTACTCCACGTGAGACCACACCAACACTGAATATGGTGGGACAATCACCTCTCTTGACCAGCTGATGATGCTGTGTTTGCACCCCAAAATGTGTTTTGCCCTCCTGGCTGCCAGGATGCACTGCTGGCCCCTATGGAGCCTCCTGTCAGCCAGCACCCTCAGATCCCTCTCTGTGGGGATGCTGTCCAGTCACTCCTCTCCCAATTTATGCTTGTGCCCAGTATGAATCTGTTTCAGGTGCAGAGTACAGCATTTTGACTTGTTAAATTTCATTCCGGTTACTGGGAGCCCTAACCACCATATCTGGTGGAGACTGGAGTAGCGAGGCAGTGAACTGATGCCTCATCACCTTTTCAGCCTAAATGGCCTTTCACAGCTTGTCAGGTATTTTAGCCTTTGTGTAAATGGCGAATCTATTCAAACTGGTCTATGCAAATCCAAAGCAAAGTTTTAATAAAGATGCTTTCTTCCTGGAGAAAAAGAGATTCTTTCCAACCTCCCATATTTATCTTCCTCGCATTTTGCTTTTCCAATATGCATATCAACCATTTCTTCTTATTTGTTTCAGGATACCTGAAATGCACTGAATACAAGCATGATGCCTGTATAAAATTACACTTTTTAAGGCTGTGTGTTTAATTTTATATATGGTGCAATGTAGAAGCTAAAAGGTGAAAATTAGGTGGAAAAGAAACAAAAAGAAGACATAAACATTTCAAAGCTACAGAGCAAGAAGCATTTTCTGGCAAAAAGATTTGAAAAGGCATATATGAATACATAAAAGTTAGAGTTAAGTTGAAATCACGAGAGCCTCCTCATAGAGTGAAAGCACACAGTCACATATTGGTATTTCAGAAAGAAGGTAGATATTAAGTGGGGAAGAGAAGAGATAGGATGCCTAAATTCTCAGAGCGTCCCATCTGGAAGGAAGTGGGGGATATTTTTGTGTCCAATGCCTGTGTGCTAGCACCATATTAATTATTTATGTACTGAGTCTTCTTTTTATAGGAGATGTTGATAATGGGGTATTTTCCTCTAAGTATTTATTGATGATAAGATTTGTGGAGGTAGAAGAGATATGTGTGGATGGTATTTTATCAGTAGATCTCTCAGGTAGGAATATAGACCTCTTGAGTACTTTTCTGGGTATCTCTGACAACATAGAACACTAATGGTACTGCCATACTCTGTAAAAGAGAATAGGGACTTAATTGCAGGGCTTGGTGTTGAAATCTCATTACAAATATTGAGGACTTCAAGAACACTGAAAATAAATACACAGCAGTTTACTTCCCTAGATATGCCATAGTCATAGGTGTTGTGGTGGTGAGTGCCACTGTGCGCTAGCAACAATTGGAGATCTAACGAGGTTTTTTATTTCTTCCTTTTTGCCTCACAACACTCGTCTTTTACCAGTTAAGGAGATTACACAGTGTATAACAGGAACATAAACCTTTTCAGGCACTTTCTAAAATAAGAACTTCTTCACCAAGTGTTTTGTTTTCTTTGGTTGTTTTTCTTTCTGTTTCAACCTGCAGTGTAATGACTCTTTCATTACAGTCACGCAATCTGTACTTCAGAAGAGTTAAGTTTTTTTAACTCTACACTCTGTGTCTGTCTTTCCTGTGAAGTAAAAATCTATTGGTATCATAGTAGTTTCACTGAAATAGTAGATGTATACTGTATTTATACACAATCTCAGTAATTCCCATAATATTTTATCAGCTCTTAAAATTGTATCTCACACCAGTAAGTATATTTGGTGCCATTTCAAGATGGCTTCATGTTTAATTCAAAATTAGACAACATGCAAGTTCACTCATTGAGAGTAGATCAAAAACTACATTATTTCAGAGTTATTAGAAAATATGATTACTGTTTCTAATTGCTAGCGATGCATAAGTTTTATGTTTATTACTCTACTGAAATGTATGTCTAACAGTATTTCACCTACAACTAGATAATGTTTGCCACCTTTAGTTTGCCATCTCCTGTAGGCAGGCTTACTAAGTAGTAGGAAATTGCAAATAATTTTCTATAAGTATTGGGGTTTTTTTCTCCCCCTGAGGTACTGGTTGTTATGTCTGAAATACCAGAGGGATGCAAAGTAACCTCTTAATACTTTATCTAACAACATTATTGGTTAATTCTATGTAATCGTCTAAACATGCTAAACAAAGAAATGGAACAGATGATCTAAGAAACTCTTTTTCTTCACATGTGCTGATTCTAAGCTCTATCACGTTCATAGCTGAAATATTCAGCTTGGTTTAGATTAGTCGTGAATAAAAGGAAACATAAAATGAAAAAAGTAATGAGCTTGTTTCCATAGAAACACACTATGCTCTCTGACAAAATTAAGTGCTGACTTTGTATTCTGAAAGGTTGTGCAGACAACATGCGCTTACTGATCTGCAGATAAT
>VXBJ01003944.1:146597-158281 GCA_013400055.1 Nycticryphes semicollaris
TCAAATGTCTTTGTAGTATGTATCTTCTGATTGTGTTGTGCATTGTTAACAAATCTTTGTGCCAGTACCTTGCTACCAACTCTTGCAGTATGACTAGACTGTAATCTTTTCTTACTCCTAATCCATGTTATGGTTTTGGACTGGAGAAAGAAAAGATTAGTTTCACTGTGCATTTTATACTGTATGTCTCAAGTTATAACAGTTGATAAGATGGTGAAGCTCCTGTCAATATTCTCTGTGAAATCTTCGCTCTGTTAAAATTTATGGGTATTTTACTATTGGTTACAGTAGGACCAATGTTTCATATCTAGAGTGTGATCATACACAACAGCAATATTGCTTGTCTGGTAATATAAATTCTGAAGCAGAGCAGATTCATCACAAAATGTAGGGGATGCTGAAGCAGATCTTATAGGAACATAAAATGATTTTTCATTAATTTCCTAAATGTTACAGTGTTATCTCTGTCTTAGTGTTTATTTCTGAGGATACCTAGAAAGCAAAAAATGCAAAATATATAAAAGAGGATGAGAATATACAATTTATTTACTCAGTAGTTGTTAATAGACATCCTCAGGAGTAAAATAAAAGCTTACGGATTTTAGTTTTTTAGTAATATATGGAAATTAGTAATTTTTAGAGGCTCTCTTGAAGTAGCTTCCTTTTGTAGAATTTAATGCCTTACTATAGTGTTCATATAAGTCATTCTTCTTGCCAAGGTATAGAAGTGCTTTGGGGAGAAATCAATACTCCAAATCATTTCCTAAAATCTAGCCCCTGCTTTCTGCCACAACCTGAGCTTGTGCTTATTTTAATAAATCCTTGTGTCAGAAACTCTGTTTAATTCATGATCCTGTTAGGGACTGGAATTTCATTTTGTAAATACTACTCTTTTTGAGAGAAGCAATATAAAATTCTTTATATAAGGATGCATGAAAGTTATTATGAAAGCTATGAGTGGGCTTTCTTCTGCAAAATACTGGCATCCAGTTTTCTCAGACTCGTTCTTTAAAAGCCATTCTGTTTATGTATTTGCAATCTATTAATATTAAAGAGCTATTCCATGATTATGAAATCCATCTGCAGCAGAATATTTTCAATTTTGGAGGCAAAAGAGGTCATTTCACCATCAAGAAAATTGGAGTACAATGTTCTGTCCTATATTTTTAATCTCCAGTTATATAAACATTTTTATTTATTCTCCAACTCATTTTGCGCCTGAATCTATGATTAAAATTGATCCTTGGGTACTTTCCCCATTTTCTCTGCTTTGCACTAGTATCTAACAAGCATTAAGTCAAAATTACATTCTTCCTAGCTATCCACAGTGTTAAATTTGCTTTAGCTGGTAGGAACAGCTGTAGTTTCAGGCTACTGAAAAGCTGTCAGTTGGGTGTTGAATTAACTTGACTGTATTTCAGTAATGTGTTCATATTATGTCAAGCTTGGTTAATTTCACGTGTAGCAAGCTTACATACCTAAATACAAGATTTGCCCAGACAAAGAGGTGTTTATATCCTGTTCTCAGCAGGAGTGGTTCAAGACTGGTTAAATTCTATACAATTCCTTCATTTTACAAACTTAGAAAAATCAGACTTCCATCAAGGGTGAGAGGGAGAATGAAAACTCAGTCTTCGCAGACAGCGATTCACGCTCTTCTTTCACAATTTTGATGCTTTTTTCCTTTGGTCACTTTCAGTGATTTGTTCTTTTTTTTTTTTTTTAAGGAGAACAGAACATTGATATCATCCTCTTTTTTAAATTTTTTTTTTCATCTATTGCCTTACTGTAAGAAATCATAGTAACATGGGGAAAAAAAAAGGTGAAAAAATAATTTAAATTCATATGCTTTAACGCCCCAAGTGAGAGTAAGAGAACTACATTATTAGTTAGAAGCTGGAGAGGGAAAGAATTGCCAGTATGGGTCAGATACGGCACAGTTCAATTTACTGCTTATAGCTAATATACAGCTTTGTGTATAGCTCACCTAAAGATCCAGAACTCTATACAAAGCAGATTTTTATAGTTTGTTCGGTATATTCTAAATTTATTAATCAATTATGGTAGATTAACTGTTTGACTTACATTTTAAAGATAAGGGAGCTTTTTCTCATATCTCTGGATGGGGTCATGCAGTTATGCAATGTGAATTTTCTTAAACACTGGACCTTTATTTGCACGTATGTGTAATTTTAAAAATTCATGTCTAATTTTGGGACTTGTGGTAAAACTGAGGAGTTTTGTGGATTGTTTGAATCAGAACACACTGCCTTTGTTTATGTGAGTTTTGATGTCTTTTTAATACTCATACGTGTTTAATACTTCAGTCTTTTTTCTTTCATAAAGCTGTTTGGTGAATTGTGTGTATAACTGTGTGAAAAAGCTTTCAAAATGAGGTGTTTATTTGCTTGAACTCACTGCCTAGACATTACATGTAATAGATTTTAATTACATTTTCTTTCTGGATTTCCCATTTTACTGAGTTTGGAATATGTATGTTTGAAAAAATCCTTAAGAATCAGTTACTTGAGGTATCTGAAAATGGATTCCTGCTCACGGATGCAAATTTACAATGAGATAAAAGCATATCAGTGACATCTCTGGAACATTCCTTTTGATGGTGAAATCATCTTTACCTCTTACTAGTCTTTCAGACCTGATGCTGCTACAGTGACTGAGTTGAGTTCTGGTCCTTTTAGTGAATGATAGGTAAAATTTTTAACAAAGTTCCAGATGCCACATGCTACTCTCACTTCTGCTTGTGCAAAGCCATGCAGGCTGTTGGATTTCAGAGGGTAGATAAGAAGGCAGAACTTGAAAAGGTTTTCGTGTTCAGAATGATGTGTGAACTAGAACTTTGCATGACTGATGAACTTAATAAGCCTAGCTCATGCAAAAAGCATTGTTTCAATCACAAACTGAATGCCAGAAGCCATGGAAACTATAACTGCTGAATTATATGGTAAAATTTCTGCAGAGGTTATTCAGAATGTGGAAATTAATAAATAGAACAAAATTCTCTGGTAATATGATACAAAATATTTGATTTAATTAATATGAAATACTTTGAATTATTAACCATACAGTAAAAAAAAAAAAAATTATTCTTACTTGTGCTGCCAGCATAGGCAGATAAGAGGGTGTTTTACAAAATCTGTGACTAACAAGTTTAGAAAAAATGGAAGTAATCACTATATCAGCAGTGTGTTTTGAAGTTATCAAATTCACTGTTTTGTGTCATTAAATAAAATGTCTATTTAGAATACCTGAGATAATTTTATGATTGTCAATAACACTAGCAGTTTTGTTAGCCATGATGAAAGTTACCAGAGGATGGTTCCCATATGTGATGTAACACAGTTGACCATTGAAGTTATTAAAGGAATTATTCTATCTAGCATGTTCATAATGTCTTGACATTTGTAAAGCTGTTGACGTGATGTTTTAAGTTATGAAGTGGGGAAATACAGCCTACTCAATCACCATTTTATTAAATACACAACCAATGAAAACCATACTGGAAAAAAATAAAAGGGGATTAGGAAAAGCCTTCAGGTATGGAATTATGCGAAGGCTTGGTAAAAAGAAAACATTTCTAATTGTGAGATTATCCACTGTCACAGGTTATCTGAGGATGTTGCAGAAACCATTTCATTAACATGTTAGATTAGCCATCTCCCAAAGACTGCCTAAGTATGTATGTAGTCCAGCTTCAAAGTACGGGGATAGGTTAAATGATATGCAGAAGTCCTGTCTAGCCCTACATGTCTGGAGCCTATTCTCTTTATTTTTGAGTCTTGCTCTTACTTTTGCAGAATTATGTATAGATTTTTTGATTTACCCGTTTTAGGAGGAACAGGAGGAGCGTATGGAATTTGAAATTAAACTTTTAAATAGTTATCTATGTGTCAGTTTTCTTACTATAGCACCAGAATATATTATCTTCACATTAACATAAAAAAGGCAAAAATGCTATCTAATAACTACCATATTATGAAGTTGCCTTGTAATTAATAAACGCTCGTTCTTTTGCCATGCATATTGTAAGGTATAAAATGTAATTAGTGAAGCAAAAGTAACTTATCAGTCCTTGAGATACTTGAAGAAGTCAATGGAGCAGGGGCAGTACGGTAAATATTTTGTTTATTTTGCTTCTACAGAAATGTATGTTCTGCAGGCAAAGAATTAAGAAAATCTCTGGTGCCTGCATTCAGTGTTCATATGGATGCTGCCCTGCCTCTTTTCATGTTACCTGTGCCCATGCTGCGGGAGTGCTGATGGAACCCGATGACTGGCCATATGTTGTCTACATCACATGTTTCAGGCACAAGATCAACCAAAATGTGGTAAGGAATTCGTTTCCTTATTTGTGGAAGAATGGAATTGCAAAATTTAAGTATGTTTCCAGAGAAAATGGAAGAAAGGTTCTGTGCCATGTATAGCTCCATCTATCGTATTTCCATACAAAGGGAGCTGTTACATCTTGAAGGTTTTTTCTAATGCCGTTACCTGGGAAAAATGATACTTGATACGCGTGACACATTTTTGCATTAGTGGTGTTGTTGAATGTATTGCTTTGACAGCCAGAACAAGTCTTCAAGTCTCTGTTTTGTTAACTTGGAGTGTATTACAAATGCCCAGATCACAGTATCTTGCAAATACTCAGTGGTACTGTGAGATGAAGGACATTATGTATATATAAGTTCTTTGTTCTGCAGCCAAACAGTATCTTGCAAATATCCAATTATAATTGTTATATTCTTATGGAAAGGTAACTGTGATATGCCATGAAAATTCATGTTATTACTGTGCCTTTTAATTTCTAACCTGTGCTGAGGAGGAACACTTGATTTTGGATGAGACACATGAAGAACTAGTTACTATTGTCTTGTAGGTTTAAATGTCTTTTATTCTTACGAATTGTTAGTACCTCAGTTAAGAAAGAACTCTTGCCATATTACCTTGGGCTTTTAAAACTGTATTTAGTTTTCTAGCAAACTAGAATGACTTAACATAGTCTTATTAAGGAAAAAGCTTGGTAAGTTAGTCAGGTTGAGAATTCAGAAGTTAGAAACTTTCTCTTCTCTGTACATTAGAAGTGAAAGTTAAAAACACAGGTAATGTCTGTATAATATATATCTTTCTTTCAAGAGGTTGTCAGTGAATCTTTGGTCTTAATGACAAGACTACTGAAGAGTAAGAATTTCTTTCAACTGTAGTAAAATGTAATACCTCCCAGCTAGAGTAATCAGTCAGTCATGAATGTTCAATCTGGTGGTTCTTAAAAAGTGAAACCGGTTGTGTGTCCCTATTTAAAACTTCCACATTGTTGTTAAGCTTTTTAAAGATTTTTGTTTTCCAAAATGAATTGACATATGAAACCAGTACAATTCATGTGGTTTCAGTTTTGTCAAACATTTTGCAAGGAAATTAGTTTGGTTTGGAAAACAAAAAAACCTCTATCTCTGCAGGGAACTTAGGGTACTTTTCTTGGAGAACATTATTAGTTGAAAATTACTGGGATAAAATCGTGGTAAAAGTAAGGCTGTTTTTCCCAAATATTTTCTAGTATTTGTTTGGGACAAGTCTTTAGGCAGTGGGATTTGCAGCAGTAGCTGGGAAATCATTCTCTAACCAAATAGGACGTTCTGTGTGATACTTTTTCTTATTTCCACTTCTTATGTATAGTCTGGCCACTTCCTCAACCCCTTAACTTTTCTGGCTTCCTCTAATATATCTGTTTCCAGTGCTGGAGTCCCCTTATGCTGTTAAATAATGTATGTGATTTTCTTCACCTTATTCCCTTTTATAATACTAAATGATAAATGTGCAGAAGTTTCAAACTATTTCTGCTATGTTGATACAGCACTTAATATAGTGTTATATCTGTACTAAACAGAGTTTTTTCCTGGCATTTCTGTGTTCATGGTAGCTAATAATAGAGATACTTACGAAATACTAATAAAGACGAGCTAGGTTGTTTAATGAGAAATTATAGTTTGAATCTAACATAATACAGTGCAGACTGTAGTACTTTCTTAGCATACACTTTCTCTGGAACAGAAAAGAAGTTATTAAATAACTATTATTTTGAATGGTAAGAAAAAAATCCCACATGCTCATATGAAAAAGCCACAATAGTAATATGAAATCCTATAAAATCCATTTTTTCTTATTGATTTTATTTACCTGTATTAGGTAGTATCAAAAAAACACAGTCTCACCAACTATGGAGAAATAGGATTTTGTGTGGCTATTATTTGAGAGATGTGTGAAGGATGTTCAAAGTAGCTTGGAATAAGACTACAACCTCTTTTTCTGAAACTCAGCACCAACCTTTTTGAAAAAAATCTGTATTATTAACTTATTTCCTGTGGCTAAAATAAAAATAGATTTTCAGAAGAGAAAAAATACTACACTTTTGTATTTTTCATTGGGCCAAAATTTTGAAAGATCAGATATTTTATTAAATAATCTTTTTCTGTGAGATACTTAGCTTCTTCCTGACATAAAAGAGATTGCCATATGTTTGATATGCTTGGTTTTATAATCTGTCTTTTGGATAATTAATCTAATCACATCTTTAAGCCTTCGGAAGTTTTTTCACCATTGGTTTTCTTGTTATGCTTTTCTTAGCTATTAGCTATTCCTTCATGCAGAAATTACATTGCTCTTCACCATTAGGCATAGCAATGTATCTTACTTCTAATGAACTTCTTTTGTTTGTCTGTTGTTTTAACTTCTTTGCTTGAAAGCAGAACAAGGGCATCACGCAGACTGAAATACATTCACTTTGCAGGTTTTTACAGTAATCAAATAGATTATCTTGTCAGCAAGAAAAACATCTCTTCTGGTACTTAGCAGTTGAAAACATTGTACATAAAGCAAGGACATTGTTCTTTTTCTTTATTTCAAGGAAACAACATTTAAATTGCCTGTTTTTTCACTGATACAGCCTCTGTGCCTAAATGCTCAGTGAATACCTGGGATTACTACATTGCTCAGGTTTAAAAAAACAAAAAAAGGCCAAATAACCCAAAACTCAACCATCAAAGGATACCTTCTGGCCACTTGGTAAAATTGTGACATGTATCTATAGTGGTACTGTAATATGTAAATCAAGGATGGTGCTCAACGAAAAACCTACCTATTTACAGATAATTATGTATTATTATTAGTATGAGTGTATCTCTTCACCTCAGGCAAGGGCTTATTGCAGTGATGAGGTTGAGCATGCATCCACGTTATTTATGGCTGTAATCCCAATCAAATTGTGTCCAGATTATTCATCAATATAGTTTCACAAGTCTTTTTTACTGGGTATTAGGTTCTGTGTTGTGTTCAGGATATTTTCTGTTTTAATGTCAACCACAGAAAACACTAGTGAGTCTTTAGGTAAAAATTCATCATAAAGACAATCAAAAGGGAAAGTATAATCCTTGCACCCTTATAGTGCAGCCTAATGAAGTAAATATATAAACAGTGAGAAGCACATTCTGTGCACCTGCATGAAATCAAAACTAAGCATGCCTCTTGTATTTGCTGAAGGCACAGTTTTAGAAATAACACAAAGTTATGCTAGCAGAAAAGTTGTATATAGAATGTTTTGGAAAATTCCTGTTGCAGCCCATATTAATTTGCTATGTGAACTGGAGTGTCAATATGCAAGGAAGGCTCTGCGGTTTACTACTTACAGACAGTAGGTCATGTTTTTATCATTTTTCCTCTTCGACTGTACTTGTCTCTGGGCATGAAGCATATCCCTCACACCTTTTTGTCATCAAAACTGCAAGAACACTTGGAAATATGGTTGAAAGTAAGTGCTGCAGATACATTTGTTCTGGTTAAAAGAACTCTTTCATAGACAGGGGAATGAGAAAAATAAGTTGTGTGCAACTACACTAACAGGGGAAAAAACCCGGAAGGGATCCATACAAGATTAGCAAAACCGGAACTGAGAGTCAGAGAAAGCCAGCTGGAGACAAATGTACTCACAGATGATGTTTCGTTTTGTAACTGTGATGAGGAGATGCCATCTAGGCAGCCCATAGTTGTGTGCATTTTAGACTAGCTATCTTTAAAGGGGGCAAAGATAGGAGTTGCAAAAACCTGCTATTGCTGCTTTTTGAGCTATATAAAATTATCTTCTACTGTTATTGGCCAGTTCTCACCTCTGTAGCACACAGGGAACAAAAGGAAGTTCCACTCAAATATGAGAAAAAAACTTCTTTACAGTGAGGGTGACAGAGCCCTGGAACAGGCTGCCCAGGGAGGATGTGGAGTCCCCTTCTCTGAAGATTTTCAAGGCCCGCCTGGATACAGTCCTGAGTAATGTGCTCTGGGCAATCCTGCTTTAGCAGGGGAGTTGGACTAGATGATCTCTAGAGGTCCCTTCCAACTCTGATGATTCTAGGATTCTGTGAAATGGAAGCTGTAGATCTTTTTTCCATTGAATATCTGAGTAATGCAGTGTCATCGTTTGCCACTGTCTGCTAAGTACTGCGAGTCCCTTAACATTTCAGAGAGACTAAGGCATGCCTTAGGAAGGACATGTTATTCAAAAATCACGAGCCGGCATATTTTTGAAATTTCATGCATCATTTCTATACCTAAATTGCAGTTCTGAGGAGTAAGCTTAAAATGATGAAATGAGAGTTATGTTACTGTATCAAATGAGCCTCAGATTTTTGAGGATCCCCCATTAAAAATTGTAGTCAGAGAAAGGTTTTGGATTCTTGGATATACATCAGATGCCAATTTCACGATATTTAATAGGATTTCTTATACATAGATTTTATGGATTTTATTTAACAAGATTTTTGTGTCCTACCATACAGAAAATGAAGGAGAAAGTAATTTTTCCTCTTATCTTCTTGAAGTCTGGACACAGAAGGGGAGGTTAACTTTTTTTCTTCATATCTGGTTATTTTCTGTATTTCTGCCGCTATTTCAGTTCATCCTTGGCTTAGGTACTGTTACAGAAAATCATGCTTTTCTAAACCACAGCTTTCTCAATAATCTGGTAACTACCACAGCTGTTTCTTTAATCTGATAGACTCCGTTACATAACAACTGTCCTTTCTGATCAAAAATGACATTCTTAACATCAATAAATTCTTAAGATTTTCTGGCAGGAAATGTTTTCTGGGACATGCAATCAATTACAGAGTGTGGCTGTCAATATATTTTCTGAGAAATAAATCAAGAATCCTAACAAGATAACATCCTGAAAAATAATCCTCTCCTTGAGCTAGGATACCTTTCTTGTTTTTTTATTATTTGTTCTAATGAGCAGTGGCATTTCTTATGTAAAAGTATTATCATTAAATGAGCCTGTATTGTCTCTTAAAATATTATATTTTGCCTTCCATCTTCTCTGAAGAGTTCCAACTTCAGGCTTTAAAAAACACTTAAACCTTTTAATAGAGCTATGTCTCCTTGGGCTTCTGTGTTATATAATACCAAAGTTTTTCTGTTATCTCCTATCAGTCAATCACTTAATACTCTCCAGTTTACTTCTGATTTCCACCCCTCCCCCATCCTTCCCTGTTATAACTGAATAGACTCAAGTCAAGAATTAAAAGGTAAATTAACATTTGTTTACGTATCTTTCAAGACTGGATAAAAAGTGCTAATCGACATGTTATCACACCTGTGAAAATACCAGTAAATTTTTATTTCTGTAGCTAATTCTGCTATTTAGTCTAACTGTAGACAGGTAAAAAGAGGAAGAGAGAATTTTTTGTACATGTAAAGGTTAAATACTTTGAGTATTCTCAGAACGTTATTTCTAGGTAAACTTGAAATTGCCTTAAAAACATCATTGGGTTTTATTGTCTGAGGTGACCTCAACTAAATTGTCTGAATGTGTAGGTCAGGCACAGCTCTGACACAGAGAGAGAATGCACTGTCTCCAGAAATGATACAGAATATTTGTACTTGGTTTGTCCTTAATTTGCAGGAGCAAAGAGGTTTAAAAATTCTAAATTTCAGAAGCTGTTCCAAGAAAGAGGCATCATATTGACTACAGTCTCTGCACAACCAGAAGTATTCAAGTTTAAGAAGAATTTTTCCTTTTCTCCAAAAGTACTGACATCATTATTAATGCTTGGGAGTATAGCAAAAGGAACCGTTGTCATCCTTGGCTCTCCCTTTGATATTAGCGCTAAAAATTCTACAGCTGTGGCATTTTCCAGATTTTTGCAGGCACCTTTTAAGATTATTATACTGACTAAAGAATTCACTGCTTTTGAAGTTTTGAAAAGCAGTACTAGGAAATGGAGTAATTACTTTAGCTTATGTAATAAAGTATTTTCATGCTATTTATATAAACGTTTCAAATTAAAAAAAATTATGCTTAATATATACCATTGTAGTTACCTCATGCAGTAGCATTTCCATTATAACAAAAGTTTAACTCTTCAGATACAGGAAAAGTCATAATAACTCACTTATGCATAAACAAATGGAGCTTTGTAGGGTAATGAATAGACAGTCAGAATCATAAAAAAGAAGTGGCTTCCTTGTGTCATTAGAATGAGAAACTCTTGATTTTGTTTCTACTGGTGAAAAAAGTTCCTTCTTAAGTGGAAGGTTCATGGGGATAAATTAGTTGGGAGTTGATAAGTTGATAAGCTGTCTTCCTCACCTGAACATCTGAGCATTTCCTCGCTTACAAGGTTCCATTCTATTTTTTGTATTTATGGCAACCATCAAGCAGTTATTGAAGTAGAATTTTTGTATAGTTCAACAAACCTGCTACTTTTCTGATTGATATAGCTAACTCTGGGGAATTAAAAATAAGAAATAAAAAAAAAATGCTATTGTTACTGATTTTCTTCATAAATAACTGATGAAGGGTGATCAATATTGTCTGAAGTTTTAAATCACAAGTTCTGCACAGTATGGGTTACGAAGTTACTCAGATACACTGCTGTAGACAGCTCTGATGAGAACTGGCTATGCATTTAGTTATTGCATCCCATTCAGGAAAATATTAAGCAATTATGTAAAATCATACTGAAATTCAGTACTTAAAAATCTCATAATTTAAAAGAATGCAAGACTGTAGGCTGGGTTTGTACATCCTGCCTCTTCAAGCAGATTCTACAAATTATTTTACAAATAAAATTTACAACTATTCCTAATTTTGTGTTTTGATCTAATGCAGAATAGTTAGAAGACATACAGTTGGAAAAAATATCTTTGATGCTGTGATTTGTTATTCTTCATATGCCATTTGTTTTCTCAGAAAATGCAGAAACTTTGTATATAAAACAAGTTTGTGTGATTGTGATTGGAAGGAATGATTTAACATTTGAAGTTTTTATATTGAGTGGTGAACCGTTGTTCAGCTCTGTTTTGACACTGAGACATTTCTGATGAGTAAGATGGTATTTTAAAAAGACTTTTAAATTCTTCCTTTTTCTTAAGAGAGCTAAAGCACGTGAGAAAGCTATTACAGTTGGGCAGACAGTCATCGCCAAACACAGGAATACACGATACTACAGTTGCAGAGTCATAGAAGTTACATCTCAACTTTTCTATGAAGTCATGTTTGATGATGGCTCTTTCAGTCTGGATACTTTTCCTGAAGACATTGTGGTAAGTACTTTCTCAGATACCTGTTCTTTCTGGTTTGTTTTTGTGGGTTTAGTTTTGTTGTTTTGGGTAGGTTTGGTTTT
>VXBJ01003944.1:158315-191496 GCA_013400055.1 Nycticryphes semicollaris
TTTTTTTTTTTTTTTAAATTAGAGAGTTAGAACCTCTTGAACTACTTCTTTTGACCTTGAGGAGATAATGTCTTACTATTCAGTTCATGTTTGTTACTTTTGCTGCTGAGAATTATTATTTTCTAATAGGCTTCCAAAACTTGGTTTTTCTAATTACTCTCTGTCATTTGACCAAATGAATCAAAAGTAATCTTACAAAGTCTTTTAATTAAATAAGAAAGATGTATTTAATAAAGGATATGAGAGAGGGAATTCCATATATCCTTATCTGTCTCTCAGAGATAACTTGTAAAAATTCCTTGCTGAATAGAAAAATCCTGCTGTAATGGGAAGAATAGCTCTCAAGAATCTGTCTAACCACTTGTTTACACCTTCTGATATTTAGTTTGTGAGATTACATTATTAATGATAAAAATCATCAGGGAGAAGAATGTGTAGTTCATTGCATTTCCAAAAAGCAATTGAGATTTTGATTTCCCTTGTGCACTTACATAAACTGCCATGTTTTCCAGAACTGCTAGGGACCACATTGTGCACTTAGCATGTATGAGCAACATTTGCAGGCAATTGGGGAAAGATTCTGTTTCCCTCCTCGTTTGCAGTGAATACATTGGATATTAACCTTCATTGTGTTCATCAGGAGCGACTTGACATCTTTCTCACAACATCACTCCAACCCTTGTTAACCTTCATGCTTGTCTGAGTCTATTTTTGTGCTGTACCTCCTGCTAATAATCTCTAAAAGTTAGAGTCTTCAGTGAACACTGGTATGCAAAAGTGCTGTTCATTGCAAGATCACTCTTCTCTTAGCCCTGTGTTCTGTTCTGTATGTAGAGGGGGAGATCTGGCATCTGTGTGTAAGAAAACACACTTTGCAGCTCAAGGGGCACAACTTTTAGGAGTATTCCGTATTCTTCTCCTGTAAAAGTCTTTGAACTGTTCTGTTTTCAGCAGGCCTAATGTTTTCCTGGAAGTAGCATTAGCTGACAGGTGCATCAGTGGAAACGATACTGTTTTTCTTAGAAGCTTCTTAGTTATTGAAAAGTCTCATGCCTTTTGAAAATACTGTATTTGAAAGGGTACTTTTCAGAGCAGTGTATGGGGATTGAGCTGTTTACCTCCTACTGGTCTTAATAGAAGACAGCCAGCAAATCCCTGTTACACGTCTTTGAAAATTTATCCTTTAATTTGAAACACTCTGAAAGGCTCCATTAATGATCAAAGGCATTCTGATTTAGGATGATCAAGATATTAAGCAAATGTGGCTGTATTGTTATTAGAAACTCCTCTTTTGTGTTTGCCTGCATCAAGGATCTGGTAAGGCAGAGATGAGAAACTGCTTGCCACCCTAGTGGGATAGTCTGATCTGGAGCTAAGAATAAATGTAATCAAGTCTGGATATGCCTCAGCGCTTCTCAGATAGTGGATGAACAACATATAATTGTTTGATGGAAACACCAAACGAATTTCACATTCCTTAGAGAAATCTTGTTGTGTTTTCATTAGATAATATACCTGCAGCAGTTACTGGAAGGGAAAAAAAAATGCTTTTTCTTCTGCCTGGACTAAAACTTGCTAATCCATGCAATGTGCGTATCAGGTGTTAGTGCCGCTGGGAGGACTTATTCATCAAATCTGGTGTGAAAGCAATGTTGCTGCCTATTGAAGAACTTATTTTTCTAATCTGTTTTCACTTTTCAACTAGCTCACAAAGATAGCAGGAGCTTTCTGCTTTTCCAGGATGTGCTGAATCCACTACATAATTTCAGCTTGGCTCACAATAGACCACAATTCCGATGATCAGACACAGTGATTTATTTTTAAGGAAGAAAATAAGGAGCAGGGAAATTTCAGTCTCAAAGCTTCATGAAACTCTGTTTGCTTGTAAGCATTCAATAACTACCAAAGCAGGGTATTCATTGTACTCTGCTCATATGTATTTTTCTTGTTTGTGTTAGCATTTGCTAAATATAACAGGCACTTTTTTAAGTGTAGGTGTTAGATATAGGCATCTCTATATAGAGATTTACCTACATACCTATATTATGGGTATATAGATTTATATACCTACATAGATTTTTTTTTATTTCAAGCTATTTTTTGGGTACTCTACCTGATTTCTACCTTGTCAGAATTTCTTAGAACAATTACTCCTCGATTACAATGTTTAAACCCATTAGATAACTTGTTGATGTGCTTACCAGTCAGCTTTCCTTCAACCAGCAAATGTAAGAGTCTGCAAAGAAGTATAAGGGTACAATCTTTTGCTGGAAGAAACAGCAGGACAACTTCCCCTGTAAGTCATGGAAGAGACTGCAGCGAGGCTGATAGTACGTGATAGTTTAAAGGAGGTGAGATGACAGTTTTAGCAGTTAGTTTAACGATGCGTGCCCACAAGTGGGGAGTGCATATGCTGCACTTCTGAGTATCTGCTACAAACAGGCAGCATATACATGTGCCACTTGCTACTTCTTGAAGGATTAATGCTTTGTAACTTGTCACACAGGGCCTCGCTCAGCACCAGGAGGACTAGTGTCCTGCCCAGTAGGCTAGATGTAAGTTTACAGATCATAGAATCATAGAATCACAGATTCGTTTTGGTTGGAAGAGACTTTTAGGATCAAGTACAACCACTAACCTAATGCTATCAAGTTACCAGTAAACCATATGCCTCAGCACCACATGTACATGTCTTTTAAATATCTCCAGGGATGGAGACTCAACCACTTCCCTGGGCAGCTTGTTCCAATGTTTGATAATCTTTTTGGTGAAAACATCTTCCCTAATATTCAATCTAAAGCTGTCCTGGTACAACGTGAGGTCATTTCTTCTTGTTCTATCGTCTGTTACTTGGGAGAATAGACTGACCTCAACCTCACTACAAACTCCTTTTGGGTAGTTGTAGAGAGTGATAAGGTCTCCCCTCAGCCTCTTTTCTTCAGGCTGAACAACCCCGGTTGCTTCCGCTGCTTCTCATACGGTAGGCTTTAGGAAATTTCTTAGTTCTTTGGCCTGCTCAGTTGAGGAGGGTGCCCACAGTTATGTTTTTTTGGGGGTTGGTTATTTTGGTTTTTCAGGTTGTTTTTTTTTTGGTGTTAGTACCTGATGGATCTGGCTTCACTGTCATATCTTGGCAGTTTGCTAGAAACCAGTATTCAGGGTACTTAGCTCAGAGTTTTATTTGTTTCTGTATATATTGTGGCTGTCAATAATGCGTTAACAGCAAGTATAATTAAAAAAACTCAAACATATATATGTATTCTGTAATTGGAGCTAATGATTAAGTTGTTCCCGCATTACCTTATTAAAATCATAGCTAAACAGGGAGAGCTTGTAGTATACTTGGTAAGGAACAGAAAGATCCCACCAAAATATATTAATTGCAAGAAAGAGAGGAATTGAAAAACTAGATTGTGGAGTCAAGCATGGTTGGAGTCTTTGGGGAGGTCTGATTACGGAAGAGCTGAACACACCTCTCCTGAAGTGGCAGACATCTTTCCAGATCACTTGCC
Source organism: Nycticryphes semicollaris (assembly GCA_013400055.1). Lineage (NCBI taxonomy): Eukaryota > Metazoa > Chordata > Aves > Charadriiformes > Rostratulidae > Nycticryphes > Nycticryphes semicollaris. Next base: position 161,828 of record VXBJ01003944.1, read on the forward strand.
CCAGTAAGTATTCTGGTCCTCCAGTGACCAGTTTACTCATAATTATTGTCATGGTTTCACCATTGTGGTTATCAAGCAAACTAGTTGAACAAAAATGAGTGTGCATATGCTTGCTGCCATGTTATATCTACAGTGTGCTTTAGTTTACTATTAAGTGTATATATCTAGAGGTTCTCCATTGAGAAGGTAAAACTGATCTGTGGTTGTCATGCCCAAACCCCACCATGGACTTTACTTATTAAAATCTATAAATTGAATACCATCCTCAGGGTTATTGTAGCTTATAGAATGCTGCTGTAAATGTCCCTTACAAGCAAGATCATCTGAAGAGATGAGGTATTGAGATATGTTTAGAAGGAAAGTTGGATTTTGTTTTCAGGAGTTCATGAGGGTTTTCCGCATAACCACATGATGAGAATTTTCTGAGGTCCCAATAAAATCCCCAAAGCACACTCTTGAAAAGGTGTATATTAGTTCAGGGTAAGACATTCAGACTGCAGCTGTCAAAAGCAGTAAGAAGAAATTATTTCTGCATGTATCAAGTTGGTACATTCAGCAGCTTGCTTGAATTTTTTTTGTACCTATGACTGTTTTTTGAAGTGGATGCCACATTACATGAAAAAATTCAAGCATGAAAAAACTCACACCAAATAGTGGATTTTCTAACATACCAACAGTGATACCTGGAATCGTTAACAGAATGATGCTGGTACTTATGCAAGTGCCTTCTTTCAGTAGTGGGCCCAAGAGAGCCTTCAGTGTGAAAAGAATGGAGAAGATTAAGCTCTCTCTTTCTGTTTCTATCACTACTTTAAATTTAACACTGGCAGGGGAGGGAGGAACGGGGCTATTGAAAGCTTTGACAGCCAAAGTATTTAACTGAAATTATCATGAAGGCTACAGCTTCTTATAGTGTGCACCTAAATTTCACAAAGCCCAAAATTATTATCCTCTGCTTTCTTTGTAATAAAATGGAGTACATTTTCATTGCCAGTATTTGAAGGAAAACCTGCCAGAATCATAGCAATGTAATTTGAGAAGCTATTAAAAAAAAGCCAAACAACCCAAGTTTTATCTGCCAGGGATCTTCTTTGCAGTCCTCTACATCTGCCCTGACTTGCAAATGCTCACTTCACACCCCTAAAGAATTATGAAAGCTTTGACATCTCATGACCCACACTCTAATGTCCACGCATACTGTGTCCATTCTTGATGATTGTGGACATGGTGAGATTCTGAATGATCCTTCCTGGCCTAGATACCTAGGGGTTTGAAGCTGCATAGGCATTTTTAATCTTAAGAATTTCTCAAGATGAGGTGAGCTCATTGGGGAAAAGTACAGGGAAAGGAGTCAGGCTGGATATAGATTGTCCCAAGGATAGTATTATTAGACTGTTGAGAGACAGAATAGATTTACTTCATCCTCCTTTGAGATGTAGAACAAATCGAATTTAGCTGAAAAGTTCTTCAAAAATTATTTTGTCCACATGCTAGGTAAAGGGAACATGAATTTAAAATCATAATGTGCCAATATGTAGGTGGGACTTTTTGCTTGTGCAAGTTAGAAAAGGTACCACTTTTTCGGGCTGCGACTATAAATGCTTGCGATGTAGCTTCAAGAATAAATTCTTAGTTCTTTACAAGAACTTCTCCCTAATGACCTTTTCTGGACTGCTGACTTTCAGTGGTAAAATGAATATGTATCTGCATACGTCTATGTGGACATTCAATTGGCTTCTTAGTTTCTATATACATTAATACCTTTGCTACTGCTTTTGAAAAATCATACTGCTTGGACAATAGACTTTTCGAAATATTGGGTGAGCACATAAATCTTGACAGTCCATTAATGTCTACCTGGATATAAAAAATAGAAGGTTTGATTCTAGCCCTAGTAATTTCCAAAGGATGCTGTTGTTTCTTTTTTTTTTTTTTTAATCTGTCCTACATACCCAATGTGTCTGACTTTTCCTCCTTCAACCTTGTCTGGCATTATAAATGACTAAACTCCTGACTAGTTTCCAGCATTTTTTCTAGTGGTTTCTCTTCTGTATGCCTTTCTCTCTTTACCTCTTCTGACAACTGTTTTCTGCTTGTCTACCTGTTAAAATCAAAACTTTAGAGTGCTGCTTACCTGCCTGGTATCTGTGAAAGATCCATTAGGCTTCTGACAGACAATAATAGCTTATTGTTCAGTTTTGTTATACTGGCATGTAAATCTACAAAGAATGGCTAAGGAAATTAGAACTGTTGAATTCACACTTTCTGGGCAATATATAGATACTTTGGATGCACTCCAGTATCGCCATTACCAGTGATTTCTAAGAATGTAAAATAAAAACACAAGCAATGCATTTCTGAAGGTAATAAGAGGATAGATAGTATTTGATATAAACTTAGTCAAAAAGTCATCAGAACTAGTTGTGTGATGTGGGAAAATAGACCTAATGAATTATAATAGGTTTAGCAACTTTTTTTTTTTTTAATTTCTTAACTGAGACAACATTGAGTCTCTGAGCTAAATAATGCCCTGCTCATGTTGGGCTGGCGCAACTTTTTTGCAGCATTATAAAATTACATGCTGTGTAATTGAACTTACTACTCAGCGTTTTGTATGGTGTGACCATTGACAGACAATGGTGAACGCAAGTTTGAGAGCTGCATGACATGTCTCTGAGGAGAAAACTTGTGTTTCTTTTCCTGGTTAGAAAAATTTATAAAAATTGTGTAGGATTTTGCATTCTTGCTCTGAGAAATACTCCAAGAAGTTAAATATGTATACATATATATATATGTTTTGAAGAATTTTTTTCAAGTTTGTGTGAGCTGAGAAATTTTTGCAAGTGTGAACTTTTGCACTAGATTTGCAAGTGCTGATGCACAGAATGCTATGCTTTGCACACGCAAACCACTGTCTGCATCTTCTAAGAAAAATTAATTCCTGCTTTTAAAACTATCATCTTATTAAGTTGAAATCAAACTTTTTAAAAACCAAAACTAGGTTCTAAGGCTTGAGACTGAAGGCTTTTATTCCATCAATTAACTCTTGAAGCTTCAAAACATCAAAAGATGCAATAGTCTGATTCTAATCTGAAATTTGTATAGTCCTATAACCATATCGATTTAAGTGAGTTACTTTCACTTTACTCCATTATGGAGAATAGAAGTGATTTTTCTGTGGGTCTTGCTTTTTCTTTGTTTTCTGTTACAGTAGAAAGACAGGCAACAATAGATAAGCATAAAAAAATCAATATAGGATAGATTAAGCCAAATTAAAGCTTCAAATATGAGTATTATCTTTACACAGTTTCCTGTGTACAATGTCCTTTCCACTTTATAATGGAAAGCTTTATGGATCCTTATCAATAATGATTTTAGATGAGTTGAGGGTAATGTCTCCACAGCTCAGCAGGAAAAACGAAATGGAAGATAATCCATTACTTTTCAGTTTACGATAAGATGGCTGACTTTGCAGTGAAGCAGGTAGGAGACAGAAATATATTTTGATGCTTCTTGTGCTTGCAAAGTGAATGTGTGTCCTTGTCTGCAAGCACGAGTACAGCTGTGATGAGCATGTGGAGCACAGTTAAATCCCTGGAATCACAGAGGAGCCATTGAGGTGAGGTGGAACTGCTGGGAGTCGGGGAGGAGCATTATTTCCCCTCCCACTTTTTTTCTGACAAAAACGCCAGGATTGTCAGAGCTGGTAATTTATTTGTTGTGTGTTTCAGAAGTAGATTATTTGCAGACTTGCCTTGTGTGTTCAGGGAGGGGAAGGGAGCGGGAAGAATGAGCATTTTACTTCATGTGTTTTACAACCTGAGGCAGGGGCAGAACATGAGCTGCTGTTTGTGCTCATCTGACTGCAACTGATTTACTGGGAACTTTAAACTTTCAGGCCTTCACCAATATATAGGTGGGCAGGATACAAGGTCGTACCACAGGATTCAGAATGTTGTCTACCTTTAATTCAAGCATAAGCAAGGGCTCTCCTCTGTGCTAAAGGAGCCTTGTCCTTCAGTCAGGTACAGTGAATCAGATGTCCTGGTACCTTTGCCAACTTTATCTTCCTAATGCTGACACTGAGTTTTGTCACATAAAAGTATATCGTACCCCCAGTTTAGGCTTTCTCCGTGTCCTGTGCACCTTATTGTGATGGTCAGTGCCAACCTGGACATCCTAAGCCACATTCCACAATGTAGGTTTGAATCCGAACTTTGCACCTATCATTACCATTACTCATACATTTGTGTTATTAATACTTTGCTGAAAGGCAATGTAACAGTTGAAATACTAACTTTCTAGATTGAATGGAAAGTAAGAAATTTTTTAGATGTATTCAGGAATGCATGATCCAATTTGTCTTCCAGTTTCCCTTTGGTGAAAGCATATATTCACTTTGTAAGAGAAGATGCAGTAACATTTTAAGGACAACATATTTTACATAAATTCAAAGTATTTTTATACCATGCGTTCTGTGATGCAGGGCTAAATTTGTTGAATTAGAGTAACTATTCTGTTAATCTGGTGATTTCACTGAATTTATACCAATTCAAAACCAGAATTGCACTCCTGGGAATCAGGCCTACTCTTTCAAATGCTAATGCACTGTGCAAATTGCTGTTCCTGTTTAGATAAAATTCTGACTGTGGCAAATTAGCTACCACTCTCCTTCTCATTCCAATTGTCTTGGAACATATGAAACCTAATTCTGTGTTTCTAAAAATTTGCGTTAAGTACTGTATACTATCAGTTCCCAAAAGAAAAGCAGTTTGACAGTCTGTTGAGATCAGCGGTTGTTTTCAGATAGTTTCCACAATTTGTTTCTCCATTTCCGCTTTAATGGTGTTGGTAGATATATTCACTGTTTGCAGCTGTGGTATGTTATTTATCTATATGACAAGCTTTTTTAGATCAGAGGTGTTAGTTGTGAACACATTAGTCATGCTTCTTATGAAACAATCACTGGTGAGCAGGACTGTGGAAGCTTAATCACTAGCATTCACATTGAAAGTTAATGTAATGTGGACAGAGGACTTTCATGAAGTGCCTTCGCAGGGTGACCTTGGGGACATTGAAGCTCTATCCTCAGGACTGTTAGAGGTACCTCTCTTGCTCTGCCACAGGAGCCTTTTTGTCTCCTGGGTTTGCACAGCAAGAGCTGACTCTTCCTGACAGTGTGATCACCCTGAGCTTAGTTCTGTACTCCTTCCCTTTCAAGCCACCTTCAGCTGTTTCCTGTCACTACAGAGAATGCTCTCTCATGGTAGCTACCCTAGTAGCAGTGAAGTAGGATAGTAAATTTAACTCAAGTCCAAATTTAAGAGGAAAATTTAGACGCTACTGCTGCAGTTCAACTGGAATCAGTGAGAGGACTGTGCAAAAGCCCAATAATCAGGCTTGGATTTTTCCAACTTTTTCATGTTGTTAATCTGGGGATTAGAAGTCCATGTGAAGCTTTGTAAATGAAAGTCATAGCTAGCATGTTTTGTCTGTGTTGTGAGAAGCAACTGTTAATGCCAGAATGCTTATTTGCTATGAATTGAAATTGCTGTTCTATGAATTGAATTTTCTGTTAATTTCGTTTTTTCCAAAATAGGAGAATAGAGGTGTTGGTTATTCAGTTTTGGAGAACATGCATGAATTTCAACTTATTTTTCAGAAACCATGGAATTTCTAGGATAAAAGCCCAGATGACTCAATGTTATGGCTTGTTCCATGCAAATTCTGGTTAGATAGATTATACAAAGGTCCGAGCCATTCTTACGGATCTAAACAATACAGGGGATAACAGCAAATGGACAGTTTCTATGTCACTGTTCGATTTTAACAACATGTATAAATTCACAACCAAACCCAAGATGAGTGATAGTGAAAAAAAAGGTTGATAGCAAGACCTGGTTTATTGCAATTACAGGGTCTGATTTAGCTCTAGTTCCTCTTTTCAGTATCCGTTTCTCTTTGATCTTTGAAACCTCAGGGCTAGATTATTGGTTTTCAGTCTGCCAGGAAGATTGCAAAATTGTGCCATGGACCCTCTGTATCAGGGATGGAACAATACAGAAAGGATCTGTATCAACAAGCATATTGCAGGGCTGAAGCCAGGCTGCTGCTTACCTCTGCCTTTTGCCTTTCCTTCTTGCCAAGCTGCTTGACAACAGCATAGTGGGATTCACAAAAACGCTGTGATACAGAAAGCCGCAGCAGCACAGCAAAATGGATTCTTACACAGTATTCTTGCAAGGCTGCTGCTGATTGATTGGAATATGTCTTCCTAGAGGGTTTTGATGTCATATGGTACAGAAATAATAAGTAACTTCAAAGGATGAAAAACATGTTCAGCTAAACTGTTACAAATAGTAGTTTTGAGCTTACGTTTAAATTGTCTTTAAACTGATAGCATTCCTGCAAAAGTAATGACAGTCAGGTTCTTTGTATATTTATACTATTCCTTTACTATTATATAAAATAATTTATACAATTTTTGTGTATTTCATTCTGTCGTTTTGTTACAGAGCCATCCAGCAAAAATAGAAGTATGTGTGGTTTCACAAAACCTGCTGCAAGAGCCACACTTGACCACTTTAGTCCTGTATTGTTTATGTCAATTACACCACCAATGGTATTTGACAACAATTTGAATAAACAATGATTCATTTTGCACTTTGTTTTGGAAACAAAGCAAATCAGCAAGTAAAAGCTGGGAGTGTCAAGGAGATGCAGAAATTTTTGCTAAGTGACATTGAGAAAAACGCTGTAATTTGAAAACCATTTAAAAAAACAAAAATATTTTATTTTGAATACAGTCTAAACCATAGTGATTTGAAACATAGCAGAGCTCAGCACTGTGTCTGCCAATTAAACAGAAAAACAATTCTATTGGTGTGGAGAAAAAAAAAATCGGAATTTCTGAGATTGTTCGTGGGATAGGGGCTGCTCAGTTGACACTGTGCTGAAGAAAGAGGTGCCAACCTGATTATGTTTGCTGTCGTGGTTAATGCTTGATGTCACTTTGATGCTCCATGTTGTGGATTTTGTAGAGACACCCTTAGGGGAAATGGGTAGATGAATGTTGTGGGTATGGTAGATTTCAAAATTATTTAATAAGTTCCAGAAGAATGAAATGGTTCAGAAAAGAAACAGGCTACTGTGCATGTCTAACAAATTACTTTAAATGGGCAAGTTTATGAATGTAAACTTCAGGTTTGTAAACCAACACAGCTATAAGGGAAAAAATTCTGCTTAATCAGATGGGTTAGTAGTAAAAAAGAGTAAACTTCAAGAATGAACCACTTGCAAACAATATTCCCCACTTAGTACTATATACCGTAGACTAATTTTTCTTCATTATCTTTCCAAGTTTTTGGACTTACTTTTTTATACATGGGAAAAGAAATCTCCATTGTCATTGTATTGTATTGCTATAGATATATATACACAAGCATATACATACGAATGGTTTTTTTTAGGGGTATGTTCAGGTAAATCTGGTTTCCAGTAATATTAATCAGCTATAGAGGAGGGTCTTCAGACTGTTAGTTAATGTATTGCAAATGTCTTATATTATACCTCACTATGTCTCATTCTCCTTTTCCCTAATAAGCTTACTGCAGGAGCCCAGCTGTGAGAACTGAGTTTAGTAAAATCCCACAGAAAATACTGTGGTCTGATCAAGATGGAGATTGATTTTCTTCATTCTAATAACAGAAGTTCTACAGAATGCTCCTGCAAAAGTATGAGGGGGAGGCAAAAGCAGCTTTCAAAACAGGACATACTAGTCTAGGCCATGAATTGTTGGATTGAATTGGGGACCTTCTTTATGACAACTCTTCTATCCTCTTTTGAGGCCAGGTAGGAGCACATGATTGAAACAATTATCAAGAGCCAGGTGATCTGATGGTGTTGCTCCCTGATTTAAATAGACAAATATTGGCATTTTTCCATTTGAATTGTTTTCTAGCAACTGTTGGTTTTATACCTCCCATAAGAAATGCCATCTGGACCACATTTTCCTCTTTTCAAACAAATTTTTGAGATACAATGACCGAAGTTATTGCTATGATATTAAATACAATTTTAAACTTTGCGGCCATTACTTTAAGTTATAGAAGTTAATTGGTCCCTTCTTCTCCAGTCACGTTCCACATTCACCAAAGGCTGAATCAGATTTGTAAGGATATGATTCCATTTAAGCTCCTTAAAGATCAAACATTGAGCTGTAAGCTGACTGTTGAAAGGCAGAAGCTAATGAAAAACTTTTCCTGCTGCTAGACTCAGGAGGAATGAAGTGGTGGGGGTTTTGTGTGTTCAGAATATTCAGTAATGTTTTTGAGAGCTTTTTTCTTTTCATGTATTTAACCTGAACGGATTTTTTTAAAGTGTTATTAAATTATACATTGTAGTCTCCAGGTCTTTTTGGTTCAACTGCTGCCTTCCTCACTGAGGAAAAATCTCTCAAACTGAAATCTTTTAGTTTTTTGTTAAATTCTCAAATACTCTACTTTGGCCCTGCCAGTATTTTCCTTTGTAAGATTTTTCTCTCTATCTAGATTTCTGTCAGACCAGAGACTCTGTACATTAACATTGGCTGATATTTGTACCCATAGAATAATTTCATCCTTTCCTACTACAATATTGACATGAGAGACTACAGTATCCTTTCTACTATCAGTTTAACTTGCAGACTTCTTTTAGCCAGTGCCTGAAGATATGAGCCAATTTAGCCATGTTGACTTCAAGGATTACAACACAGTTTTCTCTTTCCTTTGAATTCACTAGAGATACTTGTTTTCAATGTGGCTCCTTTGCGTCAAACCTAGAAGAAGTCAAAAGCTCTTAGATTCTTGCAATTTCCAAATCAATTACTGAATTTGTAATAGATGAATTAGTAACATAATTGCTAGGCAAAGCATTGTCAACATAAAATTATGGGTCTCTGTTCTGACAGCTCTGGATAATACTCTCAATAGTTCATGAGTTCGTCTTAAAGCAGAATATCTATATGTTTTAGCCTTGATTTAAGAAAGCCCTTGACTGTATTTTTTTTTTACACTTTTAAAAAATAAAGGTATTTTCTTCAGATGTCCATGGCTATGTTCAAAATATGTGAATCTTGCAACATTTGTTAGTTCCTGGCTTCAAGTCCATGCTTCGGGTACAGACTTCCTCCCTCTTTTTTTTAGTGTGGATTCACATTTGTTACTAGTCTGTGTCAACCATCACCACCTTGCCACTGCAACAGGATTTTGCTACTTGCAAATGCTCTGTCCGGCCTTAATGAACTAAAATATTGTTCAGTAAAAACAGAGGAATTTCAGAAGAGAAAAATAGCAAAAATATCTGCTTTATCTGTAGTGCTGTACACAAGAATTCCTTAGTGGCAGCATAAGAGACAAACCCAGTATTTCAGCATAATTTTCCAACATCTATTGCAAATAGATTACCTAGAATTTTAGTTCTTTGAATTGCTGTAAAGATAGCACTGGTGAGACTATATCTGGTCTGCCATGTCCACTTATGGGCTCACCTGTACAGGAAGGACATGGACACACAGGAGAAAATAAAGTGAAAGGATATGAAGGCGATGAAGTGACTGGAGCATCTGTCGTATGAGAAAGCCAGTACTGTTCAGCCTAGAGAATAGTAGACTCAGGGGAATCTTATGCAAGTGTATAAATACCTGATGTGGGAAGTAAAGAAGATTGAGCCATGTGCTTCTCAGCAGTGCAGAGTCACAGGATGAAAGACAGTGGGTACCAACTGAAATACAGGAAATTCCTTAACATGGAAACTTTCTTTACTTTAAAGTTTTTTTTCTGTGAGGCTTGTCAAATGCTGGACTAGTTCTCCAGGGAGATGGCGAAGTGTTCATCCTTGGAGATACTAAAACACAACTAGACACATCCCTGAGCAACCTTCAGTAGCTGACCATTCTTGGAGCTGGGTCTCTGAGCTGTGAAACAGCTGGAATGTGAAACTGGGCACCTAAGTGAATAGGATTTCCATGACAGATAGGCACGATTTTGTCTATTTGTGTGCAGAAGAAAATATACTGTGTAATTGCACAGGAAATTTACATGGTTTACAAGCTGAAGGTAGACTCAGCCCACATGATAAGTTATTTACAGCTGGTGTATGGGGCTACTGAAGGATTGTCGTATCATATTGTCTGACCTTTTATGATATGACTGAGAAAAGTGGACTTGCACTTTTTGTAATTTTATCAGTCTAAGAAATTATTCTGCAGGTCAAAATGGTGAGAATTATTTTTGCTGTAAAAAACCAGTCCCTAAACTGCTTTTGTAATATGAAAATAAAAGAGAAGAATGCTGGCAGTAATCAGCAAAAACTATTTATTACAGTTTCTTAACCATTGTTCCAAAGACTAAGACATCGTTGTGATACATGAAGAATGGGATTGTTATTTATCTAGTTATTTGCATGAGAACTCTGATTTTCCATATGAGCAATTCCTTTAGCTAGCCTAGAGAATCTGTGAGATGTTTTTCTTCTGCAAGGTGCAAAGGGAACAGTTCATGCTGGGCTTTTGGTCTCGGAAAAATTAATGTCTGGCATGACATTGTTGATAGATTTTTCTGTTTTCAGGAAATTTGCTGTCTTCAGTGATACATTTTAAAAGCTTGTTCAAAACACTTTGCCAAGACTCCTTTTTGCACTTTAAATAAACAGTGGAAGTAAGATAATAATGATAAGCATCTTGGCAGTTTTCACTGAGAAGAGAGCTTTAAAATTATTATCTCATTTAAGTTATAGTCAGAGCTATCTATATTAGTATTTAGCAATCTTTGTCCCCTGAGAAGTTATAATTACTCCACTGTTCGAAAGCAAGCAGCAGCCATGCTCTGCCCTTTCCCCCCTCTCTCTCCCTCTGCTAGAAATATCAGGAAAGATAATACACTAATGCCAAAGAGATGGTGAAGTTGAAAGGATACATCTTTCTGTGTCTGTCACAGCAATCTTTGCCAGGCAAACATGCAGGGCATATTTTAGAGCTATCCCCTTGGCACAGCCTCCGAAGGGTGACAGAGACAGTGTTGTCATGCAGGAAAATGTATTTCTGTGAAAATCCAGCTTTTCACTTCTTTTCTCATACATTGAATGAAATTCATGGATTAAGATACGTTTGATTAAAAGCCGTTTATAAAGCCTGGATTTGGCTAGCATGATGTTATAACAAGATAATATCCCAGTAAGGATCACTGTGGTATGTTTTTGCTCCCACATTCTGTGTTCTTTGTCATGATGATCTTTGGCCACTGTTGGAAGTGAACTGTTGAAGTAAAAAATACAATATTTTTGTAAATTATTCTATGTAAATTTTTAAAGCAGTAATAGCATTGAAGCATTCTGAGATAATACCAGGTCCTGCAGGATCTTGTTGCTCAGTCCTTTTACCTAAGCCCTTGGAATTATTTTTTTTTTCCTCTTCCCAGTCTAGACCTCTTAGCAGAGGACTCAGATAGCGTGGTCACCTAAGAAATACACCACTAAATTAGTGCTCATTTACATGACAAATCTTGTGATGTAGTCAGTATACAAAGTATAGAAGCCTTTGTTGGGGTGAGTATTTGGCACAGATAAGCTTCCAAAAACTGGTGAGCACAGACTTGACAGTCCTTCAGACCTGACACAATCCTTCGTGTATTTCCTCATGTGGACAGCTGTTGTTATGGGTGTGTGGTCAGTGTGCTCTGTGCGGTCAGTGTGCTCTGCAAATGAGTCATTTAGGTCATAATGAATCATATGGGGCAAAAGAAACCATAACAAGGGTATGTTGCAACTAGCATAAACTGTCCTGTTCTGGTATGCTCAACAAGTCAGGCACAAAATTTGGGCAAAACACAGGAAAAACATTGCCTCATCCTCTGAATAGAAAAATCCCATGTAGTTCTTCTTTGTAAGCATTTGGATTCTTTCAGAGTTTCTGCGTCAGCGAAGCAAAGAACTCATTGGCATTCTCACCATTTATAGTTTGATCCATCAGAGTGTGTTTCAGTCAGCAAAGTTAGCAACTAGCAAAAATGTGCTGTGGTTAACAAAACATGAGTTACTTGAATATGTAAAAGAGAAAGTCTTACACATACGGAATTGCACTTTAGTGATCTTTATTTTCAATATGTGATGGAAATTCATTTTGGGGGAAATGCATTGCAGTTGCTGTTAGCTGTCTGATTTTTGCATATGTTGCCTTACCAATGCATCATCAAGCTGTAAAGAGAATGTTTCTTTGGTCAGTATTTCATTTTCATAAAGGCTAACAGTATCATCTGTTAGCCCATTAGCGGGATTATAAAACTTGAAACACACAAGGTAATAAAACTCCTCCAATTACCAAGTTGTAAAAAGCAGCTTACTGGTAATTTCTAAGGGTAGTGGCTCCCTCACTGATTTGAGAATCCATCCTTCTTTGTAAATAGAGCAGAGATTGCCTGAGGCTGGGCCCACCTACGGAGGGAGAGGTTGTCCAAGTGAAGTGGCCTGATGGAAAACTGTATGGTGCAAAGTATCTGGGAACAAACACGGCTCACATGTATAAGGTGGGTGTCTGTGTTTATTATCATGTGCTTGTTTATCAGATGTCTTTATTGCAAATGGCTCATTCAACTTTAGTGTTGGACTGGCCAGCTGTAGCTCCAAAACTGCAGAAAGCTGGAGGGTGGACTCTTAATGTAACCGCTAATGCATTTAAACTAATAAATAAAGCTGTCTAAACCATTAAAAAGTGCTGTGCATTCTTTAGGAGATGGGGTTTCACCTGTTCTTATAAAATCAAGAAAATGGATTATTTCATAAGAACTCAGGTGAATAGGTGGAACATTAAGAATGAAAGATAACATTTGTTATTTTCTCAGGTTATTTGTTTTTATTTGATGTCAGGTAACTATAAAATTAATAACACAAAATTAAGTATTGGTGTGTGACTACAATGAACCTTAGGCATTTTGTAAAAGGATGGAAAGGGGGACAGTAAAAATAAGAGCATAAATAGCCCCACTTTCATTTGTGTGAGGCACCTCTGAATTAATTAACACATAATCTAAGGAGTGTTTTATCCTTAGCAAAGGCAAAAGGGAACTGAACACTGAAGGCAGGGCTAAAAAGCTGACTTCTGATTTCACAGACACAGTAATTGTTTTTTTATGTTCTTGCCTTTGAGAAAAATCAGTCAGCAGCTTTGAGTACCCAAGTGAATGGTAGAAACTGCAATAAAACAATCACAATAATAATAGCACTTCTGAAAGAATGAGAATCGAGGTACATTTCATTTATATATGTATAATCATTTTCACTTATGTAACTCTTTTCATCTGAGGGCCTCACATTACTCCACAAAAATGGCAAATTTACTATTATATCTGTAGATAAATTAAGGCACAGGGAGGCTAAATGACTTGCTGCATTGACCTTCTCACTTTGCCAATGACTTGCAATCGAATTCAAGTCCTCAGATGCCTGATCCCTTGAGCTAGTCTCTAAATCTTACCTCTTCCCTTCTGTTTAGCAGCTGTTATTGTGAAGGTGAAAAGTTCTTTATAAAATATAAAGATTATTGTTCTATAGTAACATTAATCTTGAAATCATTTAATCTTCTAAACAGCTGGTCTTCTGAGGAATACTGTGGGGTAGATTAGATGAATGTTGTTATCTTTCATATTTGAAGAAATTTGACCTAGTAAAAAAAAGTATGTCTTTTTTTGGACTTCTTGGACAATGTGATGAAATCACTTTAGTTTAAGGAAAATGGATTTGTATGAGGAGGTTCAAGTAAGGTTTGGAGTTCCTCAGCATAACAGCCATGAGAGATTACAGTAACAACCTGTAACAACCTTGTAAACCTTGTAACAACCCCTATCACAGGGGTGACAGCAAAGATTAAAGATTAGAGGGAGTCCAGATTGTACTTCATAAGATTTTGGAGACAAACAAGTGTTTCAGTCTGAAGGATGGGAGAAGAGGCTGGAACAGTATGGCTACAGATTATAGAAAGTCTATTACATGAAGGGGGCAAGGTTAATTTCAAGACACATTAGTAGTTCTTCCTCTGGTCCTTCAACACAACCTGTTTAATAGCTCCTAGGACCCATGCATATGTATACTCCATTCTTCTGGGCTCTGAGATCTCTGTTGCAGTCTTGAGATTCTGTTATGATTGGTATGACAGAAGGAGGGACTGAAAAGGACTCTGAAATTAATACTATGATCTAATAAGGCACAGGCACATCTGTTCTACCTGAATTTTCCCTAGGTTCATGAGACAGCTGTATGAAATGTGACAGTACTTTTGTATGCAGGAGCTGTGACACAACACACCAGAATTCACTGCATCTAGTTCAACATTCGCAACCCAATGTCCTACACAATCCCTAAGCAGAGTTAGACATGCCAAATGAAGCAGGTGTTCAAGTGAAATTTTTAATGTGATCTACGTTTAATGTCTTAATAATTTTTGAAATTGATGGTCACTATTTATTTTTGAGCATAATTTGAGATTATTAAATTATCCATTAACCCTAAAAGTCGCCTTCTAACAAATTCAGCTGACCCTTTAATTTATGATGTCCTGATAAAAGAAAATCTCATGGAGAGAATAACATATTACACAGACTCAATACAGTAGCAGAAGTCCAAATAAAATAATTTACTGGATAAAATTTATGATTTGAAATATAGTGTCTGAAGTCTGGATTAACCTGGAGCTATTAGATATGTTGAGGTTATATTTTGCATGAATCATGATACCATTGAAAATCTTAGAGAAGCTGTTGTGTTTGCCTTTAACAGTACAGCAAATTTATTTCCACTGTGCTATGCTGAATTATAGCTGAAGAAATTCCAGTTACTCTTCATTGTAAATGTTCAATATATTTCATACTGCAAACATGCCAGATTCTGTGGTTTAATGCAGTTGCTTGCTGCTGTGCACTACCAGTAGAAACAAAAAAGATTGCCCTTTCAGGAGGTGGTGTTATGATCTCACGGAGCTGGCAGAGTTCATTCCCTGCCCAGTTCTTTCACCAGTAGTGCAAAAAACATTATTATGAACTCTATTATGCAAAAACATATTATCAAATATGTTGTACAATAAGGAGCAGGAATAGCAGAATGGCTGTTCCTGCATCCTAGGGAAAAATACTTAAATTTACATAATTTTATTAAACAAGCTAAAGCAAAATTAATTTTTAAGTTCCTCTAACACAGTACTAACAGACTATGCTTACAGGGTTAGTAACAGCAACAGAGAGGAGCAAGGATAACTTTTGTGACTTTACTGTCCATCTGTGCTCTGTTTATTTTAAATGCATTCCAGGTCTGTGCACCCTTATTAAATTGCTGTAAAAATTCTTTTTAAAGAAGTTAATAGCTCATAGATCTGTACGCTGGCTTTTGAGAATGGATATACTAAATCAGATTTTTCAGCTGTTCCCAATTAAACTGATATAGTCATGGCAAGGTTTCAATTCGAACATACAAACCCCAGTCTGTTTACCAGTTCAAATACATGATTTTTCAGTTTTATCTATGATAATACTTTTGATAAGATAATGTTTTCCTATGTATGTATTTGGGCTTAGTCTTCCAACCTAAGTCTGTTGTTGTAATTTATATGGTCTCGTTAAGTCACCTAAGAATGTGGAATGGGACTTCTTTTAAGTTTATACCAAACTTTAAAGTACAGTTTCTGTGGGAACTAAAACTGCAGTCATAGATAATAGCTGAAATTCACAATTGTTAGATGAAGTATTAAAAAAAATATCAGCAGCTACTGAAAAGACTTAAATGCTTCAAAGCCTCAGCATTTTAACATTCCCAACACCTAGTTACATTTCCTTTCTCATTTTCTGCTAACGGGGTTCATGTTGGATTAAATCTAAACCTAAGCATGATAAAGCTTTTCATCTTCTGAACAGAGCATTTTAAAGAAATTCCATCAGATTCAATAAAATTCTGTTAACTGGTATTTCCTGAGTTGTCACTCATACTTTCTTTTGACATGGTCTTCCTCAACCTTGAAGCACAGCATGTTAAAATTAATTTTTTATTTATTAGAAGCAAGTAAAAAAAAATAGAGGCAAATAAAAATGACATGAAGACATTTTAATATGTCACTCCCACAAAATAATTTTGTCTGTGTTGTTACTGCTTGGCATTCCTAATCTAATAAATTTTACTCTATGTGTCAGTGTTGATGTTGAAGTTTCTTTGCTTAGATACTATTTTCAACTTATGATCGTGTTGCAGTTCATAAGAACGTGTTAAGAAATAATATTTTTTATTTTTTAACCTATTTTTATGTTCCTAAAATAGCTAGTAAATATTTGTATACAAGTCCTCTGTGTTTGCATGTATGTTTTTGTTTGGAGACATTCCCTGAAACTTCTGCAAGAGCAAAATTATAATTTTATTTTTAAATACTCATTTTTTTCAATTAGGTTGAATTTGAAGATGGTTCTCAAATAGTAATGAAGAGAGAAGAGATCTATACACTCGATGAAGAGCTTCCTAAGAGAGTAAAAGCACGTTTTGTGAGTATTTGCTGGTGATAATTTTATAGTATATATATGCTCAAAATGCCAATAAAACTAGCCTGTCCTTTATTCTGGATTTTCAGTTCAGACTGGACAAATGTTTTCTAAACCCTGTACTAGTATGACTAGCTAGATCAGCACAACAATTAGCACAAGTGTCCATTTGCTAGTGAGAATGGTTACTTGATACAGAATCACAGAGTTTTTGTGGTTGGAAGGGACCTTTGAGATCATCAAGTCCAAACAAAAAAAAAACAAACCCCAAATACGCCCGAACCAACCGAACGACCACACTCCCCCCCATCCCCCTACACACACTGACAACACCACACCCCAATAAACGCCACTGTAACAACAATCTCAGGCACTAGAGCATGCCCTGAAATGCCACATCTACACATGCCTTAAATATCTTCAGGGAAATGCTGATGTCAAACA
Source organism: Nycticryphes semicollaris (assembly GCA_013400055.1). NCBI lineage: Eukaryota > Metazoa > Chordata > Aves > Charadriiformes > Rostratulidae > Nycticryphes > Nycticryphes semicollaris. Next base: position 178,813 of record VXBJ01003944.1, read on the forward strand.
TAATTCTTTTCTCCTAAAATGGTCATCTTGGTAGATCATTTGTCAGATCATTAATTACGAAGTTAGTAAATTTTTTTAAATTGCCAGTCATTCAGTTCTTTCAGTATGTTTGTAACATATATATGTTTTTGAAAACTTCCCAAGTTCCCAGAGCTTTGTGATTTTAAAAGCCTGGAAACTTATAAAAATGCAATTAGCTTTTTCTAAGAAACAAAGTGGCCCATCAGAACTCACTAATGTCACTGGCATCAGCATTTCACTAGTCTTTAGTTTAAAAAAAATTGCTGTCTTTTTTTAGTTTCCTGCAGTTTCAAACAGCATCCACCAGCTAATCATTTATATGTATGCTGTGTGGAAAAGGGTTGATGTTCATAGAGAGCATGACAAAGTTTGAAAAGGGAAAGTTATGCTATACATGTGTCAGAAGAGACAAGGTGACTGCTGTTACCTATCTTTGTCATTAATGCTAAATATTGTGTCAACTAAGAAGAGCACCATGTTCTTTTCATGCCCATGTCCTATTCCAGAATTGCTTGTTCAAATCGGCAATGCAAGATAAAAGTTAGGTTTTCTGACATGTAAAACCAAAGCATAAAGATGCAAAAATCTTGTCATAATTGAGAACAAACAATAATTCACTGATCTGAAAAAAAATTCCCTCTTATTTGAATAATACTTTCAGTGAAACTTTGAAGAGAGTGGTGTACAGTATATTTTTCAGTGCTGTGGGGAGGTGGGCACATACATGTTACCTGTTCACACATCTGTTATGTGACATTAAATAGCTGATTCTTGAGATCTGAGTATGAGGTGTTGTAGGGGAATAGTGTCGAGAATTGATTCTGCAGGCATACGTCAGATTAGATGAGTTTGGTGGACTAATGTAGCATTGCATGGAGAGGTAGCTGTAGAAGGTTTCAGCCTGGCTTTCATTTTCTTGGCACATGCAGCTGGCATCATCATTATTATTATTATTTCATTTTATCCAGTAGTCAGCAGCCGATCCAATACGGGTGCTGTATATTTTGGAAGCTAGAGGTGTGTTGAAGGAAAGGGTAGGCACCATGTGTGAAAGGAAAAGTAAAGCTGGGAGAGGAACCAAGGCAGTTAAATGTGAGGCTGTCAGCCTGATGATGTTCACCAGCACGATGTCCTGTTTTACTAAAGGAACAGATTAAGATTAGGACAGCTCTCTCTGATGGGAGGTGCAGTTATCCAATATTCTTGGCTAGACACCTTTTGTCAATGTATTTGGGATAAATGCACACATCTTTCATTGTCCTGACCACCTTGGCTTAAGATAAATGTCTTGGAAAATGTTAATGAACCATCTGGTTATATTCAGTGGGATTTTTCATTATACGCAGAAGGCATTCCATTACTGTGTTTTGGTTTAGAGACTATGTGTAAAAAGTATTTATGATTAAGTGGCTGGAAAATTAGGGTAACAAAGATGATTAAGGGATTAGAGCACCTCCCTTACGAGGAAAGGCTGAGAGAGCTGGGGTTCTTCAGCCGGGAGAAGGCTGAGGGGAGACCTTATTAATGCTTATAAGTATCTGAAGGGTGGGTTGAAGGAGGATGGAGCTGGACTCTTTTCAGTGTTTCCCAGTGACAGGACAAGGGGCAAAGGACACAACCTGGAACACAGGAAGTTCCATTTGAATATGAGAAAAAACTTTACATTGAGAGTGACAGAGGCCTGGAACAGACTGCCCAGTGCCTCCTTCTCTGGAGACCTTCAAGACCCACCTGGATGCAGTCCTGAGTCATGTGCTCTGGGCAATCCTGCTTTATCAGGGGAGTTGGACTAGATGATCTCTAGAGGTCCCTTCCAACTCTGACAATTCTGTAATTCCATGATAAGTGCATGTTCTGTAGAATGTAAATTACTGTATTTCACAAAGGATAACAATACAAATGCAGATGGGTTTATTGAAGTCTATTTAAAATAGAGGTTTTATAGATTTTTTTTTTTGCATTTGACACCATTATCTTCATTTGGTCAACTAAATGAACAAATAATGGCCTGTGTTCAGACCTTTGTATGAATTCCAACTATTGACTCAAATTCTATAAATATGTAGTTTAGTCTTCAGAGTATGATCAGCTCCTCCTTCCCCTCCTCATGAAGACAGTGCAAGTTAGACAGCTTACGGTGTTGTGTCCACCTCTTGAAATAAATGACACTAATTCCTGTCTAATGATGCTTTTCTCAATCATGGCACTTTACCATGACTCCAGTAGTGAAAGTTGGTCCAATATTTCCTACTATTTTTTTTCCCAAATGGCTTGCTATTTGCTGTCCCACTGCTTTGTTTCAGTTGATTCCCAACTGTATTAAGTTTGCTGACGAACAGCTGAACTTGTGACTCCAGTTCTTTTTAAATTAGGCAGTGTGCAGGTTTCTTTTCAGAGATCTTTGCCATAGTACCTTGCACTTAAAAGTCCCCTATATCCGAAGTGGTAGATAATGCTCAGTGCTGCAAAGGTCAAGCCTGCACAACAATTGTACCACTTCCATGTTACTGTTTTTCAGCTTGAATTAGAGCCATGTTGTGTCTTCTGAAGAAAATAAAAACTAACAACTGTTGTTAGTCACATATTTCTAAGGAATGGAATAGAATAGAATTGCATAGCATAGCATAGCATAGAATAGAACAGACTAGAACAGAATAGAGAATTAAATGATGAGTAGTACATGTAAAATATGGAAAACTAAAAATTGTATTTTAAATATGCATTTAAAATATATATTTAATATTTAGACATTTTCCTGAAAATAGTTGTAACTGCATAATCAGCAATTTAGCCTAGCTTTATAAGATCTAGTGAAATATACCTGAGTTTCCATGTAACTTGTCTAAAATATGTCAGGTTGTGATGACCTGTGTGAAGCTGCATGTGTAATTATTGTCTGATTCTAGTCTACAGCCTCTGACATGAGATTTGAAGACACATTTTATGGAGCAGATATCATCTTGGGAGAGAAGAAGAGACAGAGAGTATTGAGTTCCCGCTTTAGGAATGAGTATGTGGATGATCCAGGATACCGCACCTTCTTAAAAAGCTCATTCCAAAAGAGATGCCAGAAGGGGCTATAGAGGAAGCAAGGGAGAGAGAGGAGTGTTGATTAAAAAGCATGTGATGTTATTTACAGTTGGTTTCAGTTTAATTGAACGTTCGGTTTTATAGTGAATTAATCCATACACCAGGCTTGTAAGCGGAAGTACTCGAGTTCTGATTTCTTCAGTTAATGTTTTAAATATTTTGTAATGTTTTGTATTATGAAACTAAGGAGTAAACCAATTGAAAGTAAGGTGGATACACAATGGTATACTGAAAAAACTTTCAGTCCTGCTTGCATTGATAAAAGTGGTAAATTTCCACTTGAGTTATGAGAGAAGATTCGCATTCAGAGACAGAGGAGATATTTTAGTAAATTTTAGGAGATAATTTCAGTGACTCCATTTTTCTACAGACATGAAAGGGTGTTAAGTTCAATAATAAGAGTTTTTATAAAACATTTTTTAAACAAATATAGGTAAGTACAGTACTGAGACAAAAGCTGTACTTTATACAGTGCTTATACATTTCTATGTCACTACTGCTTTCAGTAGGGTTTGATGTGGACTCAGCTGTTGACAGATATTTCTGGCTTTTAAGAAAGGTATCTTCAGCACAGCAAAGGTGTTTTGTACGTTTAAAGAGAGATTTTGGCAGTTATTTTTAAACATGTTTTTGATAAGGTCTATTAAAAATAGCTATTTGTAAAATATAATGTTCTTTCATTAAGCGTATGAAAAGTTAGAGTTTAAATATACATGCTTAATGGAATAGTTTTGAATATGTTATAGTTTTCCTTTTAAAATAGAATTCTATCAATGTAATAATGTTTTAAAAAAAGCAAACAAATAAATACTGTCCTTTTACTTGCAGCATTTTGTCTGTTCATGTTATTTTCAATCCTATTCTTTTATACATATAGGAATCAAGAAACTTCACTATATGCAGAATGCATATAGTTTCCTAAACACAATAGAATGTACACACAGACATACATACATGGCTTGCTTTTAAAATGTGAACTTGATAAATAATTTACTTCCATATCTTGTCTTTCTATTTCCTTTCAGTCTTTGAGATCTTGACCTTTTTGGATGTTTCACAGAAAGGAGAGAGTCTGAATTTGTCTGAAACACTTGGGTATGTGAAACTAGAAGAGAGCTTTATCAAAATGACATCATCTGTTTCTTGTAAATTGTACCGTCAGCAGGATTTCTGACTGTCTGCCACAGGAAAAAGAGCCCTTTCAAAATCCAATTTAAATCTCAGCACTGCTGTTTCTAAGGTTCTGCTTGCAAAAATCCTGAATATATGGACCCCAAAAGATTTACATGTCAAACCAAGTCCTTTATATGCTGAGGCACACAGATCTTTGTTTCACTATAGCCCTTGCATGATTATCTGTATTTTTGCAAGTGGGCAGTGAAATTCTTCATTTACTTTGTGACACCTCTATTAACAATTTAAGTTTTCTGTGTTACATTAACTATCTTTCCTTGTACCATGAAATCACTCAGAATCCCTTTAGTCTAAGAAATTGCTTAGCCGTGAAAATTGGAATTTATTTCCAATTGGCAACACTTTCTCTAGAGGTAGTGGTTTGTGGTGGATACTGCCTGGCATATTTTGGAATATCTGAGTTCGTTCTATTATTGTAAAGGAAAAAAAAAATTGTTTGCAAAATACAAGATTGCTGCTGCCTTCTAGAGTTAAATGCAGCTGATAATGTAATTATGGATGCTTATTTTCAAAACTGTTCTAGGATAAGAGTGATTTTGTAATTCACCGTGAGGATTCAAAACAACTATGACATTAGTTACATACATATAAATATATTTTCTAATTAAATAAATTATGCTAGGGTGCCTAGAAATCAAATCTATGTTTTTTGTCTGGATCTCATGTGACCTGTTCGATACCTTGAATAAATCGCCTCATCTCTATAAAACTTATCCAATGTCTTCCTCTTAAAGTTCGTTGAAATTTGGTGATTAAAGAGCTGCAAAAATATTTTAAAACATGCATACAAAAAACATCACTTGGATTGTTTCTCCTTCTACCTTCAGAAAAAAAAAAATTACTTTGAAAGTTCTGGAAGGCTTTGAGATGATCTCTTACCTTTGTAAGATGCTATAAAATAGCTGCTATGCAAATGGAAGCATAGTCATTGCCGTGATTGCAGCTTCATGCCTCCTGTCTCAAGACCTCGTGGCCTTTGCAAACATGATGGGCTAATTAAGTCAGTGATGGTTTCCCTAGGATTAAAACAAAAACAAAAAGAAAAACACAAAAAAATTCCCCAAACCCCCACAAAAATTACCAGTCCGTGGCAAGAAAGCACTACATACCTCAGGGCAGGAAAAATCACTGTCTTTCTATTATCTTATTCATACAAGAGCAAACTAATTGTTTTGCTTATTCAAAAATCCTGAAGGCTATTGAGTGTGCTTGTGAGCATATACACACAAAGTGTTTGGTTTGACCAGGATACATTTGAGGTTTTTTTTTTCCGGATATTCATACTCATCAGATGAAAAATGTCAAGGAAGAGTCTGAAATACTTGAATTTATGCTGGCTTGTGAAGTAGAATGCTTTAGCACTATGACTATGATTTCCGCAGCTATAGCTAAGTTATAATAAAACCAAATTACTGGAATTAGATAAAAATTAGATTACTTCTCTTGAATCCTATTTGCCCTTGTATTACTGTAGCAAAGCAATTTTGTTGATGCTTAATAGGAGCTGTAAAATATATTGGATTCTGCTACAGTGGTTAAAATTTTTCAATTAAAAGGAGTAATAGATAAATTCCTACAACATATATTTGCTTTGAAGCTTGTTTATACTTTCCAGCTGTGATGAAAAGTAGCAGCAATTTCTTGTAACAGAGAAGTTAATACAGTAGCCTAATGTTACCAAAAAATATAACAGGATAAAAGCTGCAGTTCCACCCCTTCTGATTTTGTGAGATATTCTCCAGTGTAGAAAACATAATAGGAAAAATTGCCAATAAGCTAAATATTGCTTGAATAATCATCTACCTAAATAACAAATAGTATTCACTAACTGTTTTGCCTGATTTAACCATCTCATTTAGTGGCACAATCACAACGGTTAACTTTGATAACAGATGAAGGCAAAATGATAGTTTCACTTGCTGTTATGAAATGCTGCTTTTTCATCAGCCTCTAAATTGTGTACTGGTATTTCTCTGTCTTGTTAACCAACCTAAGTATTTCATGCCAGCATCCAACAGCATATTAGCAGGAGGAGAAAGCTTGTGCACGGTGAGCAAGAGGAATCTTTCCTGCATATAGGCAAAAAAGACTTAACCGTCTTTTTTAAAATTTGCAGCACCATCTGATAAAATTTATCACACACCTTTGAAATCCAAAAGCCATCACTGAGGCATTTCCAATGCCTTGCATAGGGTTTTTCTCTGACACATCTTGCAAAAAGAAAATTAGTGATGATATGGTAGGGCATAAAGATTTTACTGGATTTCCACTGGCCTGTTGTACATATGATCCACTTTGCTATGGCCTGTTACTATCAGACTGAATTGTCCTGCAGCCATGGTGCTGAGATGTTATTCTCAATTCTGTAATGTATTTCCTCTATATGTAGATGTGTAGGCAGAGCTGGTAGCTATCAAAACGTTCTTCTATATTAGCCTGTTGTGAGTTACTAAAAACTTTTGGAAATAGATACCTATCAGCTGAAATTTTTATGTATTGGGTTGTGCCTGAAAGAAAGCCAGGCAACTCCACTGTAAGAAGTTTGGTCATTTGGAAGAGGATTAAGGAAAAAAAAAAATCTTCATTCTTTTTGCCCTGAAGTTTCCTAGCCATTTATTTGAGAATCTCTTTGGTTCCTTTATACAGTAGAACAGGGACTTACTAGTAGGTGGTGAAAGGAGTGATTCCCATTAAGTATCAGAAATAGTTTTATTAGTGTTTCCATAGATGTGCTGTTATTTGACTGGGCTGTCATAAAGAGAGTGGTCTGTGGATGGTGCTCTGAGATGATGTCTTGGAAGAGCCTGTACCACTTGCGGTGCTTGTCGTACCCTGGTGCCCTTTTGCGATGATGGAAGGGACTGTGCATGTATTGCTACCACAATGAGCTTAGCACTGACCTTGACAGGCTTGCAAACTAGGAGGGCCTTTTTTGTTCACTCTAGTTACTCTAAATGGAGGAAGAAGACAGGCCCTCTTTTGATCTCAATTCCCTGCAAATGTTACCGCAGTAGAACAGAAAAGAGGAGAAAAAAAAAAGCAACTTCAATAAAAGAGTGTAAAGAGTTGAAGGCAGGTAAATGCAAAACAGATTGCTCCAGTTCTGCCAGTCATTTTTCTGGTGAATCACAGAATCACAGAATGGTTTAGGGTGGAAGACACCTTAAAAATCTAGTTCCAAACCCCCTGCATTGGGCCAGTAGACTGGGTTGCTCAAAGCCCCATCTAGCCTGGTCCTGAACGTTTCCAGGGATATGGCTTTCACAACTTCTCTGGGCAAACTGTTCCAGTGTCTCACCACCTTCACAGTAAAGAATTTCTTCTTAATGCCTAATGTAAATCTACACTCTTTCAGTTTGAAGACATAACCCCTCATCCTATTACCACATGCCCTTGAAAAATGTTCCTCTCCAGCTTTCTTGTAGGGCCCCTTCACATACTGAAAAGTTGCTATAAGATCTCCCCAGAGCCTTCTCATCTCCAGGCTGAACAATCCCATCTCTCTCAAACTGTTTTCATAGGAAAGGTTCTCCAGCCCTCTGATCATCATAGTGGCCCTCCTCTGGACTTGCTGCAGCAGGTCCATGTCCTTCTTATTTTGGGAGCCCCAAAGCTGGTAGGGTCTCACCTGAGCAGACTAGAGGGGCAGAATCACCTCCCTTGACCTACAGGACATGCTTCTTTTGAAGTGTGATCTTCTGAAGTTGATCTTCTGGGCTGCAAGCGCACATTGCCTGGTCATGTTGAGCTCCCATCAGCAAACAAGTCCTTCTCCTCAGTCCTGCTCACAATCCACCTTCTCCACCTGGCCTATATTTGTGCTTGGGATTGCTGTAGCCAGGTGCAGGACCTTGCACTTGGCCTTGATCAACGTCTTAGGGTTTGCACGGGCTCACCTGTCAAGCCTGTCCAGGTCCCTCTGGATGGTATCTCTTCCCTCCTGCACGTGAACTGCTCCACACAGCTTGGTGTCTGAGACAAGCTTGCTGAGGGTGCACTCAGTCCCACTGTCCATGTTGCCAACAAAGATGTTGAACAGCATGAAGTTCTCTGCTGAAAGCATCCTTCATGACTGAATTATCTTTGTCAATAATATTTGAAGTGAAACCTCAGTTCCACTGAAATCAATAAGTTCCTCCATGATTCCATCAAGTTCCATCTAAACACGAGGAGTTACTTCTTCACTTTGAGGGTGGCAGAGCACTGGAACAGGCTGCCCAGAGAGGTGGTGGAGTTTTCATCTCTAGAGACATCAAAACCCACCTGGACAACTTCCTGTGCAACCTGCTCTAGGAGGAGGTTTGCTTTGGCAGGGAGGTTGGACTAGATGATCTCCAGAGTTCCCTTCCAACATCATATCTTTCTGTGATTCTGTAATTCTGTGATCATGGACTTTAAATCCTTGATCTTAACTTTGGGACAGTATTTACAGTCACAAAAACTAGAAGAATAATGTACTTTGTCTATAGTCCTGTATAGAAAATAGTATCCATCAGAAATGAATAAATGACCAGCATGCATAAGATAGTAATCTACTCAACTTCACTTATTTGTTGAAATAGGAAGAAATGGAGTTGTAGGTTTCTTCACAATTAAGCATTTTTAGTATCTCATTTATGCACAAAATGCCTTTGATTCAGTAAAGAGAAAACCAACAAAGCTGGCTTGGAAATGGCAGGGGATAAATAGGGCAAATTAGATTTTTCATGGGGACCTAAGCTATGTACAAAGCTCTGGCAGTAGTGTGAGGTGCATAGGTTTGTTTTTACAGATCAGCATCCCAGGACCTGAAAGCAAAGAGCCACAGTTCCACGTCCTATGGGAATGCAGTGCCTCCTCTCTCTCCTTTCTACTCTGTGATGTACCCCACAGAAACATGTAATGACTCTTTCCTGCAATTTGTCTAGTGATTAAAACTTTTTGATAGGGTGTCTTTGTAACAGAAAATACATTTGCATAAATGGATGAGTATTTGACTTCTGAAAAATAATAAGATACCTGAAATAAAGTTAGAAGTGAATTTAAATATTTATACAGGGCTGGGTAGGATGTCTCACAAGTGAGAAGCGAACTCAGTATCCAAGCAGTCTATTCTGGACTTCCAAAATTCCTGGGTAAGCATTGTTGCTTTTCCCTGGAGTGCTTCCCCTGTGAATTGGTGCTAATTCTGGAGTTCAGGATAGACTGGTTAGGAACAGTCTGAAATTTCTTATAAGGTCTGCTAGTAGCACACCCTACTATTATCTATGATAGTGTGTCACTCTTTTGTCTCCATGTTCCACCTGTGCACTGTATATTTACCTGTTAACTAAGGCATGTCTTGAGAACAGGCTGAGTACATTCACTTCATTTGTTCAGATGCAATGCCGGTATGGTCTATCGATGGGGAGCAGTGCTATCCCAGTGAATGAAATGGGTTTTGTCTGTACTGCATATTTGGAGACTGCTGGATAAAGATGTAGCTACAGGAAGCAGTGGTAAGTACTGCCATAAACTACAAGCAAAAACCATGAATGTTTCAATAGTCTGTCTCACTTTCACCCTTGTCAGCTACAGCTGAAACAGACCAAAATGACACAGCACATTGTGGTAAGAGATCAACTTTGACACCACCTTCCTATGTGATTTTGGGCACATCTTCAGACATCCTGTTTTTTCTGTGCTTAGACAAATTAATGAATGTGATGCCATGTAAGCTGGTTCAGTAAGTATATTTTAAAAATGGAAGGTCTGATAGATGGTGTGTTCTCATATAACACAAAGAGCTACATGAATAAAACTCTTCAGTAGCTCCTTTCTGGCAAGGGAGAGCCCGTGGCAGAACCTTCAGCCAGGGGCTACATCAGAGTTGCTGCAAGTGGAATTAATCTTTGCAGAAAGGACTCTGAGCTGTAGGATGCCACTCAGTGGTGTAGCACCGTGTGCTTAGAGAACAAGCAAGACCAAAATACGACTGTATGTGCAGAAGTTCTTCTCCAGCCTTTTGAAACACTGGGTAAAGCAAGTGATTTAAAGCAACTGTTGAGCTCTCTGATGTCTTTGACCCCAAAAGAAGGTGGATGCCTGAGATACAGTAACAGTGTTGAACTACAGCACCCTAAGATTTTGGAATAATCAAAGAAGAGCCTGTGACTCTGGGAAACTCACCTGCTATTTGCCTGGGCTTCCACAGCTGCGGTTACTAACTGACAAGTGCTAGAGGGGTGCACATAGACCACAATTCTTACCCATAAACAGGATCACTGTGCATCGCTCTCAAGTTTCAGTGCTTCATACTGTGGCACTCCCTCACAGCTATGTAAGAATAGGTGCTTTATGAAAAATAAACAGAAAACATTATTGTAGACACTTGCGTTGTGAAGTGTCCATCAGATTAACTGCCATAGGGTAGTAATGAGAAAATTAATGTCAATTAGTAATGTTTTAAAAAGACACAGGAAACCAATTGAGAAACCCTAGGATGGTAATCACTTGCCATCAGAATTATTAATTTCATGTTGTGTTTAAAAATAAAGGAGATAGAAGCCACTGATGGAGGCCCTGGAGGAAAACAATACTGGCACATCAGCACAATTGATTTTTCAGTGATTAAGAACAACTGATCTTAGTGACAAGTTAAGAAGTCTACAGATGAAAAGGAGGTGTAACCTCTGGGCCAGAGGAGAGTCCTATATTACTATGATTGCTGGGGAAGCAGAGACAAAAGGGCCTGGTACACCTTAACAGGTGTGCTGTGATATGTCATTGGTGTTTTCACCAGTTTCACAACTTCTCTGGCTTGTCTTCTCCCCTTCCTTGCCCCAGCCAGTTTTGTACTTTAGCAGCCAAGGATGAAATGACAGTTCAGGTTTGAGACATACACATCTCTACTCCTCTCATGGTGACACAGTGAAAGAGTGGGGCTGACATTATAGTCAATACTATTGCAGAAATTTTTTTTGTCTTGTCTGACAGTGCTTTAAAAGAGGAGTTTCATTTTTTCCACATAGAGCAACACCAAATTTTTCAAAGGCAGAATGGGAGCGCAAATCCCTTACTAAACATCACAGAGCACTAAGGTGAGAGCTGGCCAAGTGAAAGCTGCAAGTTTTGGCCCACTGAAAATTATAACAATACAGCAATTACAGCTTATTTCTGCTATGAGAACAGTCTTTGGCATCCCCTTACTGTTGTCAGGCCATGTAATCCATTTCTCTAGTGAATTATGTGGTATTCCCTATGGCAGAAGCACTACTTTGCATTTTGCTACATTTCTTTTTATCTGGATTTTGTGTTCTATGCTTTGCATATGGCCCTTAGCCAATATAATTTCCTTACTAGGATCTCTTCCTTTCTGTCTGGTGCTCCCTTCACCAGCAGTTTTTAACGTGTGAAGGGCCATAGAGGACTGAAAACATCCTTATCTTACATACAGTTCTGTATATACTCCCGTAGTGTCAGTGACATACTAACACTTAGTTTCCATCAGGAGCCTGATTCTCTTCTGTCTTGTTGCAGAGTGAGTTAAGATGTTAAGTGTGTATTTAAAGCTGTATTCTTTGCTTGCAATCTGTTTTTTTACATATATATATATATATATATATATGTATGTATGTATTTTAATGGTGCAATACAAGCCAGAGTGGAAATATCTCAGGGATCCTTGCTAAATTGGTATACTCCATGAATATCCTCCTTGATCTACTTTTAACATTCTTGTTGTTTTATATCCATAACTGCATTAGAACTAATTCCTTGGTGATTTTTATATCAAAAACATATTTGTGAAATATTTTGTAAATAGCATACATAGTTAAAACATCATTTTTCAGCATGTATTTTTCCAACTTGATATAAAAATACATCCAAAAAAAGCAAAAACAAGTGTTTTCTTGTTACTTGGTGTCATCATCATACTTTATGAGCTGAATCTTACCAAATTTATTCCCACATATCCATAAAAGGACCACATTCTAAAATGTAATTTTGTTAAAAAAAGAGAGAGTGAAAGAAGAAAGCCCAAATTCTGTATCTGGGTGTCTGGATCAGCAACCTTGGAATGTAAAATATACTTCTAAGTGTGTATTTTTGAATCAACCCTAGACTTCAGTAATTTATCAGTAGTGCAGTCTTTTAAAGTAGAANGAGGTACACTTAATGACTAATGGTTACTTTTGTAGAAACAAACCAGAATTTAACTACAATTTCTAATTTTTGCATTCTCTTTATATGTGATATGCAGTAAATTAATATGTTTGATCTGTGACTCAGCATCTGATGTAGTTGAATTTCTAATCAGATGTATTCTGTAATGTAATGTAACACATGCCCTACAACAGGAATCTGCATACTTCTCTAAAAAGATAAGGCAACTGTCAGAGTACAGCTTTGGGGGGATTT